>VXBZ01009724.1:113850-215969 GCA_013399135.1 Heliornis fulica
GGGTTGGTGGGGGGGCTGCGGGATGACTGAAGGCTTGTGACAGGAATAAATCAATGTTTTTGATCATTAGACCTTGTGCAGAATCTGCTGCTGTAATGGAAAACTAGTACATGCTATTTCCTTCAAAACCCTTGACATGACTATGATATACTTTGCTGTTGTACTTTTACACAGATTTCTTTGACTTTCACCCTCCTCATTTTGATCTTACTTTGGATTATTACTAAGGTAGGAAAAAAATGGTTATTCTTGTGGTTGCTACAGTAGCATGTCCTATAACCCCCAGGCATATGCTAGTTCTTTATGGAAAGTATATAACAGCTAAATGTAAAGCCACAAGGAAATAAAATTATAGTCGTACTGCACTTAGATTACGATACCCCCTGTGTGCCACAGAGGTGATAGATCATTTCCTCAGTTGGAGCTAGAATAATTTATTTCAGGTGAAGGTCTATTCTAATAATTTTCATTTTCTTCAACATAAACCCATGCTGCTTTTGAATGGCAGATTCTGCCATTGATGACAGTGACGGTATTGACACTGAGTTCATCTGTGACTGTGACTGACACTTTGTCCATCATTTGCAAAGATCTGTATGCCACATCTTCTGTGGGATGTGCATTGTGAGGGAGGGGCAGAAAGTTATGTTTGATTTCTGTCGCTCTGGCAGGTAGCTGTATTCAAATGAAACTCAGCGCGTGTTAAAAAAGCTCACTGTCTTCAATCTCTAATGTTAGGAATGCAGAATCAGCTTCACTTTGAAAAATGAAGCAGTTCTGTGTCTCAATTTATGTAAATATAACATATGTACATAAACCATGTGTGGAAAGCAGCATGTGAAGGTCTGTGTCTGTGCCTGTGTCCATTTCTCAGGGAGATGAGTCGGTCCCCTCACCTGGCACAAACAGCAGATAGCACAATTACAGAGACAGTTAGCTACTCATCACCCATGGGTGCAATATTCATGTTGTCTATTGTTCAGGCAAAGCTTTTAAGATAAATCAAGCTTTTTTCCTTTCATAATAACAGTCTTGATTCAATTGTAACATTCATATTCTCAAAGGTCCATTTCAAACAATGCACTCTGGTTTTAAAGCCCATTTTACACACATTTCATATTCTCTGTGTTATTGACTGAATTTATCATAATTCAGAATTTTTGTGGTTAAATTGAAAGTTGTAGTTTTCTTTTAGTGTTGTTTTGCCCTTAATGTAATGAGGAGTGTGCAAACCTCCAGTCACACTTGTTCAGACCGGAACAGCTAATACAAATAATGTTGCTTTATTTCTGACAGATACTGCCCTTTGTGCTCATGTGCATGTCTGGTAGGCTAGATGTGAGTGAACAAGAAACTACATAAAGCAATGAAATATGTCATGAAGGTAGTCAGTGGAAACAGGTTTCTTTCTCAGTAGTGTTCACTACACACTACTACAGAATGCAACTCTTTCGTGGAACAGACTGTTATGGTTTACTCATAAACAGTTTTTCCTGTATGCTGCGCTCTGTCTTGGTTGCCAGTGAGCTTTGGAGTTTGTGTTGGAGGTGAAAGGTCCAGCTACATTCACAGAAAAGCACACCCACTACTTAGCAGTAGTATGATTGTGGTTCTTTAAACTGCTTAATAGTGTCAGTCTATCTTCTCTATTCATGGAGAAAAGAGTATACATATGACTGTTTTAAAGGAAACAGCTTGTAATGGGCAAACCGAGTCTATTTTAATTCAACAGCAGAGGCTTTTTAATAGAGTTCCCATTTGACACAGACTTGGAGGAAGAGATGAAATTACTCCTTCATAGTGTCCGGAAAACAGAAAATAGATTAAATAAATATTACAAGTGTATGTAAACCACTAAGTTACATGAATGTAAGTACATGCAATTATTCTCCAGCTATTAGGAAAAAAAATCCTTTTTTTGTTTATATGGAAATATTTGTAGTAAAGTAACTAAATAACTATGAAAATTAATTTTGTTCATAGATTATTCTCATCTTTTGCATTACAAGAGCTGTTAAAGTACAACCATTTTCTGGAAATAATTTGTAGTTGAGACTTGACACTTCTTGAGATAGAGATGACATCTTTCAGAACCAGCTCTGGAAGCAATTTAGATATGACTAGACCTCAATTAGTGTAGCGCTTAAAAATTCATTTATTTCCTTCACTTTTTACTGAGATTATTATATTTGCTATGGGTTTTTAATTATTATCTATTTTTACTTCTCTCCAGTTAACTTGTTTAAATTCAGTATCTGATTACTGTAGATACCTTATTTATCTCTTTCTTTTTTTTTTTTTTTTTCTCTTGGTCTAAGTCTTTATGAGAATACCCTCTCACTCATCTTCATTTCAATAACATGTTCATCAAAAAGCAGCACAACAGATTTTGGCTTTTTGCCAGCTCTCTCCCAGCCACTCACCTACTTTCTGTTGAGCTAATGGAAATATCCATAATGATATCATTTAATGTCATTGAACCGTTTAATGCATTAGAAAAACAGAAACACCTATAAGCATGTAAGACTGAATCGAAATGTAAGGAGACATGAACATCCTTTCTTATGCCATAGCTTTCCATTTGGGCTTTCTGGCACTTAGCTCTGCAGTTGTGGTTTTGGGCTACTATGGGGACACATAACGTTGGGCTTGAGCAATAACATCAGTATTGTACTTTCAATGTTTTTGTGAGAACAAAGCTTTGCTAGATACATACAACTGCTCAGAAAATCAATAAATAAAATTCCTAAAAAGTTTGATAGAGAATATTTTAACAAAATCTTTAATTCAAAACCATGTAACATTTTACAAGTTTAGCCCAGAAGACACTGCAAATTAAGACAAAGTAAAGCCTCACATGGATTTATCACAATCCAAAAAAAGATGGTATTAAGAGAAAAGTGAAGTAAACCATCTGATTCTCAATCTCTAGAGCTAATAAAAACCTAAGGAGCAAAGAAGAATGCTGTGGAAGTGAGAGAAAGTCACACATTTAAAATAGGAAATGTAGCTCAGTAATTAGGAGACCTCAGATAAACTTTATCTTTCCCTCAAGTTACACTTTCATAGCTCTCTTCTTGTCCAACAATACTTTTACATGGTAGTAAATCAGACTAGAGTAAGATTTTGGGTGACAGCCTCTCTGTAGTCTTGCACCGCACAATTAGTCAATTAACTGAAGGTGAAAATAGATAAGAAGGTGGAATGGAGCCATAAAATAAGTTTAGTATTTACACAGTGAATGCATTCCTAAAAGCCTTGGAAGCAAAAAAACCTTCAAATAATTCCACAGCTACCTGTAGCTCTAAGGAAATATTTGTGGTGACTTTATGCTGTCCCATTTTCCCTTCTCTAAATCAGTTGATTCAAATGAAATAATTCAGCTGACCCCTTGGTATTTCAAAAGGTCATTTCTACACCTACTAAATCTATGATGCCATCTCGTTTGATTTTTATACAAGCACCTTTATGTTTTTCCTCCTGCTGCCTGTTGGTAGGTTATCTCTGTAAATAACTGATTTATATTTTTTATCCTTTTCCAAATTCCTCCTTCACTTTCTTACTCCATGGAGTTCTCTGAAAACAAAACAAAAAATAAAAACTTGTCTGCTGGGATCATCCACATCTCATTGCTTTTTCTTTGTTCCTTATCTGTCTGCATTAATCTTTTGTTTCAGGTCTTTATATTGTGAGTTATCTAAGACAGGTTCTGTCTTTTTTTGATTCATGTTCAGTGCCAAGTGTTAAAGTAGTGCAAATAAATAACACTAACGATGTACTGGTAAGGTATATTAGGATACTGTACTGCTATGCTCAGCTAATCTGGCTAGTGAGTCAGGAGGTGCAGTCATCATTGCCTGTCACCGCTGTTTTAGCAGCTGTGGAATCTGTGAAGTTTCATACCAATTCATTAATTTTTAAGATGTCTTTAGTTCTTAATGCAATATGGAGGCAAAACCCCGTTTGTAAACAGCTGTATAAAATGACCAGAGCCAGTAATTTCCTTTTTAGCAATGTCAATTTTTCATAATCAAATTCACTCAGTTTATTTTATTTTTTTCAGGAGCAATAAACAACAATATAAGAAACTTCTGGGAAAAAAGAGTACTTAGAACTTATTTAACAATGTTATTTTGATCTTTTTCAAAGTAAGTACTAACATAATTTTGAAATGCTCTTTCATTTTAAATAATTAAATTACAGCTACACATGTTGAAAGTCTGAGATACAAACTTTACCTGCTAATTAATTTAATTTTACCACAGTGAATTTTAGTAAATGATTCAGATGCTGGTATGTGGTTCTCATTTGGAAGCTTAAACGTAATAATCTGAAGAGATAAACACTTCAGTTAAAAATACTAAACTTGAAAGCATCATTCTCAACTCAAACCTTTGTTTCAATTCTGTCTATTACATCGGTGGCTGCTTCCATATTATGCTCTATATGATTTATTTACAAAGCAAAAACCTAACACATGGAATTGTATTGTTTGTTCTGTTACTTTAATCTATTGTTTCTAAACTTTGTTAATTATATTCTTTATTAATTGGTTCTCAAGATGTTTTGAGATTTTCATACCCTTAGATTTTGCAGTGTTTGTTAATTATATATATATAAGTTTATTAAAATTTCTTAGCATGAATATTCCTCTTACTTAGAAAATAAATATTTTTCCTACAGTATTCTCTCAATTTGATAGTTGTCCCTTGGTATATTTAAAACTATTTTCAAATCCTGCTAACTAATATCTGTAGGATCTTGCAGTCAATATAAATTTTTCTGCTGCTTTTAAAGGGCTTTAGGATGAACTTTTACCTGAGAAAAATTCAGGTCCTGGTCTATGAGGGTTTTAGGAATAGTTATTGCTTTCTAACGTATTTTTCTCCAGTTTATATCACTAGCCCATTTTATTTATTTTTTTTTTCATAACTGTTCAGAATTCTTTTCTGGTTTTGGTTTGTGGTTGTTTTTTGGGTTTTTTTTTTTTTTTGTCTGGTTGTTGGATTTTTTTTCTAAAAAGGAATAGAACAGAGATTTCAATATTTTAAATAGTCTGAATAATTTTGTCCCCTTAGTTCATTCATTAATAGACTTATTTTCTTCTTACAACTTCTATTTACACTGATATCTCCATATAAGTCTTCCCTACCAAGGAAAAGCATCAAGAGATCTGGTAGTAATAGAGATAAGAGAACTGGAATGAACTGTTCAGTGATTACAAGGAATTTATCTGTCAGTCCCTTACACTATTATTTTTAATCTCTATCTGGTTGAGAACTCAGTAAGAAACAGATATTTGCCAAATTTCAGACCTGCTTCCTTGTGGATAATCTCCAAAATAGAACATCTTTATTCTTTGACATTTAACTTCTGAACTCTGTTGAGTAGAGAATTTTAAAAGGAACACTCAAAATAGTACAGTTTCTCAAGCAACTACAAGTTCTGGTTCCTCTCTAATTACAGCAGTAGATCTTCACAGGATTTCTAAATAGTTCAGTAAGAAGCATTTATGTGCAAATTTTTACAATTCACATCATGTCCATTCTGCAGTCCCACATTGTCATTAAATTTCTGGTCTGCCCAGTTAGCAAGGCACTTAAAAACACAACTGATCCTATGTGTTAGAATATCACATAACAGAAAGGGATTTTCAGACAGTAGTTTATTACTAAAGATTTTTTTTTCTGAATTTATAATTGTTGGAGGAAAAAGATAATATCCACACACACACACACCAACCTTTCAGATGAAGCAGAGGGCTTTCATATTTGCATGCATGTCAAATATCAGGTGGATGGTCTGAAAGGGAAGAAACAACTGAGCGTGCATGTGTGTCCAGATGACATTTCTAACAAATCCGGATCACATGTGTTCTCCCAATCTCTGTGAGTCAGAGCTCAGTCACCTTTGATTTGCTTTTGCTAACCTGGCATACAAATAACCCTTGATCCCAAGCTGAGAACTTTCTCATTCCTCTTCTGTCTCAGTAGAGATACTGCTTACTACCTTGGGTTTACAATGTCTCCTTGATAAATTTCCAGCAAGTTGCACAGTGCGGAGCTGAGCCTAAAATCACCCTGCAAATCTAGCACAAGCAGATTTGCCACTTTTCACTTGTGTGAATCCTGAGAGTGTCAGTGGATCCAAGACTCTTCCTTCATTGTCTGTTAGAAGTCAAACACATTTTGGCAATAAGAGGCTTTGAGAGTGCTCTTGCAGCTCACTGGAGGAGCACTCTGCAAGCTTTTGAGGACTTCATCTTATCTGTGAGGTGTCACTGCTTGGCAACAGATGAGCCTCAAAAGGTCTTGTCACACTTGTGGAGTACTTACTGTTAGGCAGCTCTCCTCATATTATTCTTAAAAACATTAAAGTAAAGGGGAAAGTGATTTGACTTACTGAAATGCAAACTTTTTAAAGTCAACATAATAACAACCTAAAAAGTAACACACTTTAGTATAACTGGTTTAGCTTAGACTATTTTCACATTGCAGTCAGACTGAAGGCTCTGAAGCCTGGGTAATTCTTCAAGTGATTTCCACAGATCACACATCTGTGACCCTGTCCTTTAGAAAGGCTTTGCTTTCCTCAAATAGGATCATAACTTTTAGTAAAGCTGCCAATCTTTTTCAACTAAAAGTAAATTCACCTATATCCACTTCCTAAAACCCCTCCATCCTTATAACTGAGTCAATTAAAGCATCTCTTCTGTGCTAGCAGAATCCTTCCTGAAGCTGGATTTGTCTTCATTAGAAAAAGATTTCCTTGGCTGTCTCCCTGGATCTTCCTGCTGGGCAGACTCAACTACACTCAATGTCTCATTGACTACAAGCATATCTGACTTTCAAAGAGAGCAGAAAATGCTACTTGTACTAGGTATAAAAAAGATCACTAATTACCATAAATAAATTCATCCTGCAGAATGATTTCAACTTTGATAGTTACTGAGTTCAGTTCATAGCATTTGGTAGAGCATACAATGACTGAGCATACAACATACTTTGTACAATGTATAGTGAAGACAATGAACAATAGAAATGAAGAAATTTTAATGGTACAAAAAATGCAGAGACACTCCAGTTACCCTTGGACATCTGAAAGTCAGCTGTCTATCCCAAGTTCATTACCAAGTTCTCCATTTCCGAAACTGTCTTTCTTCCTTCCATGGTCCAGGAGACCGAAGAGGGAGTCTTTGAAGTGAAGACTGAAGCAAAGACAACATTCTGTATCTCCGCCTTCTCAGCATCCCCTTTTACTAGAACACCCTCCTTGTTCAGCAGGGGAACCACACTGACCCTAGTCTTTCTCTTGCTGTTCACATACTTAAAAAAACCTTCTTATTATCACTTATGTTCTTTGCCAGCTTCATTTCCAGGTGGGAAAACCAGGTCAATTAATGAAAAAAAGGTTCAGCCTGGTTCCTTCCCTAGCTGGCTCACCAGCTGTGTCAGGAAGTTATCTCCCACACACTCCAAAATCTCCTAGATTGACCCCTCTCTGCCATCTTGTCTACCCAGGAGATATCTGGTAGGTTTATGTCACACACAAGAACAATGGCTGGTGATCATGATGCTACTGAAGCATCATGCATCAGGTAGCTACTCAGCTACCTGAAGAATATTTCATTTACCTCTTCATTTTGGTTAGGCAGTATATAACTATCTGCCTAGTTGGCCTTCGCCCTGATTCTAACCCATAAACACTCCACCTTTATCATCACCATCATCAAACTCCAAACAATCACGACAATCCCTAACAGAGAGGGCTACCCCACCACCTCTTCTTCCTTGCCTGTCCCTCTTGAGGAGCTTATAGCCATCCATCACAGCACTCTAGCTGTTTGAATCATCCCACCAAGTTTCTGTGATGGCAACTAAGTCACAGGCTTCCTGCTGTACAATTGCTTCGAGTTCCTCCTGTTTGTTCCCCATGCTGTGTTCAGTAATGCAAATGCACTTCAGCTGAGCTGTTGATACCTCCACCTTTTCAAGAGGAGAAGCTCTAACTCTTGAACAGTCATCTCCCAGGTGTTTCCATGGTGCCTGATATTTCACTGGCACGCTGCCCCTCCTATACTGGCATGTTACTCCCAGGTTTTTGCCCATCAAACCTGGTTCCATCTCTCTCCCCCCTCAAACCTAATTTAAAACTTGCTCATTAAGCCCTGCTAGTTCCTGAGCCAGTATCCCCTTCCTCCTCTGAGAGAGATGTACTGCATCAGCTGCCCTCAGATCTGGTCTTGTGTACAGTGACCCATAATCAAAATCTCCAAAATTATTTTGATGACACCATTCCTTATCCAGTCACTGATCTACAGGGCTGTCCCATATCTCTTACCATTTCTTGCAGCTGCTAAAATGGAGTAGAACACAACTTGTGTTCCCGAATCCTTTAATAGGTGTCCTAGGACCCTGAAGTCTCCCTTTATTGCCCTTGGGCTTCTCATAGCTATTTCCTCATTGCCTGTCTGTGAAACCAACAGAGGATAGCAGTCTGTGGGCTCTATCAGGGCAGACAGTTTGGTTTTTATATCTTTAACCCTGGCCCCAGGGAGGCAGTAGGCTTATCTGAGCAGGGGGTCTGGCCTGCATGTTGGGCCTTCTGTTCCCTGAAGAAGGGAGCCTCCTATGACAATAACCCTTCTCTACTTCTTTCAAAGAAGTCCTGATGGGGCCCCAGGCTGGCTTGACCCTGTCAATGATCCACATTATCCCACTCTGGTTTCTCTGTGTGTGCAGCGTAATGGAGAGTTTTCTTTCCTTTATTCCATATTGAGTCTGTTTTGCCCGTGACACTAATTGTGGAATGATCTCTCCCTGTCCTTATCTCGACTCCAGAGCCTCTCAATAGATATTTTCTCCCCTGTCCAGCTAAGAGGAGAGTGATAGAGCAACTTTGATGGGAGTCTGGCCTCCAGCCAGAACCAAACCACCACAATATCACAGATGTTATTTTTTATATATAATACTCAAGTGATAATTGGCTAAAGGAGAAAATCTGTGAATGAAAATGTTGCATGTTATATATATATAAACTATCTGGGAAGAGGAAACTATCATTTTTTTAAGAGTTAAGATCATTAAACTATGGATACGCTAGTATACAAGATGGTATTTTGGAAACAATGAAAATTGTCCTTCTTAATGATCAGCTGATCTTGTAGACCTCAACAAGGTGTTTTAACAGATGATGCACATTTCTGGTGTTTTCTTTTCATGGATCATAATAGTGTCACACTGTTTCGTCTTGGCTTTGCCATGTGTGGTAAGAATTCTAACTATATTTTCTGTCTTGTTGGCATTATGAATTAACTTAGTATTAACTCTACTATTGACCCAGTCTATATCTGAATCATACCAAAGCAATATCTGCATGATTCAGCCCAGAGAGGCATCAAGTGCAGTTAGAGGCCAGTCAGTCATTAGTGATATGTTCCAGGGGATGATCCTGGACTAATACTTGCCAACATCTTCAGTAACAGCCTAAACAATGAGACAAACTACACCCTCAGAATATTTGCACACAATACAAAACTAGGAGGAGTGGCTGGTACAAGAGGTGATACACCGCCATACAGAGACACCGTGAAAGGCTGGAGAAATGGGCTAACAGAAACCTCTTGAAGTTGAATGGAGGCAAATGCAAAGTCCTACACCTACAGAAAAATAATCTCAGGCAACAGTATACACTGGAATTCACATCACTCTGACTCTGTGAAACCCAATTTTATACAGTGAGAGAATTTAACAGATTAATAAACTTGTTCACTATAAAACAGAGATGAGGACATCATTATTAAGCATTTTAAAAGTCCAGATACAAGGGCTATTAATTTTATTTGGATCTGATAACATGTTTGGATTACATGTTGCTTGAACTGATGGAAGGCAACATTTTAGAAAGTACCAAATGGGAAAAAAATATTATCCAGAAGTTGGATTGTGGGGTTATTTTTTTTCTATTATTGTTGTTGTTATTATTATACTATTCTGTCGAGTAGTTCAGCCTGCAGTCCCGCCCCATGTTTTGCTTAAAACCAATGTGTAGGCACTAGTCATTAATGAATAAAGCACTGCAAAGCTTTTCTGGACCAAAAGAAGGTTAGAAAGTGTAGGAAAATTGATCAGTTTATATCACTCCTCTTTCTGCTGTTACAGCAGCTCTGAATCACTGTCATGTTTTCACTACCCCAAGGCAAAACAGGACAAATAAACTGTAACACTCTGTGGGGTGGATGCGATTCAGTTGACCAAAGTCTGTCCTGACAGAAGGTCTTGTCTAGCTAACGTTCCCTGAGAGAGCGTTAGCTGAACCTTGGCCACCTTTCTAGCGCTGGTCAAATATGCTTCAGAGTACAAACGAAAAAAGATATTATCATGGTTCAAAGAATTTACAGTCTAGTGTTTCACATGATAAGAAACATGGTAGGAATAAAAGCCATAAGAAAGAGAACATGTCTCTCTCACATGTAGCTGTGACCCATCACAGCTGTGCTTTTTGGATAGAAGAGGGCTCTAGACCTACCAGCACAAATAACATTTCTGTAGCTCGTGGGCATGGCTGGCTGCAAGATGTAGAATTTCTACAAAATGCACTTCCTGAAGAGAAGTGCAACATTTCTGGCCTTTGTGCTCTTGACTAGTCTACAAAATGATAATTCCTTCTGAGGAAGGGTAACTTCTGAGAATCTAATGCAGTAATTTTTCCTCATCTTGAGTCAGTAGCTATCTACCCCGTATTGCCCCTCCTTCAAGGCATTAGATAAGGCTTTTCCTTGCACTTCAATAAATAAAGAGCTTTAGATGACCCGGATCAGAAATCAGCAGGTTACATATACTACTGTGTCATCTAATGTATTTCTGAAAAAAAAAGGAAATACCATATGGGGCTTGTTCTTAAAAAAAACCAAAAAAAAACAAATAAACAAATCAGAACAAGGCTAATAGGACAAATCCAGTGATGAGAAGTCAATATATAAGCCAAGATAAAAGGGGGAGATAATAGTAGTAAACATGTGCGTGGAAAAAGGAGGGTTTGGTGATTAAAGGTCAGAGCATGCACAAAGCAGGCACGTAGTGTAGGGGTTTAGAGGGTAAAAATACTAATTAGTGAAATATAATGAGGCCAAGTGCAAAAGCAAAATAGTAGTGTTGACTGCATGAGCAAGGATTAAAACAGGAAGATAGTTATGCTGTTGATTCAATACTTTAAAATATATGCGTCTGAAACAGACTTGGCACATATAGGAAGAAGTGTGAATCATAAAACCCCTCTTTACGTAAGATGTTGAAGCAGGACCTCAACCTGTATAAACCTTACCTAAGGAAGACAAAACATGGACATAGGCCTTCTGCAGATAAAAACATTTTATGTTTTTTGTTTTCAGTTATAAAAAACAAATATAAGGGTTTCATAAACTTTTTGGATACCTTCTATTTGTTGTAAGGATCAAAACTGACTGAAGTTCTGAAAGATCTGTTTAGTTTTTTATAGTCAACTATACTAAGTATGCACTAGAGATGCACACTTTTCCTAGTTCTCTGATGTGGCAGGATGTGGTAGAAGCATATGATTATTTCTGAAGCATTGCAGCAAGGCAGAAACTCTTAGTATTACCAGTTGTAAAAAAAAAAAGCAGTGCTATTGAGTATGGTTAAAGACCCAGATATGGTATTCAGGAAAGCTCTCAAATACCTTTACCCATTTTTATCTCTGTGATTATTCTTTTTCAAATGTAAGAATACAGGAATTGTGATATCTGAAAGGAAAGACAGAAAAAAAATTGCCTTTACGATACTGAAACTGTAAAATATTTTTATCTCTTCAAATATACTGTAACATACTATACTAGTTCATTGACTTCATCCAGAAATATGGGTAATGCTCTTTTTAAAGAGCTGAAGGAATTGCAGGGTAAATGGAATTGTGGGCTGAAAGCAAAACCTTGGAGAAAGAAACAAAAGCATGAAAAATATGAGAGACAATGAGTTGTTTAAGAATACTTTGGTGGGTACCAGAAAAGCTACAGACACTCTTGGGAAAGAGGGTCATTCAGATTACAAATGACTGTGATTTAGAATGTAAGAAAGAGCAGCTATATGTCACAAAACTTTAAAAAAATGTAATAAGTATTTATCTCAAGCTAGGAGTTATAATACTTGGTATGGAATGTCAAGGAATCCAGGACTAACCTATGTTTACTAAAAGCAGTAAAAACATAAGGTGATACTTTCATACAGGTGTCAGTGGGAAAAAAAATGTATAGTTAAAGAACCGAGGATCTTATGCTTTGTGATTTGGTGGAAAAATTGTAGAATTATCAGAAAATGACTACATGTTCATGTTGGTTTCTATTTGAGTCATAAACATATTTCTAAATCATGTTACATGAAGATTTGATAAAAGCAATGAATAGTGATTTGCCTTTCTAAAGATAAACACTTAAAAGCATTGTCATGGAATGACTTACGACTAAGGGCGAAAGGATATGACTAAAGAGCTCTCTGGGCTGTTAATGTTGATTTTTCAATAAGCCTCGTAACACTAGAAAAGCTCCAATGTTCTGAAAAAAGCTAATGTTTCACTATTTATTTTAAAGAGAGTAAATTGGTCAACTTTTCACAGTTACAGGTTCATATTTTAATGTCAGACATGAGTAAAACAGTGACATGTCTGATACATATGAGTAACCTACTAAAAAGTTATAGGAACCAATATAATTAGTGACAATCCAGAAAAACTCATGGAAAAATGCTTGGAGTAGTATGCTTGCTAGATAAAGCAAGTACAATTGATTCCTCTAAGGCTTGATACTGAAGTACCTATTTATGAAGAAATTAGAATGATATAAGAACAGCCTGCACAAGTTCAGCAAAGTAGAAACTATATAGTTTGAGCTTTCATTGTAGGAATTACTGTCTATGTAGTGGTCTGGTTTAGGATTCAGTTCCTGACGTGCTTCTTACTGTTATCAATGAATTGCAAGAATAAATTAATTA
Organism: Heliornis fulica; assembly: GCA_013399135.1. Classification (NCBI taxonomy): domain Eukaryota; kingdom Metazoa; phylum Chordata; class Aves; order Gruiformes; family Heliornithidae; genus Heliornis; species Heliornis fulica. Next base: position 126,852 of record VXBZ01009724.1, read on the forward strand.
ATTACCAGTAATATTTACAATGAATCTTAATGGTCAAGTTATTAAATCTTCTCTTCATTGCAATAAAATGAAACAATAAAAAGGCATACATAAAAAAATTCTCATTTTGATTCTTGCTACTGACTCAAGAAATTTCAGGATAAATGCAATGCTTGCAGAAACCCCTTTTTTTTTTTCATCTCTTTGAAATAAGTTATTGTAAGGAGTGAAAGACGGTTTAACCTATTTAAAGATTGGATGTATACTCCCAGGTTTGGATTGAAATGTGAGGAATATATGTAAATTTCATTCTCTTTGTAATGAATGAATCAAACCAGATCTTTCAAAAGTGCTGTTATTTGTACAGAGATGCAAAACTTCCAATTATATTAGGGATATTTAGGATACTGGATGCTTTTCACATCAACTGAGTTATTGCCTATTGTGTCGTGGCGAAGAAAAAACTCAAACCAACTGAACTAAAAAGTTATATTTCGTGTGTTTGGTTTTCTGAGATAAATTTGTCTATACCTGAACCCAAAATATTTTTGTTGTATAATGGCAATTCTTCATTCAACTGCAAATGTGTTTTCTTGTGCTCTAATGAAGCAGTTAATCGAGTCTGTTTACTTATCTACAAAACATATATTCTTTATATCAGCAAGTAGTTTTGTATACATCAATGCCCGTATTCCCCATTCCATCAATAGTTACTGGTATAAACAAAGATATTAGGGCAGGTGGGTTCTTTGTATTACAGGCAATTCAAATGCATAAGAACAAGATCTGAGTGCTAAGGAGAGCTTGAATATCTAAAAACCTGTGTGGGCCCTTTATTCTCAGTATGAAAATTGAAAAAACCTCTCAAATTAATTAATTCTAAGTGTATTTTAGGTATCATTTAAATTTATTTATTTATTTATTTTAATTTCGCAGATCAACTACAGCTAGTTTCAAGATTCATTTATTTATTTATTTTAATTTCGCAGATCAACTACAGCTAGTTTCAAGTAAGAAATTGAGGTGAAATGAGAGGCAGAGAGTCAAGATATCTTTCTGTGAATATAGTCCCATCAGAGTATTGCCACCATTTTAATGCCCTGTGATATTTGCTTGGAGTCACAGACAACTTAACCTACTTTTCATGTGAAACATGCAAAACAAAGAACAACCTTGAAAAGTTTGACCCTGTGTAATTGTAATCTGAAACTTAATTCTATCAGAGAGGAGTATAAATAAAACAAAGTAAGAATAGGGTCCTCACTACCCTCTTTTAAACAGAAATAATCCACACTCATAACATTCACAGTCACTTTAAAATATTTAAAATATTTAAAAGTTTAGAAAACCATGTACTAAGCAGGAGACATCCTTGTAAAAAAAAAAAAAAAAGAACATAGAATAGAATCATATATTGGTTTTGGTTGGAAAAGACCTTCAAAATCATCAAGCCCAACCGTCTATCCTGCCTCACTAGGTCCAACACTAAACCATGTCACCAAGCACATCTACTCTTTTAAGCACCTCCAAGGATGGTGACTCAACCACCTCCCTGGACAGCCTGTTCTAACACCTGACAACCCTTTTAGTAAAGAATTTTTTCCTAATATCTGACCTAAACTTCCCCTGATGCAATTTCAAGCTGTTTCCCCTAGTCCTCTCACTAGCTACCAGGCAGAGAGACCGACCCCCACCTCACTAGAACCACCTTTCAGGTAGTTGTAGAGAGTGATGTGGTCTCCCCTCAGTCTCCTTTTCTCCAGACTAACCAATCCCAGCTTCTTCAGCTGCTCCTCATAAGGAGGACCACGCTCCGCATAACATGACCAGGTATGTAAGAGTGTGGGTAGAAGACACGTTGAATCCAATATGTGCAGCACACAAAAATATTCAAAATGTGAATAATGAGGCTGGAGGTGATATGGCAAAGAATGTTGGTGGAAATTTCATTTATCTTAGATATAACTTTAGGAATCATAAATCAGGACTCAGCTCCCTTAGTCTATTTACAGTCAACTCTGCTTGATTCACACAGGAGATGAAGATATGTGGAAGAGCTGTGTCTCTGTGTGCAGAGCACTAGGCTGGCAGGGGTAAGCCTGGGCTAGGGGTTTTCCATTGCAGGGACCACAGCTGGACATGGCTTACCCTGAGCCATTCCTTGGGAGCTGTGGGAAGTCCATCCACCAGGATACAGCCAGTGAGGGCTGCATCAAGCATAGGCAATGGCCCTTGGGGGTCTGGCACCCAGTTGATTTGAATGTGAACTGAAGTAGGGGCAAACTTATATCTAAATAGCAATGTGAAACAAATGCAATGCAAGGTTGAATATGCCAAGGAAGGACTCTTGACGTGGTACTTCTATAAGCCTTTTTGACTGCCATGTTCTGAAAACCAGTTAAAGTGGTGAAACATGGTGTTTATGCACAGTCAAGCCTCTTCTTGCAGAACTAGGAGTGCAGACTAGTTGTCACTAGTGACAGTCATCAACTGGATTTGATTCAAGGCCCATTTTAGTAAAGATAATGTACCAGTTCATAAAAATAGAGTTCTGGTAAAATTTTGTTTACACTAAATATATACAGAAGAAAAGCATGTCAAAAATTAATAGTCATTGAAATTATTTCAAGAATCAAAACTATTATGTATGTTTTATAGCATTTCTTTAAAGATGCCATTCTATACTATGGATTAGTGCTGAGCACAAGGGGTATGTGATATGTGCTATAGTACATCACGTTTGTAGTCAAGTGATATTTGAAGTCTGCAATACCACTGTGTAAGGGCACTATTTTGCAAACTATATTCCTTGGCTCTTGGTAGTTCACAGGATACTTTAAGGTCTCCGAATGGCACCTTGCAGATTTTACCTTTCTCATTGTGAAGATCAGGCTTGTTAGTTTAAATACTCTCCAGATGTATCTGTTATATCCTAGAAAATATTCAGTGTCATATAAATAAGTACTGAAAACCACTGTGAAAAAATTGTGCTGGCTCTGGTTGGGATTTCTTCATAGTGGCTAGTAGGAAGCTGTGCTTTGGATTCATGATGAAACCAGTGACGATAATACAGAGATGTTTTTGTTCCTGCTGAGCAGTGCTTACACAGAGCCAAGGGCTTTTCTGCTTCTCATCCCACCTTACCAGTGAGCAGACTGGGGGTGCACAAGGAGTTGGGAGGGGACACAGCTGGGACTGCTGACCTCAACTGACCAAAGGGACACCCCATACCATATGACATCATTCTCAGTTTATAAAGCTGGGGGATGAAGGAGGAAGGAGGGGACTTTCAGAGTGATGGTGCTTGTCTTCTGAAGTCACTGTTACACAGGATGTAATCCTGCTTTTCTGAAGGTGGCTGTCACCCATCCCACTAAGAGGGGAGGAATGAGTGGCTGTTTGGGGTTTACTTCCAACTGGGATTAAACCACAACAAAAAATATGTAATTGAAGTTAGAATTTCTTCTCTGAAGACAGTACACTCAAATGCACACATGAGCACAACTACCGGTACTTTGGAAGATAATGACAGAGTATACATGGAGGTATTGACAGTGTGGGTGTTGAAACTGGCCAAAGGCTTTTTGGGTACTGGGAGATACCCTTGTGTGTAAAATCATAGAAACATAGAATCATTTGAGTAGGAAAATATCTTTAAGATCATCAAGTCCAACCATTAACCTGACACTGCCAAGTCTACCACTAAACCATGTCCCTAAGTTCTTTTAAATACCTCCAGGGCTGGTGACTCAACCACTTCTCTGCTAGTGCTGGATATCCTTCTCAGAGAAGAAGGTTTTCCTAATATCCAGTGTAAAAGTTTAATGTAATACAATTACAGAGGAATTCTGTATGACAAAACCTTCTGCAGTAACTAATCTCTTTAAATATATCACCTCTATATTGCACACCCAACCTAATAATGTGATACATTTAGGCATTGTTATTGTGTTACCAGTGAGGTCTTGATCTGATATGATACAAAGCAGATAAATTTTTGCTGGAACCATGTCTATCACACTTTGTTACTTGAGGAGCAGGAGGCTCCAGGTTTATCTGCACTTGATGTTTTTACTCTACCATGCTGACTTTCTTGGTGACAGCATGCTCACACAGCAACAGTGGAGGAAAAAAATGTGATTGAAAATTGACTTATTTGTCATAATTTTCATCCATCAAAGCATATAACATAATAATGATTACATGTTTCTCATATATGTATCTGGTTAACCACCCGGACAGTATTACCTAAGAGGTTGTGGGAAAAAAAAAGAAGATATATCACTTTTTTTTTTTTTTGTTTTCAGACTGAATTGTTAGTGTAAAATTTGGCTACAAATTCTTTTCCTGGAACTTCACCAAATGTTACTACCAAACACTTTGACACTGGTATAAATTACTCACAGGATGCACAGTGTGTGTTCTCATGATGTCTACCACCTCACAGTGACAGAGGAAGGGGAGAAGGGTAAACACTTCGGCTGTGGATGAGAATAGTCCTCTCCCCTCCTCTATCCCTTTGGTGAAACAAAGAGATTGTTGGCTCTGAGGAGAATGGCAAAGGATTCATAAATGGGAAAAACAGACCTTAAGACTATGATACGGTCCCTGACACTGAAGGAAAATTACATACAGTAATTAAGAAAAAAAAAAAAAGTTTCTGAAAGAATATAAATTTTCTTTTACATATATATTTATAGATTAGGAAAAACTACTTTTGGTCCTAGTAGAAATTTGAGAGAAAAGTCTCTAGTGACCTTTCTCCTTTTTATTTCAGATAAATTTAAGATGAAAAATAAAAAAGTAAACTGATGTTTTTCTCTCTCACCTTCCTTTGCAGAGAATCAGGGAGACTACTGTTCCCTGACTGGAGCTATTTACAACTATTATTTCCTGAAAGTCATAACCACTGCAAAGTTACAGCTTGATTGCTATTTAAAATAATCACGAGTATAAGCCAGTATGGCTAAACCAATCAAAGCAAAGGCTGGTATTACCATTCGCCATTTGTTCTTTTTTCTACCTTGTCCCAAGGAAGAGGTAATTTACCACTAGCTTCGTGGGACATTTGAAAGAATGAAATGTGTGGTAGTTTGGGGCATTGAATAAAGCTTGATTTGTCTTCATTTCATACTATCTAAATAATTCCTGAAGCTTCCCAAAGCTGAAGAATAACAAACACTTTTCCAAAATTATTCTGAACTTCTCAGGGTCACAGTGTCAGAAAGGCCAAACCACTCAAGTAATTTTTAAGTCCCAGCTTATTTCTAATAGACAGACATATCATTCTTCACTTGCTCCTGTGAGCTCCAGGAGCACCAACATCATTTATATCTCATTTTCTTGAGTATCACAGTGTAACTCTCAATACAAGGATCCACTCCTAAGACACAGAAATAACTTTCTCTTCAATTTCTGCAAATAGTGTGAAGACTGTGTTTCAAGTTTTTGATCCCTATAGGACTTCAACTCATCTTGTGAATCCAATCTCTGATTTATCTTTGCATTCTCTGCTAATAATTTTGAATAATTTTCTTAGCGATCAATCCCCCAAAGAAGAATGAGGCACCAGAGAGTTCAAACACGGATGTGGCTCTCTCATTACTTACACTATGGCAGACATGATGACTAAATTAAATTGTGTTACCATTTAAAAAGCCAATGTTGTTTTTTCCCAAAACTTTTTGACTGTTTCTGCTCCTGTGTTTTGTGGAGCTGAGAGAAGTTAAAGGACAATCACTTTGCCACAGGCATCTATTAAGAGTATTATGTCATCAAAAAAACTCAACAAACCCAAACCCAACCCCCAAAATTAGAGAATTTCTGAAAGTTTTCATTGCCTATTTTCACTCCTGCTTTTACATAAGCACCTGCTGCAGGCTTAAACATCTAAATGGCTGTGTTAGCAGTTACTCAAGAAAATTCTTTTCATTTAGCTCTCTTGTTAGGTTAGAGTTATAGTACAAGGACAAGATGCTCAAGTACCTTTCAGCAGTATAGCTTCCAGTTTTGCTGATGAAATCCTATTTGCAGGGGTGGGTGTTTGGTTGGTTTTTGCTGTTGAAAGTGGTTCTTGCATAAACAAGGCAACACACTGCATGTGGTAATCAGTACCACAGACCCACAATATATCCAATCCAGATCTTGTAAATGGAGATAGAGAACTGATGAGTTCAGCTTCTATTTAACACTAAAAGTAGCCTCCACATCACCTATATATTAATAATAACCTCAGCTGTCTAACAGTTGTCAAGTCTGAACTACTCATCAAAGCTCACTCTGTAGCAAGTGGAAAGGAGTGGCTTCATCCATAGGGTGATCCTTCTCAATCTAAGATAAATGTATACAGTAGAACCATGGAATAGCATCAGGTGGAAGATAGGTGAGATTCTCTGGACAAACGTCTCTTCTTTTTAGCAATAAAGGTTGTGAACACAATCTCGGTAGATTTGACCTATAGACAGATAATATCAAATGAGATAAATCTTGTCTGGCTCTGTGGCACTTGAGAAATCATAATACTTTCCTGTGGTTATTTGCACTTCCATAAAATGGGGCACATAATGTATCCCTACATCAAAAATATGCTGCAAAATTTGATTCATAGCAGCTATTTATGACCCTTGAGTAAAAGGCAGCATGAGGATTGTACAACATATTTCTCTAAGGGCAAAATGTGCAAATTCAATATATCATATTATTGTAAATACCCAGGCCTTGTGTGCAGCATCCCACCTTGAGCCTTGTAAACAGGTCTCAGAAAGCTGAAAAGGCACACAGAAAATGTGTACAGTTAAATGAGTTTGGTGATTGTCAAGCTATTTCTATTAGACTGTAATAGGCTTGGCATCTAGGTCATGCTTTGCTCAGAAAAGAATGAGAAAGAGCTTTAAATGCACTTTTCATCTCAGCAGAATGACCCCATATGAATGCCAAATAGAACCAAAGACAGCTGTTAATCAGAGATTAAGCTCCAACAAACAAGTTTCTTGCCAATAAATTCTGTGGTCATCTACTGTGATGTGTTCAATAGGATCAGGTTTTGAATTAAAAAACAGTCCTTTCCTATTCTATCTCTTTTAGCAGAATACTTACATACCCAGGGTTGCAATCTCTTCAAGGCATCAAAGAAAATACATGGGTAAACTCAGAACTCAAGGTATCACAGTTTGTTCTCTTTTCCTGAAGTACCTAAGGATGAGTGGGGTTATGGAGACTGTAGAGTGAGGAAGGGTCCATAGGAAAAGAAGCAGTGAAGAAGTAATTTGGATTCCTGTTTGAAGTATCATTTCCTACCTGCTTATTTGTGTATTTACTAAAACAAAAAACAAAAACAAAAACAAAAAAAAACCCACAACCAAACCCCCAAAAAACCCAGAGAAATCAGACTTCAGTCTTTCCTGCTGTTTATTTTCATATATTGTCACTACTATGGACAGAGAGACAATAGCAATCAAAGCTCAAGAAGGGAAAAGGTGTTTTCTGCTCACTAGAAACCAGGTGAGATGAAGACAGACTGGCAAAGCTTGGATCATATATGGCAGTGATACCTCCTGGTAATCTTTCCTTTCTGGGTTGTGTTGTTCAGGTGACCTTTGCTGAATGCACAGAGTCCGCAGCATGATGTGCACAAAACTTATGTAGATTTGTAAGTAAGTCACTGGTTAATACAGGTAGTAGACAGCCAGATCTAACAGTCTGGAAGGCGAAGCTTTACCCTCACACCCCTGGAGTGACCAGGATACTCGGTGGTGAATCAGGCAGAAAGGCTGGACTTTGCTATTCCTTGGAAGAAGCTGATCCTGGATGTTATGAAGCTGCCATCTCAGAGTCTCTTTAGCATCTCTATTCTGTTTTCCTCTCCTTATGGGAAGTTGCATATTTTCCTATCAGCTTTTTTCCTCCAAAATCCTCAAGGTGTTAACTGTTCTATATTCTTGACTTATCTTGCATGGATTTAGCTCACATGCTTTGTCACAATTTTTTTAGTAAAAATGATTCAAGATCACAGAGTTACACCAAACTAGTGCTTGATCATGGGGAGCTAAACCTCTGGGTTGTGTTACATTATCCTGATTAAAACAGTAAAATTAAAGACTCATACACATTTCTCTACACCCATCATGTGTCTTTGGAGAAACTGTGTGTCATGTATACCTCTATACGTGAATCATCACCCTTGAGAATAAATGGGTCTCTTTCTGTGTTTCTTTTTATTTCCTTTTGCTGCTGGAAAGTATTCCTAATGATGCATGAAGAGAGACCCCCAGTATTAATTTAAACTTATGAGAAATTTCATAGGATACAGGAGACTGAACTGAATCCCTGCAAAGAAAGATAATCAATAACATACAATTTGAGCACACTTTGTATGTGTGCACTTGAGATTGGGGCTGGAGGAATCTACATATTCTGGAACAGCCTTCCAGTAAAAAAGTGTTTTAGTTTGGTTTTTTTTTTTTTTAAGATGGATCTTAATCAATGTGTGCTGTGCCTGTCTGTAAGAGCATAGATCTGCACTGATGTCCTAGGAGAATACTTTCCAGTTCTACTTGATATTTAAAAAAAAAATAAAATAACAAAATGAACAAAGAAATAATTCAATGAGAAATACATACAGATATACATAAAAATTAATATTAAAGTTCTCCACATGTACTTGTATTGATCACGACGTCTTTTGCTTGGTTTTGGGAGACTTCATTTAAAAGTGCACTGATTCAGGGTAGCATTAAAACATGTTTTATTTCAAGCATGTGCCTAAGTGAGCAGGCAGCTCAGTGCTGAAGGCTATACTGTGTGTTTCAGTTAAGATTATTAGGTGTCTCAGTACTTCCATAGATTTCTTTATGAAATGTGGACATGAGAACATGTCAGAATAAAATTTCAATGGCCTAGAAAATCCAAGTACAAACTTGTACTTGCTAAGTGAGTCAGCATTATTTTTATAGCTAAACTTGCCCTGTCCTTTCATGGCTTCTAAAAAATCTTTTTAGCAGTCACCTGAATGACAGATCTATTCTGATTATGCTTGAGGGATTCCATGAGTTACTGTTACATTGCATATGAGAGAAGCAGATCTTAGTTTAGTCTTAACCTGTGTCATTTTTGCCAGAGTTGAAATTGTGCCTCTTCTAACACTATTATATTAATATGCCATAAATATTTTATCTTTCATTTTTACGGAATGGAGTAGTGTTTAGTTCATGGAACACGATTCTAAGCATCTATGAAGTGGTCAGATAGTGCATATGCTTTGGAAGAAAATACAATTTTCAAATAATATATTTAATGCATATATATACAGTCAGTGGGTTGGTCTAGCTGTAGTTGTCATCCCATGGTGCTTTTTAGCCTTCTAGCATTGATCAGTATGTTTACCTGTATCTCTTGTTGACAAAATGCTGTGTCTTCTTGTTTAATAACTCAATACAAAGAGTTCCAATGCACTCATTATTGCTTGTTTCTGGTGTAAGCATCAGCTGACCTGGTTTAGCACTGTGTCATCTACAGGACCTTGCCTGGCACACTCAAGGGCAAGGTAGAGGTCTGGATTGTCCTTGTCCCTTATGGGAGAGTTTTTACTGTCTCCTTATTATGTTAATATGTTGGGTTTTCTAACATATACCTTCAATTTGCCAATGAAAGTTTGCTCTTCTAATGTAATTCTAATGCTTAGAGGCCTCTAATCTCATAATGTTAAGAGACAGGTCTTCCTTTTTGTTTCCCAGCAGCATACTCTACTCTTATAACAGAGACTTTCTTTTTTTCAGCTAATGTCAATTTAGTTATTTGTTCCAGTACTTAAAGGATGGCTATAAAGAAGATAGACACCCCCTTTTTGGAAGGAATCACATAGAAAAGATGAGGGGCAACAAATGAAGTACAAGTTACTCCTGGGGAGATTCTGATTGGACACTAAAGGAAATATTTTTACATTGAGAATAATTAACCATTGGAATAATCTTCCCAGGGAATGGTGGATTTGTCAACATCACATTTTTATGATTCAGGTGGACAAAGTACTAAGCCATCTTGCTAAGCAACGCTTTTGTCTAGATAGATTTTGCTGTGAAATTTTGGACCAGATGTTCCCTGAGGTTCTTTCCAATATGGTATGCCTAAAAAGAAAAAAGACACCAAACAAACCACCACAGACCCACAAAAAACCCAGAGCATTTCCATTCCACCAGGTTTTTATTAGATTGAATAACAGAGGATAAACTGAAGCTCAGAGAGTTGCAGGCTAAATATCCTTTTGAAAATTATACTGATGTGTGCAAAACCAAAAGGGACCATCCAAACTTTCTAATAATAGAAAGTTTGTGCAATGTAATGTCATAACTTTTTTTTTTTTTTGAGAAACTACCCAAGCATAGCTCATTCCTTTTTGTCTCTCTGTTGCTATTCTCTGGTTTCCATGCAAACAAAACTTGATAATGGGAGCAGGAAGAAAGAGTCAGTATCTTAAAAACACTTATCTATAACTTTCTCACTGAAGAAGCCAAAGTCTCTGACACTAAAGTTCTTGCACAGAATCACAGTCATTAGGAATCTAAAAAGACTAAATTAGGTACCTGTTTTGGGTGTCTATATTAAGATAGCATGAATATTTTTTCAATTATCCCAAGCACTAAAATTTACAATCCTCTATCTGTCATGCAAGGCTTGTAGTAAACTTCTTGTATTATTTATGAACTCATACATCTGATAGAGGAGGAGGAGGAGAATAAGGACTTGTGCCTTGTGTCTTGACTCATGCAGAGTTATCAATGATGATACTCAACATTAGCTGTCTAATAGCAGATCAGCTACTTGTGAAGTTAGACCATTCAGTGATATGATGTCAAACACCACTCTAGAAGTTAATATTAATCATCAGAATATGAAATGATGTTTCATAGTACTGTTCAATCTAACCTAGATAGAAATAGATGGAAAATGGTAAAGAGCTGTCCCTAAAAGATTTCATGACAGTGAATGAGGAACCCTGAGGAAACTTTCACACTGTTTCAGAGTTGGAATTGTTTCTTGCTGATTTCCACTGTATATGCCACATTCTTTCACAGGGAAAATTTGATGAAACAGAGAGCTGCAAAATGTTCTGATGAGTGGAGAAAATGCTTTCCAGTGAGAGTTCAGTATGCATAACTTATCAAAAGAAGACTGAGCAGTGACTTGATTAAGGTATATAAAGATCTTCAGGGGAAGAAAATAGGGGATGCTAATGGGCTCTTCAATCTTTTGGAAAAAAGATGTTACAAGAATGAAAACCATTGGAAGTTAAAACTAGAACAATTCAGATGAGAAATACAACACAGATTTTTAACTATGGGATAATTAAGCATTGGCAGGGATGGAGCGGATGAAAAACTGCAGGCAATGATGGATTTGTTTCCTTTGCCTTCAATCAAAATGGATACTGGTCTAGTAAACATGCTTTAGATAAACTCATGCAACCGCACTCAGAACAATGTAACTTAGTAAAACTTCATGGTCCATGTGAAGTTTAGGAATGTAAAGCAGGTGATAGAAGGTTCCCTTCATGTTTTAACTTACGAGTGAACAATGTCTAGTCAAGGGCTGTCCAATTTCAATGTTTTTCCCAGAAGAAACCTGAGGCTCAGACCAATACAAATACATTTGCACAGCTGTAGCTGACTTAATAAATCCTTTTAGTCTGGATCAGAGTCTGCCCTTTCCCTTTTTCCAGCACCCACATTACCGAATTTGGTTGGTTTATCATTCAAACTGCACACTCAGGGAAGAGATAAAACTATTCTCTAATCCATACCTAGCTTGCTGTGGTCTGTGGGCTGGTTATCCTTCCTCCAAACTGCACTACACAGATTGCCTCCCTATGCTGTGTTCCCATACTGCCTTTGTGAAGGGCAGAATTCCCCCTATTCCTCATCTCAGCCTAGGACTGCAAATAGCTTCAGAGACTTGAATTTCTCCAGCAATGAGAACTGTGCCATGAGACAGAAATCCACCTGGCCATCATTTATTAGTTTCTCCTCCACTTTGCTTTACCTGTTTAAAATTATCTTAGCAAATATTTTACCCTTCATTTAAAAACCGAGATTCTTCCATAAACCCCTGGATTTCTGTATGTGTGACCACTTTGGCAGTGACATTTACACAAAAGAACCAGGGCTTGCTGTACAAGGTAGGATTATGATTCAGAGAGGTTTAAAATTTAAAATGCTGGGAAAATAAAGCAGGTAAAGGGAGAACGGGGAACACAGACATCAGATGACAGGAAAATATTACTTCTTCAACCTGATACTTGTTCTATCTGTCTGTCTGTCTATCTCCCTACCTATCTTGGATTTTCAGTGGTATTTCCAGAGTAATTAAATAGTAGGAAAATGCTCTTCCCTCAAGTAGAGTTTGTATAATGTATTCACTAAGGGTCTAAACTGCAGCCTGAGAATTCATTCTGGTTGTCAGTATGAAAATAGTTAGATCTGGTGTTTTTTCAGCATGTGCTGCAGGAGGCACTAGGAACATTTTATATGAATAATTTACAGCACTGAGCCCTTGGTGTATTACTCTTTGTTTGTCCCTAATCTTTTTCACCTTGAGATCAACAGGACTGTTGTCACCAGCTACAGTGGGAATTGGGAACACCAGACCTTTTTCTGTTTGTGTTTCTCAAATATATTCCTGAGTGATTGTTAACATGTAAGTCAGGAAAAACAACTTGCTGTTAAATCTGAAGTGTACCTTTCTGATGTAACATCCCCTGGACATTCCTAAACATTGCAAGTGGTAATTAGGTGTGGTTCTATCTATCTATCTATCTATCTATCTATCTATCTATCTATCTATCTATCTAACAGACCCACACAGACCTGGGGTAGGTGAGGGTCATCTACTCTATCCCTGTGTCCCAGAACAGGATCAACAATATCTTTATCGTTTCTTACAGATGTGCATCTAAACGACCCTTCAAGAGCTCCAGTGATGGGGACTGCATAGCAGCCCATGGCAGTTTGTATGTGTATGTCACCATCCTCACTGTTAAAAAGTCTCTTCATATATCTATTCCAATCTCACCCACTGTAGTCCAAACCCATTAATTCTTGTCCTATCCTCAGTGGAAATGAAGAACAGATCATTGTTTCTGCGCTGCAGTAGTTTCTACAGTATGAGAAAGCTGTGCTGTGTCTGCCTCAGTATTCTTTACAACCAGCAAAACAAATATTTTTTTTTTCCAGATTTCTGATTCTCATCATTCTTTGACAATACTGCCCAGCTTCAAGTACCAATACAAGTAAATGGATACCACAATTTCCATTGCGCAATGCAAAATACGTGTTCCTCATTGCTACTTAGGTTGTCTACCCTGTCAACGTTTCCCTTGCCCCGAGTTCCTATTATGTGTATTAATTTCACCACTGATCTTGATTTTTTCCAGATTATTTTGACTGAAATGAATTTTTATCTCGCAAAATATTTTTTCCACTATCATTAGGTGGACAGATCATCTGAATTGACTTTGAACAATAAATTTCCTTTAAGTTGCCTTGACAATAATTTTTTCTAGTTTTATTTCCTGACTGAACAGCCGCCTATTGAAAGTCGATTAGCATGTTTGTCTTTTCTTTGTTTTAAAGACCCAAATAATTCTCTGTAGATAAATCTCACCTCTATTGTGTGATCTTTAGTTTTCTTCTGGAGAATACTGATTGATAGTACAGTCTAAAAATAGTCTATATGTTAAACTTTTAATTTCTAAGCTTTCTCTTGTGCATCTACCTTTAACTTGTTAGCTGAAGTCTTTAAAACCTGGCCTGAAACTTTTGAGTAGCTCCTCTGAGGTTGGAAGTATAATCTGGAAATTTATAGGGTTTAGTACCTCTTGGATGGAGAAAATCCATAGTCGGAATAAATTCCATTGATTCCATGAAATAACACCAATTTTAGCTATTTAGGCTGTTCCCCTGGATGTTCAAAGTTTGTTACAGGATAAGACTTCTAAGTTAATTCTGGTGAGATAGCATTTTATATTCAATTCTACAGGGAAATTATAAATGGATTGTGGGAAATCAGCACAGAGACTTTGTATGGACTATGAAGAACAATGGGTTTTTTGGTTTTACACACAGTCAATTCGAGTGAAAAGAGGAAGGAACTGTGATCCAGAAAGAAAAGTGTTCCAAGTATGCTTCAAAAGGTTTTTAACATCTTGTATTGAGTCTGGTTCATGGTGAGATACTTATAAGAAGCATTCCAGTTAGTAAGTAGATCCCATAAAATTACATTGTTCTTTGGGTTTTAATTGTGGGTTTTTTCTTCTTTGTTTTGTTTAGTTTTTTTTCTTTTCTAAGTTCAGTTCAAAATAAAACTCAGGAAAACTATTATTTTTGCTCTGCTGTTGCAATAATTTAGCCTTTAATGGTTATCAGCCAGGGTAAAAACTCAGGACAACTAAATATTAAAACTTTGCAATATAAATCCTCTTGTGAACATAGTCCTCATTGTTATTATGCTTCTCTTCCATTCTTTCTATCACAGCACACAGAGCCTCTCATGGAGAGGGCCAGGCTTGTTCCTCATAATTTATCTGCTGAACCACAAAACCCACCCATCTTATCTGAAGACTTTGCTATGTTTACCATTTTCCTCAGATTTGACCAGAGTATTTTAACACACAAAGGTTCAGTAAAACAAACACATAATTAGATGCATGGCAATGCCCATTGTCATAATGCATGAATAGTTAAAACACTGTGATTCTTGCTGATTGACTCTAGCTCTGATGACAAGATTGCTAGAATGAGGTCATAAATGTATTTATTACAGATCTTGAGATAAAGCAAATGAAATTTTCATGGTGATTAACTTTTTAGATTGTTATCATATTATTAGTGTATGATTTTTATCTGGGAGAAAAAAGGATTTTGAATATTAGCATTTGTGAAATTTTTCTTATGGTAGTTTCTACTGTAGTAGATCAACTTGCTCTTATATTTCCATTAAAAGCATGAGTCAGGCTTCCATGGTCAGGCTACAATTTCTTTGGTATTCACTGTGTCCTGGTTCTGGCCAGGTCAGAGCTGACTTCCCCAAGCAGCCAGCACAGGTGAGCTGAGTTGACTGGGGCTGTTTTCCACAGCACCTGACATCAATCCAGCCCTCACAGAAAAGAGTACTTTCGCAACAGATGAGAATTTAACAGAGGCCAGAACTAGGACACAGTGCAACTCAGATTTTGTTCACTCACAGTCTTAAATAACTAGGAAGACTGTGACTTATTCTCCATCCTTCTAGTTTCATTCTCTTACATGACAATTTCACATAACTTGAAATAAACTGCTTAATAACTACAAAATGTGCTGTGGAAAACATTCATTTAATAACCAGTCAATAGTCTTCAACAGGAAAGATTTATCTATGATAACTTGATATGACTGAGCATTTGATGAATGTGAGTTGTTTTCTTTGAAGAAGGATTCATTTTCAATTGGAATAATTTACATTCTCTGGAAGGGTTTTATGACACACATCTTTCATTCAGCATGAAGTTTTCTCTATGCAGACCTAGAAGGTGATATTTGTATGGTGATACCCAGCTCAGAAATTCTTGGTTAATCTGAAGAACTGTCAGTCTGCATTGGGTTTACATGGCAAGGTTTTTGTAGCTGGGGGCTACAGGAGTAGCTTCTGTGAAGATGCTAGAAGCTTCCTCAATTTCTGACAGAGCCAAAGCCAGATGGCTTCAAGATGGACCCATCACTGGCAAAGGCTAAGCCCACCAGCTACAGTGGTTGTGCCTCTAGGGTAACAAAGTTAAAAGTGGGGATGGGGGAAGGGGAAAGCAGCAGCAGCCACAAATAGAGGAGTGAACACATGTGAGAGAACAACTCTGCAGTCTCAGAGGAGGGGCTCTAGGTTCTGGAGCAGATTCCTCTGCAGCCCATGAAGTCCATAGTGAAGAAGGTGGAGAAGCCCAAAGTAGACTGTGACCCCATGGGAAGCAAGAACAGGTTTGCTGGCAGTCCCTAAAGTACTGCACCCCATGGAAGGGACCCACACTGGAGCAGTTGGTGAAGAACTGCAGCCCATGCAAAGGGCTGATGTTGGAGAAGTTCATGGAGGACTGTCTCCTGTGGGAGGGACTCCAGGCTTGAGCAGGGGCAGAGTGTGAGGAGTTCTCCCTCTAAGGAGGAAGGAGTGGCAGAGGCATGTGATGAACTGATCCCAACTCCCATTCCCCATCCCACTGGAGGGAGGAAGGAGAGAAAAGGAGAACTGACCCTGGGAAGAAGGGAGGGGTGCACGGAGCTGTTTTAATTTTTAGGGTTTATTCTTCTCATTATCCTACCTTGATGTGTTTGGTAATAATTTAATTTCCTCAGTGTGTCTCTTTTGCCCGTGACAGTAATTAGTGAGTGATGTCACCTTGTCTTTATCTCGACCTGTGAACGTTTTTTTGTATTGTCTATCCCTGGTCCAGCTCATGATAGAGTGTCTTTGGGGAGCACCTTATTTCCAGTCAGGGTCAACCCACCACACAGTCCTAAGATTTACAGCAGTTTATCAGTTGTCTGCCCTGTATGCCAGAAGCTTCTGCCTGTCTGAATAGGGCAGGTAATGTCTTAGAATGGTTTTAGAGAGATACTGATGCCACTATGTCTGGAAAGGGCACTGGCATGGTGATACAGCATGATCATTACATCTGCCCTAAGAGCTCCTCTGCTAACTGGAAAAGGTGCTCCCCTATTACTCTTCCTGTCCTCCTGACAAAAGGAACAGCTCAGACAAAATTGGTATGGGCAGAAGAAGTGAGCTTATTGTCCTGCTTTAGGCTGTGGTGATCAAGCACAGGGCTGCTGGTAGATACACCCAAAGCGAACCAGTGGTAAGAACTGCCTACCTCATTATTCCTCTTCCCTTTTCTTGGTTCTCTTTTATTATTTCTGCATTCATAACTTCCTCTGTGTCAGTTCCCTCACCAAAAAAAAATAAAAATCAATGATGACTTAAGTACTTTCTAGCTAGTTTTGCTATATTCATGTTCAAATATGGTATTAGAATGTGAGTTGCAGGCCTTAAAAATTCCGCTTTCCAGAAGTTCCCTGATATCCCAACCCATTTTCTGTGAAGTTTGGTCATTTCTCATATAGATCCTCCTTAAGCACCTGCAAAATCCAGCCATCTTTCATGGAGCTATCCTTAATCCTTGTTAGCTTCTTACACTGCTGTCCATCACATTCAGCAATTTCTTGTGCCATGTCGAGTACTTGTTTACATCCTATCCATCTAGCTTAATCTCTGTCCTACTCAGAAGCAGTCATGTGCCTGCAGCCCTAAGCTCTTGAAGAAAAATTAAGGATTACAAAAATTCTGTTCAGAAATTGAAATGTAAAAAACACATTAGCAAAGCTTTTATACACTATAATTATGTATGTTGTTGGTTAAACAGCAGTAATGAAAACTTACCGCATAGTGAAATGGTATCCTATCGCTCCAGGAGTGACTGAAAACATCACTGAAGTTGTACGTACTCTAATTTCATAAGAGTATATCTTATGTAATTAATGTTTTTGGGGACTAGGAAGAATAGGACTAGATATTTGTAGGACTAGAAAATTACAGGACCATGATGTCTAGGAGATCACATAGATGCTCTCATGTCAGCAAATGAGTTATTAGAAGTGTGAATATCAGGAGACAGTGCTGCTTAATAGATATGTGTGCCTAGAGAAAGATGCATCAGAAAAGGTGTATGGAGTAACAAATGAAAAAAATGCTCATAAGATGATTCCAGACCAAAGCTGAGAGAGAGATTTTGCAAACAGTACTAAATGTTTAAGGAACACCTTTGTACTGCTAACAAGAAAAGTTGATTTTACTTATCAAGTCCAGGTGTATTCAAGGAACAAGACCATTTATGCTTCCTTGCTTACTTGCAAATTTACAACCAAGAAAAAAAAAATTGCTGGGATTGGTTTTTATTTTCATGGTGGAAATATACTTCATGTCTGCTTCAGTAAAAATACTGCATACAATTGCTTAGATGGAGTGCTGAACTAAAATATTAGGTTCTATTAGATGAGCTAATTTATTGATCTGCACTATTGTTAGCTAACTTTTCTCCTTGTTTTATAAGGATGACTATTGATTACTAAATGACTTTAATTTCAGTAAACAGCACAGAGAGTGAGTTAAATTGAGTTATCAATAATTAATTGCTAAATGTTAGCAGATGTTTACATTGATCTTTCATGGAGGGGTTAAATTCAGAAATTTGAAGTGCTTCTGGATATAGTTTCTTCCAAGAATGTCATTATTATTATGTTGCTATTAGATTCCCTAGTAATTTTAAAGATAATAATTTAGCTTATTATAACTGGCATCATCTTTTCTTCCTATTGCCATCTTGTGAATAGCACTATAGTCTAATGACAATTTTGAGCTTATTTTATAATCATTTGAAAACTTGTTGGCTTGCACCTAAAAACTGCTGGCTTGTTCTTGTTTGAAGACCATAATGTTGCCATTTCAAACCCAAAGTGATTGTAAATATTCAGAGGTTACCATATACATTCCTGGTAAGTGAAAAACAATTCTTCTTAAGTAATTACAAGCTGGTACCATTTAATTCATTTGGGCAACTTACATGGATAATGTAGAGAGGATTAATCTTGCTTCTTTGAGAGATTGATAGATTCTCTTTGGTCATTTTGGGGCTAGTTTTGAGACCAGTTTTCCTGAGCTCTTCTGTCTTTACCAGGGTCAGTTCATCATTGCAAATGAGACAGTGAGAAAAATGTCTGACTGAGCTTCCCCTGCTCCGTGTACAATGCCAAACTGAGTTAATTGACATTTTAAATATCATGAGTGTGCTTGGTTGGGGGAAGTGATGGACATGCACCTTGTGCTGCCTCTGCTGCTGAGAGGACTCTTTGGTGGGGAAGCAGTAAAGGCAGCTGAGGGCTTTGTGAGGGCGCAGGCACTAAAGACACAAAAGTTTATCTGTCAACATCCAGCAACCATATATGAAGATGCATCTTCTTTCAGGAAGTTTGCTCCAACAACAGGACTTTTTCACACCTTTATTGTGTCCAGCAGGTTGTAGAGTACCAGATGTATGTTATAAACAGTAAAATCCAGCTGATCTCTTGAATCCCACTTAGTTAAAGACATCGAGTTAGGACTTCTGCCTGTGCACTGGAGTTCCTCAGGAGATGAAAAGGTTTGATGAATAGTTGCTATGCCAAATAGGGAATCTTTCATTTTGGAAATACTGAAATATTTAATTTCTGAATCATTACCAGATTAAATTCTCCAACTGTTTGTTCAAAATATATTTACCCACAAAAATATGAATGATGAGATGAAGAAGATGATAACAAGACTCCTTAACCACCTCTCAGAAATCTGTTACTCCCCTGGACAAGTTATTTCAGTACCCTCTTCCTCTGGTATTTAGAACTCTGCTGCCTATGCTAAGTAACTTCTGCACCAAGGGAATCACAGAAACCCTTGGAAGCAGAGTCAGTGTGAAGTACTGTATCAGCAGGGTGTTGAACAGTGGGATGCTGTTTGTCATATCTCACACTGCTTTTGTGTCAAGGACAGGCAGATCGGGATTCTCTTTACTGCTTTTGTTGGTACACAGTATATTCAGCAATTTCATTCTATAAACTAGATTCTTGAATTCTGTCCTAGTAGTATTTCTTTACACCAAAGGTAGCAGGTAATGAATAGTTTTCTGCTTCCATAAGCCCAGTGTAATTCTTTTATGTTGCTCAGCTGAGTGGTTATTTATGATGTTTTTAATAGGGACCTAGTAAAATAAACAGGAATAAAGTATGACTGGAAGGAAAATTTTAACCTGAATCAATTCAGCTATGATATAATATATATATCTGACATTAAAAGCAAACAAATAGACAAGAAAAAAAACACCACCACCAAACACCCTCCCCCAAAAAAAACCAAAACCCAAGAACCCTCCTCAGGGACAAAAAACCAAAAACAAAACAAAAATTTAAAAAAATTAAAATTGAAGCTTAGCATTTCCAGCACGTTTAAAGGATTGCAATTTACATAAAACTTTGTAATACATGCTTTGTTCCAAATCCATTACATTCACTCAAATGCATTTTGTACAGACAGGCCAGTGCCACAAGTTAGAAAATCACTTATGTCTCTTTTCTCCAAGTTATTAAGAAATTTCTCTGCCAACTGGTTCATTAAATTTTCTTGTTTGATTTCCTGCTGTGATGATTAAAATTGCTGGATGTGGAATCCCACATCTAATATTTTGTTCTTTTTGTTAGTTTTTGGTTTGTTTTTTTTTTCTTCTCCTGCTCTTTAAATCCAGCAAACTTTTGTACCTGGCAGCTGTTTCCCTTGTCACATCAGCATGTATCTTTATTCTAATCATCTTTAAAAATAGTGATGCTCACAGTCCTTCCCTTTACTCCTTCTGAATTGCATTTTTCTTTTAATTTATTTTAGAAGTGTTTCGTAAGGGACTACAGAACCACTGCTTTCTGCAAACTTTGATCCCATTTTGGTATCCAAGATACGCAAACCCAATACTTTCGTTCGTTGTATGCTTTGTTTATGTAGCAATAGTATTCCTAATTGGTATCACTGCAAGGTGTTGGGAAACCTTGTTAATAACCCAACCAGTGGCTTAGTCCAGTGGAGCAAACAAGATGGGAAGATAAAGTGCCCATATATGTACCTGGACTAAATCCTATTTCCTGAATGTAAGGAAAAACTTTTTCATGGTGAGGGTGACAGATCACTGGAACAGGCTGCCCAGAGAGGTTGTGGCATCTCCTTCTCTGGAGACATTCAAGACCATTTTGGACACATTCCTGTGTGACATAATCTACGTTATTTTCTTCAGGTAGGGGGGTTGGATTAGATGATCTTTCAAGGTCCCTTCCAACTCCTAACATTCTGTAATTCTGTGATAATTCCAAAAGGGGAAAGTCTTCCCAAACATTTCTCTGTCTTCCTCCCCCTTGACTCATTCTATCTTTCACAGTCACTTTACCGGCGGATTATTAGGTATGAAATAAATCATCTTCTTCAGATTACTTAATTATTACTACTCATATCACAGTTTTATCTATATATCCCACTCTAAAGATATATCGAAAGACCAGAGTTTTCCATCCACTTCAACAGACTCTCTGTTCATAAAGCTAAAAATTAATCTTGCTTCTTTTGAAATAATTTCAAGGTATATGTTAGGTCATGAGTTACAATAAGACAAGAAGCAGTTGTGCTCTATGACACTATACTCCTAACTATTCTGTAATTACACAGTTATTGCAGTATATGCAATTATACTGCATCTAATTACTAATGTTTCTTACAGAAAGGAAGTTAGTCCCATTTATTGAAATACTTTTTAATATACTTTTAATTCATATTCCTAAAAATCCATTTTAAATGTAGCTACATGATGCAGTTCTTTACACTGCAATTACAGTCATTAATGTACAGGACTTTGCAGCTATGCTTATGCATTATTAATTACCTGGAACAGAATACATAACTACCACAATGTATACACTACACCAGTGTTAAAAGCCAGCTATCAAGTAACTCTAATGCTTTCAGTAACTAATACAATGTTTATCTATTGCATCTTAACTTCAGCTCAAGATAAAATCAATAATTTTTATTATTGAGAAGGCTTCTGTTAGCAAGACAAAGGGTAGTGAGTTTTGGCCACATACAAAAAAAAAAAAAAAAAAAGCTGAATTCCTCCTATATAACACCAATGTAAATAAAATGCAATAGAATAATCAGTGACTTCATTTTATTGGAAACTCACAGTGATCTTAGAAACTGACTCTAAATATGCAAAAATGTGAACTGGCTTCTTCTTATGGCTTTTAGTTACAAAGGGATCAAACCTACCTAAGGACATTTCATCTAATATGTTGTAAGGAGGGAAATGTAATGCTGAGAGTAGACTGCTGAATCTACCTCTGGTGATATCTGGGACACAGAGTATTTTAAAAAGGGATGACAGCTTACAGAAAGTGTTCAATGACTGCATATCATTACAGTATTTGTGAGTAAATAAGATTTTTTTTTCCTTAAAACTTTAAATGGGTGCTTTCTAAAGTCAAGGTGCATCCTAAAAGGGAGTGATACTGGAGCTCCTTTTAGGTTTTAATGAAGAGTGCTGTACCAGTTCAGCAGTATACAACTGTATCAGCAGCTCTGCATGCCTGATACCAACATTATTAAGTTCCAGCCTTGTATTTCACTCTCTGTGATATTAGTTCTGTGTACATCACCATACCCCTAAATCTTCATCTTATAGCTCTTAACACTCAGAATCAGTATGTCCCCCTGTGCTATAACCGGCTAGCCCCATGCAGAAATGGGGCAGAGCCCCCTGCCTGGCATCTCCACACCACACCCCAGTGACCCAGTAGCACTAAGTAAGGTAAGTCACAGAATCACAGGGGCTTGGAAGGGACCTCAAAAGATCATCCAGTTATTATCATCATGAAGGTCTCCACTAGCATCACCCACTGCTATGCAGACTTTTACATGGTTGTACACACCATTAAAGTTACAATGGGCAACAAACCTATCAAAATAGCTGGGCAAAAGGAGACAACCTTTTCAACTACTCCAAAAATGAGGAGGATGCACATGTCTACTTCTTTAAAAGACAAAAAAACCCTACAAACACAAAACTGAAACCACATCTGGGTACCCCAAACTGAAAGATTTCAGATTATAACAATAGTTTGTAATTAAAATATTGAAAGTTTCTGTTGTAATTTTTAGGTCAACTGAAATATTCTAAGAACATCAGAAACTCATGTAAAGTTTAGAGCTACTGAGGAAGACCTGGGGATGACTTACAGAGTTCAAATTAAGATCTGACTAAACACCTAATGTTTTCATTGTTTAGCAGAAATGAGCCAAACCTCTGAAGCTTTTGAGGTTCACCCATTTCAAAAGGAGAGTTCTGCCAGCAGCTTTGTACTTCATTAAAAAATCTATATTTAAGCCACAAGTCAAGTGAAAACATTAAAAAATATAATTACATCCTACAACACGTTCTTTAAATATAGATATATATTCTCTTTTTATTGACAGTGGAAATTATTGGTGGAGTATTATTTTAAAGATAAACAACATAAGGTTCTGTCGGGCTGAGTATGTTCACACAATCAAATCATAACTTTGATTAGACATGATAGCTGTGGTTGTCAGGAACTTGCCCTCTTGTTCAAGTTATGCTTTAACATTTTCCTACTAGAGTCATAGTTAAATTTACAGTCTTGACATTTTCCACTGCCTTTAAATATCCCTGAACTAGCTATTCAAACATCTTCCTAGTTGCATTGTTCCCTCCTGTTTCTGATGTTAGAAATTGTCTTCAAGTTTGCAATTCTAAAATAAAGCAAGGGGTAATTTGAAGGGAGAAAATAAAATGTGTGATTATGACATGAAAATAACTTTTCAACTTTAGTGGCTTGATGTACTAAAATGAGATCTAAAATAGAGAATTATCTGTTAGATGCTGAGCTCATTCAATGAAATTCTGGAAAACACCTACTTCTTCAAATCCCAAGAGCCAGAGATGTGGAACCACATATTGGGAGAACTGACTCTCAAGTAAAGTAGAAATATAAGTCAGTAAATCTAGTAAACTTACAAGGAAATGTCAAAGTTAAAGTGTTATTCAATGAGCATGAAGTATAATTTTGCTGTCATCAGGTATACAGTAAAATACACTGACATTAAAGCATGAGGATTTGTGGGGACCAGTAGTAATAGAGTTCATGAAGCAAGTCGCCATGCCTAGGATCGTATTTGCCATAAGGCAACAGCAAAGGACACAAAACTTCCCAGGAAATGTGGTGATCTACAGATAACAGTCTTCAGATGTGGCATGCAATTCAGAGCGCTGATGCAGCAATAGTAGTAGTTAAAGACTTTGTAGTCCATGACAGAAAAGGCAACCAAAACTGTAAAACCCTGTCATTATCAAGATGCTCTGAGAGGGAAGGGATTAATGCTGCTGTTCTAAAAAGTTAAAACCTCATTTTTTTCTGGGGAACTTACTCTTCATGACACTACTTACTGCTGAACTGGAATGTGCTGTACTTGTGTTACAATAGTTTTAAATGTTAATAATAATATCTTGTTGATGTCCAAAGAACTGAGCTGAAAATTTGCAACATATCAATGCTGTTCATACACTTTGGATATTAATTACTTTCTTAAATATTATAACCTACTATCTTCAACCTTTATCCAATTTTAATCTATTCTCTGAGATTGCATAAAACTATTTTCTAAATAAAAATAACCTGGGTTTTGGTCTCAGATGAGCATACTGTAGTTGTATAAATCATTAGCTAGATAAATCTAGCTACAGAAAGTAAGTTTAAATGAGTAATTTCTCACTACTACCATCACACACAGAGACACACACAAACAAAATAAAAAAGCATGTTCATTATATATTAGTTTACAGTCTCTTTCTCCCAGATTTGGGGAAGAAGATCAAGAGTCTTTAAAGTGAAGTGGTTTTTTTTCATTAAAAACACTTTTGGGCAATACAGTATTCTGACCTAAAAACTTCATAATCAAATCATTGAAAAAAATCCATAACCATAAAATATAAATTGAAAGATGTCTAGCCAATTTTGTTTAGTCAGTGAGGAGGGGAAATTTTGTGCATGTGTGGATGCATATATAAAAAATGTTAGTCAGATCTTCCAATTCATCAGGCAATGCCACAGGGAAGATGAGAGATGATCATTACCTTTAATTTATAAAAAATAGATCACTTCCATAAGTATGAAAGCCCATAGAGTTTGCCATATCTTGGTTCTTACATCCACACAGAGAAAAACTGGTGAAGAATTGATACTCTCCCCTTTTCACTTTACCTTCATTCCATTACTGTTCTGCTGAGAAAAATTCCATCTGTAACTTTGGAACTCCTTTATCTGACTGCACTCCTCATCTCATCTAGCACAGCCTAGCAGGAGCTGTCCCTTGCTGAGTCTCCCTATGATAAAGCTAGATAAAGTTACTGCGATGTGAGCCACATCACTGGGGAAACTGCATCTGGAAATTGAGACTCCCATGGAGGATTGAGGAATAGGGTCAGAGCAAGTGGCTCCATATTCCTTGGTAGAGGACTTGATTCTTCAGAGCTTTTCCACATGTATGCTATTACCCAGTGCAGGTTGCACAAAGTTTTCCTCATCAGCATATTTGTACTTTCAACCACTTAAAAAAGAATGACTAGGTGAAGAAGAAATATAAAGGCAAAAAGAAAAGATGTCAATAAGCTATCTTTGGCTGGTATAACCTGATAAAGTTATTGATAAAGAAAGATCATTAATTCCAGAAATTAAGAATGTGATTTTGATTTATGCCAGCTGGGTATCAAACACCCATGCCTTCTCTCCGATACCAACAATCTGGTTAGTAAGTCTTATTTATAACCCAAACACTATTAAAATGGAGATGTTCCAGCAGCATTTTCTTGTTGCTATGTGCTTAAAGATCTTAAAGGTATTAGTGGTGACTTGCAATGCATAAGTTGCCATGGTGATGGCTTTCTTAATGAACAATGGATTAAATTGTTTGGTAAAACATACTTTTAGCCTGTGGACTGCAGGTGCTTTGTTGCACCTGAGTATGTGAGATAATGTTCATACTTAATGGCATGCATGTTAAGTACATCATACAGGGCTGCTGGTGTATGCTCAGATTTGACAGCAGCTCACAGGATCGCTGATTCACTGAATTGTAGGGGTTGGAAGAGACCTCAAGAGATCATCAAGTCCAACCCCCCCTGCCACAGCAGGTTCCCTAGAGCAGGTCACACAGGTAGGTGTCCAGATTGGTCTCCAATATCTCCAGAGAAGGAGACTCCACAACCCCCCTGGGCAGCCTGTTCCAGTGCTCTGTCACACTCATTCTTTAAGAAGTTCTTTCTCACATTGGTGTGGAACTTCTGTGGTTAGTGTGGTTTCACACTTTCTCAGCTTTGTTTTCAGGATTTCGTGGGAGACAGTATCAAAACCCCTGCTGAAGTCAAGGTAGATGACACCCACTGCAGTCCCTCCATCCACCCAGGTGTGCTGACATTGTAGAAGGCTATGAGGCTGGTTGAGCACGATCTCCCCTTGGTGAATCCATGCTGACTACTCCTCATAGCCTTCTTCACTTTCAATTGCTTGGAGATAGCATCACCCTTCCATCACCTTTCCAGGGACAGATGTGAGACTGACTGGCCTGTAATTACCCGGGTCCTCCTTGTTACCATTTTTGAAGACCGGAGTGACACTGGATAACCTCCAGTCCTTAGGCACCACTCCTGTTCTCCAAGAGTTGTCAAAGATGATAGGGAGCAGCTCAGCAATCACCTCCACCAACTCCCTCAGCACATGTAGATGCATCCCATCAAGGCCCATGGATTTGAGCACATTGATCCCACTTAGACGCTCCTGGACCACCTCCTCCTTGACAAGAGTCAAGTACTCCATTTCTGAAACTATCTTTCTTTCTTCCAGGGTCCAGGAGGGAAGAAAGATACTGGTCTTGAGAGAATTAAATATCTTTTCCTGGAGCAGAGATATCCATTCAGATATAGCAAGCATAGGAATGGTTGGGTCCAGCCAACTAACACACAGAGAGGCTACCCACAGACTCCTTCAGGCCTGAAAACAATATTGCTGTGTTTGCATGGCACCGCACTGAAGATAATAAACTCACTCCCTCAGAAGGGTTGCTGCCAGCACAGCCATCTTCGCATCTTCTGTTCTACAGGAAAGAAATGCCTGAGGCAGGTCAGTGGTTTTGGCCCGTTCACTAAGAGGCAATGGCACTTAAGGGAAGAGTCAGTCTGCCTACCTGCTGTCTAAATGGCCTGAAGACCTCCACAGTCACCACGGCATTTCAGTAGAAATCAAAACTCTCCAGCTGAGAACCACTGTGCAGGCACAGTGTACTTCTGGTTCTACTGTGTGCTTCCTATTCTGCTTCACAATTCCTGACCTAGTGTGCTCTGAGGACAGGCTTTGTGCCAGTAGGGCTCCTTCTGCACTTAGTGCAAGAGGGATATACTACTCAGAAAGATTTTTAGGAAAGTTTTTAAGTCCTTGTGAGGACGGATGATGATATCCCAAAGGTAAGAGTCTCCCTTGCCCTGAAACATGCCGGTCCAGAAAAGTAGGACAATTAAATTCCAATTTTTGCAACTCAGTGACACTACTCTGCTTTTTTGTCCTCAAATTTCAATAATACAGCCAGCAATACGTTAGACCCACATATGTACAAGTGAAAATTATAGTTGAAAACTTCTTTCAAGTCATTTGTCAAAGACATCACAAAGGCAGGGTTTGAACAGAGATTATAGCACTACTCAATCCTCTGGACAAACATTGAGCAAGAGTGATAGAATTCCCTGTGTAAATACTGACAAAGAAGTCAAATATTTTGAGATACAACTGAAAAAAATAAGTGTGCTAAGTAATATTACATGGGGAACTTCCAGGATTTTTGGTTAATAGCACAGATGCCGAACACTTGATTCATTTTTACTATCCTTTGAAACAGAGGTGCTGCTAAAGGACAGGCAGATAACAAAGTGTAAAGATGTAAGTACATGACTCTCACTTTATCACAACTTTACTACTTACATTACAGCTAAAATAATACTTAGCATTTAAATAGCCTTTATCACCTATAGTGCTCTTCTGTACACATGATTTGAAAGGTATCTTGAAGGTGTCAGAGATCGATTTTTTCTGGATCCCCGACCACAGTTTCATGCATTCTACTATTGACAGACTGACAAATTAGTCCAATGTATGAGTCTTGTGCAAAATACAAGGGAAAACTCTTTCATATCACATATCTTTTCCTCACTCAGCCACACACTGCTTGTTCTCTTTGTTCTTGCTTCCAAGCTCCAAACTCCTGCTACTTTGCCCAGTAATCTCTTATTTATTTTTAAAATAAGATAAGCTTTGAAATGGTTTTCCTCAAAGGCATATATGTTATATTTATCCAGAACATTGTTTCACAGATACATGGAGTTGTATTCAAAGTATGCATGTAGAAAAGTCCCTTTGAAAAGTTTATTAGTACCCCAAAATGGATATTTTCTCAATTGCAAAAAGGAAAAGAAGAATTTTAAGAATATAATAAAATTTCAGTGCTATTCATAATGACAGATATGGCAAGAATTTCTACATCTCTTTTTTTACCAGAATACATGGCATCTTCAAGCATTTAAAGTACTTCTCAGTCCTGAAATTTATAACTCTCATAATGCAAATAAAAGGAGTTACCTAATCCTGCAGCATAGCAAATGAACCTATTTACATTATCATTCCTATCATTCACTAGTCATACTCAGAATTTCTTCCTCTCCTCTGTAGTCCTGATGACATCAGCTTTGGTCATCCTGCTTTGTTGGCACTGACAATAGAACAACTCCATTAGTACCCTATGGTCATCTCATTTCATAGAATCATAGAAACACAGACTGGTTAGGGCTGGAACAGACCTTAAAGATCACCAAATTCCAAACACCCTTCTATGGGCAGGGACACCTCTCACTAGGCCAGTTCTAGGCATTAATAATCTCCCAAGAAGAAGCCTTTGCAGAAGAGAGCTAAGGATGGAAAACTGGTCTGATACAGTCCACAAGACACCCCTTGAAACCTCTCAAAGTTTAGACTCACCAGAAATACTCAGACAAGTGATCTAAAGTGATTAGATTCATTCTTTCTCCTTGAAACAATCTGATAGGTAACAGTGATATTGTTTTATTACTATTTTGTTGTAAGTTAGATTCCACATAAAGACATTTTAGTTGTAAAACTACATCTAATAATACTTTTTTTAAAAAATAATATTTTATTTAATGTTCAGTGGTATAAGGTTTTCCATGCTTTCCTTTTAAAGCTTATATTCTGGTCCTAATTGTTTTGCCTGACTTGGACCAAAAAGACTAAGGTTCTTGTCTTAAATTTCTGAATACATTCATTGCACACATGACTGACAAGGAATCTGGCTGAAGATTCCTGTCTTCAAAATGGGCATGGAGTAGAATGGGGGAAACTACAGGCTGATCAGCTTCATGTTGATCTCTGGAAAGTTGATGGAGAAAATTCTCCCAAAAGCCTTTTCCAAGAATGTTAAACAGAACAAGTTGAATAGAAATAGTCAAAATGGATTTTCAGAGGGGAGATATCCCTGGACAACCCAACAACTGTATGTGATGAGGTGACCGGTGAAAAGGATGAAGCAAGACTGATAGATGCTGTTTATCTCGACCTCAAAAAGGCTTTCAACAGTCTTCCATAACATCCTCATAAACAAGCTGATGAAGTTATAGGTTATATAAGGACAGTGAGAAAACAAGCTAAATAATTAACTGGTCTTCAAGAGTTGTGACCAGTAGCACAAAGTACAGTCATTACCAGTCATTACTGGGACCAACACCTTTTAGCATCTTCCTGAATATTTTACCTTCAATAAGTTCAAGATGATACAAAACTGGGAAAAGCAGCTGATCTACCAAATGGACATGCTGCCATTCAGAGCACCCTCAACAGGCTGGAGAAAGGACCAACAGGAACCTCAGGAAGTTCAACACAGGGAAATGTCAACTCTTTCTCCTGTGGAGGAATAACCCCAGGTTAAATACATGCTGGGGGCTGACAGACTAGGAAGCAGCTGGGAGAAGACAAGATTCTCTTTGACCTCAAATTGACCATGAAAGAGCAATGCAGTTAAAAGAGCTCTAGATGACCCTGTTTTTGAGTAGGGATTTGGAGTAGATGACTTCCAGAGGTTCCTTCACACATCAGCTGTTTTGTGACTAAGGATGGGAATTGCCATCTAGTCCTAGAGAGGAGTTGGCAGAGGACTTCCCAACACACAAAGGTGAAGCTAAACATTCACAGGGTAGTTGAAATTGGGCAGGAAACTGAAATGTGACACTCTACTCTTACTGCAGTCTGTAATTCTGCCTAGACAGGACTGCCTGTGAATACAGAGTACTTACAGTCTGGATCTTCTTGTCTCTTTCTCGGGGGAATTCTAGCTTTCTGTTCCATTTTTCCTTGCTGCATCCACATGACAAAGTTGACGCATCTGATACTTTTACCATCTGCACAGTGAAATCCCTCAGATTTCTTTGATGGGAATTGTGCCGCCTTGCACACATTAGAGATGTCTCACATTTCCCAACATCCTTTCACTATGATGGAGCTTAATTTTACTTCCCAAAATAGCCTATATACTAAATGTCTTACTTCCTCCAAATGTGGTTTCCTTAATTCTTATAACCTTGTCCTGATGTACTGCTAAAACCAAACACATCTTGAATTATTTTAGGCTGAAAACATGTTGGCCCCTAATGCTCTAATCAAATTAAACAGAAGATCAAGTTAAGCAATGATTGAATGAGCTGATCCCGTGGTTTGTGTAGCCAGATTCAATTCTGAGTATCTACTCCGGTAGGTATCCTCTAGCCATGGGCGAGTTAAACACTCTGAAAAGTGCATTCACTGTTGCTTCTTCCAGTGATTTTATTGCGAGTAGCCATTTAGGTTATAAAATAATTATTATTTCTAGAGCGGTTGGAAACAGGTGAATACTAAAGAACTTCATCTATCTTAAATAGCATGAAAAAGTAACCTGCTAACTTTTCTGTTTCAAAAAAAACCACCAAAACCCAGACAGTGTGAACATCTGCAGAATATATATCTGGTCAGTGCAGCCAGAAAAAAAAAAGGAAGAAAACCCAATATTTAATATTCTTAAGCTCCTTTTTTTTTTTTTTTTAGAAAGATAAGGAAATTTTTTTAGGGGCTTTTTTTTCTTACATAGCAAGCACTTGAGATTAACAAAGTTCAATTCCAAGAAACTAGTAAATGGAAAAAAAAAATTGGAATGAGATATTGAGAAACCAATTAGGCGATTTCTCTATGGATTTTTTCTTTCTACAAATCGAGATTGATTGAATTGAGATTGAACTGCAGGGAGGCACGCTGAACAATGCTGCAGATAGAGCAGAGCATAAAGTACACAGTGTGCACTGTGCTTCCTGACATGCTTGCGTTACCTCTATGGATGGATAAATTAAGTAGTGATTTTTCTCTTTCAGATCTGATTTATTATATCCCTCTACTCTTCCATGTAGACCAGTACATATGCTTTTCATTAAAATTGTTCATTCTTATGGTATTGGAAAAATAATACAAAACCCAACTATTATTTAATTTTCGGGTGATATAATGAATTAAAAATATTTAGATTTCATATCATGAGAAATCCCCTTACTGCATACAGACATTTTTGGTCCTTCCTTCAATGAGGATACATTCATATACATTAATGCATTACTATAAAAATACTAAGTAACGCAATACCTTTATGACACAGTACTATTAGTAATGTAATATAAACTGATGCAATACTACAATTTCCTGTAATTTTTCTGTTTGTTAGTTTTTTGGCAGAAGACTCGTAATCCTAATGTTTAAAAAACTACCTGGGTCATATGAGAATCTGAATGTGGCGGTTATCACATCATCAGGTAACTCCCCTTTCCACTAGTGCATTGTGAGAGGTCTGATTAGTCTAGGCCTAAGAGACATTCTATGATTTTATGACTGGACCCTTTAGAAGTGGCCCCCGCTGGGGCAGTTGGTGAAGAGCTGAAGCCCTGTGGGAAAGGATTCCTGTGGAGAAGAAGTTCCTCCCCACCCTTTCCTCCTCTGTGCCATCCTGAGAAGGAGAAAATCATGAATAAAGTCAAGTATCCAAAGAAAGAGGGGGGCGGGGAAGATGTTTTGAAAGTTGTTCTGTACTTCTCATTATCTGACTCTGGTTTCTCTGTGTGTGTAGTGTAATAAATTAGAGAGTTTTCTTGCTTTTCTTCTTTGTTGAATCTGTTTTGCCCGTGACACTAATTGCAGAATGATCTCTTCCTGTCCTTATCTCAACTCCAAAGCCTCTCAACATTTGTTTTCTCACCTGTCCAGCTAAGAGGGGAGTAATAGAGCAACTTTGGTGGGAGTCTGGCCTCCAGCCAGGGTCAAACCACCACATAGTGTTTATTTGTTAGTGTTTTTTTCAAAATGTCTAACATGTCACAAGCATTACTGTAAACTTTTCACATGCTGGTAAACCTAAAGCCTTTAGACATATTCCTATAGCTATTTGGAAATCTACAGGAAATATCTGTCCTAAGACCTCAGAAAGCTATGTTTTAAAGACCAAAAAAAGTTATAGTCTCTAGCTTTAGAGCCTTCAGGCATTCCCTCTCTGCAGGCACTTTGTTTTTTGAATTTGTTCCTGATATTAACCTCTCATTCTATAAACATCTCTTGTCTTAAAAGAGGAAAAGTCAAATTTTCATATAAATCCAGGAGCTCTGCTGTCAAAGGAGTCTTAGCCTTTACTTTGAGATTGGTCTATGGAAAAAAAAAATCTTTTCTACAAGCACCTAAAGCCAGCTAGCCTGAAGGAAACTTAATTTTTCAATAGTAACAAAGTGGCAAATTGGGAACATTACTAAAAATGCTTATATTAATCTAGTTGCAAACATTATGGTCTTTCACAATAAACAATCACAGTTTGTGAACCATACCAAAAAACTGTTACAAAAATTGACTATAAGGGACTTAGGGAAATGTATTTTTCTTTACAGTAAAGTAAATTAATATCCTGAGATGAAGAAGTGAACCTAATTATTGAAATGGGAAGCATACAGCACGGCTCATAAGAGAATACTGTTCTTTAAATACAGCTGCAATGAGTTGACATAAGGAAACAGTGTGTGGATGGTATTAGATTCCTAAATGCAGACACACTTTGCCTTAGCATGTAAGCATGATGTCCTGGCTCCCATCACTGGTGCCCAGGCAGTTCCCTCAGTATAAGCATCTCCTTTTGTCTGGGACACTCTACAGCATCTAGGACATGAAAATACGACTCAACACCTATGCCTCTCTTCAGTGGCATCTGAGGGCCAAGGAGTTACTAGAGGTATTCCAAAGACACTACATGGCTATGAGCTACATGTCTATGAATATGTATTTGAACCAAACCCTTTCAGTTGCATCACTTTTTGTGGCTATTATCAAAACCAGGAATTAAATTTTTATATATGTTTTAGATGCATGTTTTTCTACAGTTATTTCATTAAAGTAACAAATAACAGTTTAGTGATCGAACTGATTTTATTACATTTTTTTTACCATGTTGTTGTCCCAAGCAACAAAAAAAAGATTCATTAAGGAGCATATGCCTTGTTTGTTTTGTAACCATGCTGTTAGATTTTTCTTAATGTGTGCATATACATATATACAGATCTGTATATACACACAGAAGTGAGCTTGGATTATAACACAGTTTTACATTTTACTGTAAAATTACGCTTTTCCTCAGCGTATCAACTAGAAAAATATTTTTGTCCATTTCCAATTAAAACTGTAAATCTTTCACTATTTTCTCTTTGTGTAATACCCTTCTGACCCTGTGTTTATTGATAGCAGCAGCTGTGAGGTAGAAAAAAAAAGTGATAGGTCTCATTTATTTAAATAAACTACTATG
Organism: Heliornis fulica; assembly: GCA_013399135.1. Taxonomy (NCBI): domain Eukaryota; kingdom Metazoa; phylum Chordata; class Aves; order Gruiformes; family Heliornithidae; genus Heliornis; species Heliornis fulica. The sequence goes on from VXBZ01009724.1 coordinate 160,443, forward strand.
AAAGTTTGGGGATTATTCTGCCTGTGGCAATTACTGGAAATCTGGGAATAGTAGTACTAGTTAGTGTTTGCTAATTAATCTTCATGTCTTTCATTAGTCACAACTCATTTTACATCTAAATGAGCATTCAGATCTGCTCCTTAGTTCAGTGGACCAAAGTGTTGCCTTTTGGGGCTGAGGAGCAGATGCAGAACATCCGCTGTAGTAGCTTATAGTGGCATAACAAGTTCCAGGTTACAAATGTCAATGGTACTAGAGCTGTGCTGAAGAACACCAGGCAAGGTGGCCTGTCTGTAATGGGAACACCTTTGAAATGTACTTACAGGAAATCACCCAAAACTAAGAGAAGAGAGGCTTAATCCCATTGACAAAGTGTCATCAAATCCCATTCTCTCAAGAGTTTAAAGAGAGAATCCCAGACAACCCTATCGAAGACTTTTTCACCACCTAGTGATGATGCTACCAGTGATATACCAGCACTGTGATATTGCAATCAGTGTCAGTTAGGCTGCTTGCCTGCTTAAATTTATGGAAAGCTGTTTGTAAAAGCACAGTATTCCCTTGCCCTCCAAATATATAACAGATGCAAAAGTACACTTGAGGGTATATATATGAGGAAGACTAAACTGTTCAATTTGACACATTTAGCTTGTTGGCAATGTGCTTTGTTTAAATTAAAAATAACACTTTGCTAGAGATGATGAAGCAGACTGCTGCATTGAAAGAACATATTAATCATAATTATTGTAGTGATTTGCTCTTTATTAACATTGTTGCATTAGTAGCCTCAGGCCCAAACTCCAAATCACTGCCCCATTTGGTTAGACCAAATTAAAATAGTAATGAATTACAATACACATTTCCTGTACTCTGACACAAAATAGAACTGGTCCTTTCTTCAGAGAAGCTGACTCTTGATTTGTTGTTGTTTTTGTTGTTGTTATTGTTGTTGTTGCTGTTGTTGTTGTTTAGGCTGTAAGGTTTCAGGTAAAGGGCTGATTTTTGTTTTCTTTGTATAACTGGAGAAGTCTCATGGGGTGTTAACAAAGACAGAGCACTCCCAGTGCTTCCCTTCCTGGGGTTCTGGTTTCATTGGTGAGAAAAACTGTCTCCTGCACAGTCATCCACAGCATGAACACAGCACAACACCTGCACAAGTGTGTGTGCACAAGTGTTCAGGTAAGGACTAGAAAGTTGGAGACTTTTTAGAAGGGCCTGTAATGTTAGGATGAGGGGGAATGGTTTTAAATTGGAAGAGGGTAGATTTAGATTGGGCATTAGGAAGAAATTCTTCACTCAGAGGGTGGTGAGTCACTAGCACAGGTTGCCCAGGGAAGTGGTGGCTGCCCCCTCCCTGGAGATGTTCACGGCCAGGTCACACCGGACCTTGAGCAGCCTGGTCTAATGAGAGGTGTCTAGTGAGTGGGGGATGGAACTTGATCTTTAAGGTCCCTTCCAGCCCTAATCATTCTATAATTCTATGATTTTGAAGAGGGTGTGAGAAAAGAGCCAGCCTCCATATATTCACATGGGCAAACAGAAAACAATAAAGAATGTGGCTACCATATTTCACAGGGGATCCATTAGCTGATCCTCAGAAAACTACTTTTGCATTTACTTTTGGTGGTTATAGATTAGTACAAATCCTGATGATTCACTGATTTTACTCCTAATAGCAGGTCAGAGTCACACACAAGGTTTGATAACCGGCCTTTCTTCATTCTCTTTATTACACTTAAGTAGTTTTTAATGGCTTTTACAAAACACTTCATCCAAAAATACTTCATCGCAACTCTGATAATGCAGCTCAGTAAGTTACTGCCACAGTTGTGGAGGTAAACTAGCACTACTTGTGAGGGACGTGTTCTTGGGTGGTGCTTCTTGACAGTGCTAGTCGGTGATGGTGCTTCTGGATAGGGAAGGGAGCCTCACTGTACTGGTTTTAATGAAATAATAATAAAAATAATAAAAAGATATTTTGCATTTCAAAACCACATTTATTTTCAAATATGTCAAAGCCCTCTGTGAAGTTTGCTAAGAAAATCCAGAAGTGTTTCCTTGCAAGATTTCCATGCTCTGATTCTGCTTGAGAGATTTTATTCTTTCACTGGAAAATGAGGTGTTTCTATCTCAGTTTGAAAACAGAAACCTGCAGGTTAGACAAATGCTGCAATTCTAAGAAAAAAAAATCAACAAACAAACTAAACTTTTATTACCCCTAAACCTCTGGAGAAAAAAAAAAGACAACCCCCCCCCCCCACAAAAAAAAAAAACAAAAAAAAAAAAAACAAACACAAACTAAAGCAATCCTTTCCTCTAAAATGCTGTTTACGTGGGAAGTGTGGGAGAGTTTCTCTTATGTCTCAGCAAAAAAAGTATTTATCTCCTTTAAATGAAAACAAGAATAGTGTTCCTTGTTCTATAGCTTAGTGATCAGAGTTCTACCCTGGGATTTTGCTCTTCTTCCCTGAAAAACAAACAAACTGAAAACTCAGCGGGAGAAAAAGTCTGATCTCTGTCTCTTTTTTCCTCGTTCAAATTCTGGCTTTATCTTGTTGAGTGCAAATGGGTAAATGGCTTCACTTTGCTGTTTCTTTGCTTTTGTAAACATCTTACAGGTGAAGTCTTCTGTGAGAAAGCACTATTCTGGTTGTGTTGCAGGGGCAAAATTGTAAGTCTGAGTACTTCACTGCTGCAGAAACATCTTCCTCTCAGATTATGTCTGTGTTCCAGTATGCAGAGGGAATAGCAAGTGGATTTGAAGTGAGGAAATACCTATGTTAATTTGTGTGTGTATATATATGTGTTTATTTGTCTTTCTGTATGCCTGCCTACCTGCTTATTTTTATCTATCTATCTATCTATCTATCTATCTATCTATCTATCTATCTATCTATCTAATCTGTTATCTGTTCACATTTGTTAATGCTTATATAATGATTGCAATAAAGATATTCCATGCTGCCCAGTTTTTGCTGTTCTCAGAGGGGGTCAAAGACTAGACAACAAAGTGTAAGTTTAAGTTTCATCTCATGACTCTTTTACAAAGTATTTTTCCCATGAATATCAACCCATGCAGTGTGCTCTACCTGTACATAGAAGCACACTTCCTAGACAGAAGAAGAAAAGGTAAATGTAAAACTTTATTCATCTCTTTAAAAGTCTCAGAATCAAATCTGTCACTCAATTTCTTTTAGACTGTTCTGTTGACAAAAGGATGGTGACAATAACAGCAAAAGGATGCTTTGCTGAATGTTATAGAGACCAGGCAGGGGATCTGTCATGTAATGTATCCAAACATCTGGGAAAGCTTTGTCCACATGACAGTAATAAGTCCCTATGTTGTTGTTTGTTGGAAGTCAGAATTTTCCACAGTAAGTCTTGATGTGTTTAGAACAATAGTAATAACAAAGAACAAAACTCATGGGTGGGATTTAGAGAGACAGAATTGACTCACAATGTCATTTCATAAATCAAAGTAGTCTGTGCCAGTTTGGGGATAATGTGGTTCATGTTAGATAATGAAATATGTTTTGAAACAGAAAGAGATTTCAAAATGATAGCTGAAAAATCTAAACATTGCATTCTAAAATTGCCCAAATGTTCTATGGCTTCAGCTATGTTTTCAGACCTAATATTGTCAAAATTGACAAATCATTTCAGAAATGTTGATACTGAAGAAATGACATCTTTTTATGACAAATGCTTGGAAACCTTAGAAACCTTTAAACTGGTTTTACTGTGACTGCATTATATTTAACTACAGATCTTTGATCCCTGAGGTCTTGAGGATCAAAAGATATTATAAAAAATCTTCCCATTAGCTTGCACCAACTGCTTATGATCCGAAGGGCTTGATATTGCAACCATCATTTTCTGTGCACAGGGCTCTCCTAAAAGGGAGAAAGTAACTTTGCGTCACAGGGTGAATTTCTGACATCTACAGATCTGTATCCACTTTACTACATGTAGAGATTTTTATAGCTAAGCAAAACATGATTAGAGTATTTTGATGATGCAAAACATCCTGAAGCAGACCACTCTTTGAAAACACTTTGAAAAGATAATCTTCAGAAATTGTATTATCTTAGTTACTGAATTCACTTAGTTAAGTGGATTTTTAAAGTGTATTTTGATGTATTTTATTATTCTTAAAAGTAATAGGTTTGGGTCTAGAGAGGGAATATGATAAATTTATTTTAAACTGTCACTAAGCACTGTAAAATGTCTGATTTTCAAAATTCAGTGTACTTGGTCCATTGTTCAAGGCTTCCAAGGCATCAATCTTTTTGTGGAAGGGCGTGACTGATTGCCTTTGCTTGCTTGTTTTGTGGGGGTTTTGATTTATCTTTTTATCACTTATTGAACGGTTTTTGTCTTGACCATGAATTTTATCACTTCTGGTTTCCCTGTCCTGCTAGGGAGTGGAGTGAACAGAGGGATGTGTGGTGCTTAGCTGCTAGCTGGGGTCAATATACTAAATTGAGAGATTTTTTTTTTTATTTTTAAATGCCAAAATTTTCTTCTGCACATATTAGAGTGTTGCAAATTAAGAAACTAATAAAAAAATAAAAATCTGAATTGCAACATAAACAAGTATCAAGCTGGTTAAAACTTTGAGCTATTATAAATCATAAAGTCCCTTAGACTAATGGTTAGCAATGAAAATAAAGGGTGTTCATTTGAAACAGAAGCACAGATCTTACATTTTGAAGAGTCAACAGAGTCACCAAATACATCTTAGAAAGCCTTATGTCTATGAATGCAGAGAAACAAAATGCTAATCTTAAAAGTATTTTATAATTTCCTTTTGTATATATAGATAAAAAATAAAACCAAAACAAAAGAGTTCATCATCTCTGAGTAAAAAGCAGCAGTGCTGTCCAAGGACTGTTTTTGCAAACAGAAAGGCGGCATGGCATGCTCTGATGACGTTGGTTGTGGTGGGTTAAGTACCCCAGAGGGGTGTGGGGATGGCGGGCCCTAAGCCAGCAGTGTGGTTTGTGCTCGGGGCTGGATCTCTCTGAGGTTTGGCAATGCAATGCCAGGAAGGTGCTAGGAGGGGTTCTGCAAGCTGTTACCTAGCACAGGTATCCCAGCACAGCCCTGTGGCATAGCCACAGCCTCATGATTGCATGTGCTGTGGGAAATTCTGCTCGGTTTATTCACTGTAACATCAAGTTCACCATAACTTAGCACTTGTTCTTATAAAAAATAATAATAATAAAAAAAAGAAGAAACAATTATGCTTGCTGTTAAAATCAAATTAAATCTGTAACGAAAAACTCTAACCACACAGCAGTATAGTTCTATACACAATTAGTCCATGAAGCCAAGTTAAGAAATGAATCTGTTACATGATCTATTGCATATTATATCATATTATAACAACTCCTTTAATTGTTTCTACTGGATGAAGAAGTTATCAACTATTACCAACAGACCTGCTTATAAAATGAGAAACACATCTAAAAAAATCTGGTAATGCTGATGAAGAGAAATTTGATATAATTTAAAAAATTTAAAAATCATACCTATGACTTTGTCTCTTGTTATTTATATAGTTCTAAAATTCTAGAGCAAAGGATGAATATGTATTTTACTTTCACAAATGATAGCGCTCCTGTTCTTTGGTTTTTTTACTTTTTACTACTGAACAAAAATCAAACCCCAAATGATACATTGCTATGTTGTTTCTCATGTTCCGATTAGTCAGCTCTATTGATGTCTGTTGAAATCAAGAGATATAGGCAGCCTTCGCTATATGTGTTTTAAAAACAGTTCAAAAGAATGCAACATTAATGTCATGTTTATCATATAGATAGGGAGCTGAGGCACATAGAATACAGGTATTTAAAGTTGTGCTTTGCACTGTTTAATTTGTTTTTCCCTCCAGAACTACCTGAGCTTCTAAGTCATTATGCTTGACATAAGAAAGAGAAAAAAAAATGTGCTCCAAATTATTTAAAAGCTATTTTTCAATATTTATTTGAATAATAAAATTTTAAAAAAGTAATTAAATTACATAAAATATGGTAAAAGTTTTGTAGATTGTAGAGAATTCAGAGCAGATTTTTGAATGTCAGACATTTGGGAACAGATGGCCATGTGTATCAGAATCTTTTTCAGGATTGGGTTTGTTGCAAATAATAGATGCTAAGGTCAGGTGTACTGTGTCTCCGTACATCTCCTGTTTGTGTACTATTTGGAGGAGAAAGCAGGCATATGATTATCCTTCCACTAGACAATGCAATGTTGTTTACTTGTTCCACATTTTAAAATTTTTCCAGTTTTATTTTCTGAAAAGTATCCTGCATAATAGTAATAATTAATAATAATAATAATAACAAAATAAAGATTTGTATACAGAGAAGCAAAAGCTTAACATAAAACCAGCAAATTATGTCAGTAAAAGCATTCTTTTCCAGATATAAATTTATTTGCATTACTTTGTTGCCGATATTTCTACTTTTTAAACCAGCTAATGGAATCATAGAATGTGTTATCTCATCCCTTTGCTTTCTATTGAATAGCACCAAACTCTTCTCAGAAAATGAAAGCAAATAGGCAGCATGTTTCTACTATAGATACCAGTAGAAATTTTAGGTTTAACTATTTAAGATGAATATGATGGTCAGCACAACACAATTTTCATCAAAGTTCTTACAGTCTGTCTTACCTCTCAGTATATTAAAGTCTAAACCCAGCCGCATCAGCAAGGAGTTCTACTGATGTACATTCTCCCCTTTCACATGGGCCACGTACCAAAGAGGAGACCACACTGGTTGTTGCTCTGCTACATATATGAATACCTAAGAGGAAAATTCACCTTCCCCAAGTCTCCAGGGGACTCTGCCTGATGCCAAGGAGAGCATGAGTGAAGGACCAGGGCAGGCAGTATGTTATACTGGAGAAGCCAGATGGGCACCCTTGGGGTTGAACTGTGCCTTAAGTCTTGCCCAAATTCTTCATTTCACCCGAATAGTAATGAAATATCAACCTGCCTTTCCTGACAGGTTGTTTGTTTGGTTTTTGTTTTTTTTTTCTTTTCTATGTTTTGAAGCAGACAGGCTGCCATGCAATTTAAATAATTAGTGTAGTTCAAGTATCACTTTTAATGCTTTTAACCTTGAAAGGAGATATATTTTCCAATTACTGAAACTGTTAGACACTTAAGAAAAAGAGAGCCGTCAACCCTTACTAGTATTCGGTTCTTGGTTTTCAGAAACATGCCATCATGTATGGAGTAGTAGTTACATTTCATATGCTGAGACATGCAGTTGACAAATGAGCCTAGATTTGATTGACATCCATGTAAAACAATGGAGTGATGCTTGTTGCTTATCTACAGAGAAAGGATGCAGGTAATAAAACTGTGATTATTTGACATCTGCATATATTTGAGTTTTGCATTAAGAGAGTAGATAATGTTTAAGATAAATAGACATTTTATTGTTTTCTAAAAAATATGTTGAATCCCTGTATCCCTTCATATATATTCTTTCATTTATTTCTTGCTGGGTTTTGGGTTGGTTTTGGATTTGGGTTTATTTTTTTGGTGTTGACATAAATATTTTGAGAAGTTATTTTAGGATTTTTTAATTGTACTACATTTAGACAGAATTTACACATCCTGAGGAACAATAGCAGATGGAGCCCCAGTGACACCCAAAATCTCCAAATTGGCTGATTCTGGGTTATCAGAAGGGACGGACATCCCCACCAACCCCACCCTCTGAAGGACCCTGCAGCATAGGGTGAGGGAAGACCTCCAATGACTCCAACCAGACCCAGCAGGGTTCTCCATAGGCAAGGGGATACCTGTCAGCACAGGATAACATGAGAGGATTGCTATCACCCCACAGAGCGAGGAGTCACTGTCATCAAAGTAATGGGACTCATTATGGGGTGCAGGAGGAAGGGTAGTCTGGGTTTTCAAAAGATTTACCATGGGATGTTTTAAGATCAAACCAAGGTTGGGGAAAGAGAAAGATCAAGGTGGTTTGGGAGGAACAAGTGGGAAAAAGAGGGATAAATGGGTAAATGAGTTGGCTGTGTACAAGCCAAGGGCTGGTCAGTGCACTTTCATCTAGGAATAGGCCAAATATGTGTTCATGTAAAACATTTTGTTTTCACTGAATTAGTATTTTTGACAACAAATGGTTGCATTGTAAATATTTTGAATATTTGAAGTAGTGTAGAGATATTAAACTAAATCCTCATCTTTTCTATTAGCATTACATCTTTGGATTATGATGTAACTTTATACTGGGTCTGTCTAGGATGGAGTTATCCTTTGTAGCACCCTGTATGGTGCTGTATTTTAGATTTGTGGTTAAGCCAGTATTGATAACACATCAGTGTTTTGTCTGTGGCTGAGCAGTGGTGCTACAGCATCAAGACTTCTTCCCTTTCCAAGACTCTACTACCCTTCTCCTGAGTAAGGGATGAGCAAAAAACTGTGACTGGGCACAGCTGAAGAGATATCCCGTACCATATGACATCGCGCTCTGTGACAAAAATGGGGTGAAGGGGTGTTTGTCTTCCAGGGCAGCCATTGTTCAGACATTGGCTAGTCATCATTCTGATTGCGGGAGGTGATGAGCCAATTGCCTTTGTATCCCTACTTTTTCTTTTCTTCACTTATTTAACCCAAGACTTCTTTCACTCATATACACCCTCATCCCATTGGGAGAGGTAGTGAGTGTGTGGCTACATGGGTTCTCAGCTTGCGGCTGGGGAAGAAATCCCCCAAAATTTCCAGGTCTAGCTGAGACTTTTCCATAATTTTACAGACAGAAACAATTCCAGTTTCTTAAAAACTGTTGGTCTTTAAAATATATCTTTTTTTAGCATCTGTGTTTGAAAATAAAATATATTGCCTGAACGAGAATATTTAATATTTTAAACTGTCTTCATTTTATGAACACCTGGCAGAATGGTTGTAACTAGATGATCTTTAATGTCCCTTCCAACCCAAACCATTCTACGATTCTTTGATTTTATTTTTATATAAGTGAAATGTAAACCATGTTTTCTGTCATTCATGGGGATTGACCTCATATCACTACCTCACAACTGAAGTTCTTTGGATAAGATTTCCTGTCCACAGAAAGAACCTGACCTGCCATCACTGTTGTGCTCTGTTTCCATATAGAAAAATGCAGTTTTAGTAATAAACAGACTTGTGAGAAACAGCTGGATCTGTATCAGCAACCTTTAGAAATGTGTGGTAGGTATGACCTACAGTGAACTGGTCCCTTTGGATTTGTTTTATGACTATAAAACACAGGGACACACATATTTTAGGCTCTCATTCTGATGTAGCTGCTTAGAATAAACCCAAGGAACTGCTCCCCAGCATTGCCTATTTCTATCAGCTACAGAAGGAGCATAAAATTACTCAGATGAAGACTAAAATTAGGTTTGATGAATCCCATCCTCATTTTTACAGGCAATTTGCATTTGTGGACTTCAGATTTATTTATTTCAATTAAAATAACGAAGTTCTTTAAAAGAATTTACATTTAACAAAATTGTTTTGAATTTACCTCCTCCTTGATATTTTGAGACTAAAAGATATATTTTTTTTCTTTTTAATGTTGGTTAACACTTAGTATTGTTAATAATTATGGCTTCTTTCTTTTGCAACATTCCCGTATTTCTAATTTGTTGAGGTTGCATCTAGGCTATGGTTTTTCCTGGGATTCCCTGCTTAGACTGTGGTGGGGATCTCCCTGACTGGGAGAGGGAATGCTAGAGCAGTGCACTTTGTCCAAGGGGAAATGACAGCTATTGACCACCTCAAACTAAAAGAGTAAAAATTAAAATTTAAACTCTGTAGAGCTTAAATGAACCAAAATGTAAAACTTTACAGGTGCACTGAATCACATTTGTCCTTACAAAAAAAAACCAAACCCAAAAACCCACCCAAAAGCAAAACAAAACAAAAAAACCCCAACAAACAAACAAAAAAATCCCAAAATACAACGTAGTAGTATGCCATGTGGATTTCTCACATTTATTTGAGGAATATGAGTTCATTAACTTGTTTTAATTAGAATGAGTCATAGGCTCTGTGCTTTCTTTTGTGACAGAGACGGTTTTTATTCTATTCATAGAATACATTCTTTTTTAACCCAGTTAGATAAGGAGCATCATCTCAGCATGGCATGAGTGTGACAGAAAGGCACTCGACTGCAGGGTTTTAAAAATAATAATAGCTTATTTTAAAACCACATGCAGATTCAGTACGTCACTTGCAGGTTTTATTGATACAATGGAGAAATGCACTATTGCAGTTTAGAAGTACAGCTGCCCATATCATAACCACCAGAGACTCACAAAATGCACTACTGCCAACAGGAGTCACGACATGACCCGCAACAGTCACAGAACTCACGATTACCGCCCGCTGGTGACTCACGAGATTCGGTATTACAACACAGCAGATTCACGAACACACTATCACAGCTCACAAGGGCACTAAATAACCCCGTGTGTCAGTCAATCACCCGAGGCCACAAACTCAAAAGCACCTCAAATGGTCACTCACCCTTCTCCAGGTCAGGGCTCCCAATGCGTTACCTCAGCCAGCAGCCTGGCCAAGGGGAAGAGTCTCCTCACAGGGCTGGAGAATCGACTCACCAATTTTAGGCTGAATTCACCGAGTTTTATTTGGTTTATTTCTCTAATCTACGTGACAGTGGGCAGGCCTTGTGCCGGGATTAACAGTATTCCCTTATTTTATGGCCCCATCTCTTGGATGTCCCCACACTGTCTGGGCCCATTGACGCCAAATGGTGCCCCAAAGGCTTGTCTTTGTCTGGTTTTAGGCAGCTGAATAGAGGTTTGATTTGGACTCTGGGCATATTTTTTGTTGAAGGAATTCAAGGCAGATCACGGGTTTCCGGGGCTTTGAGTGATGTGGCACTGCCCGGTTCAGTCTCAGTTGACAGAGCACCTCAAGCCTGCGTGCCAGACATTACTGAAACCTGTTTGTGAAGCTCAGAGCCAGGCAATCCTTACAATGGGTTTATATTTGAAAATAAAGTTCTTTAATTATAGCTGTGATCTCTGAATTAATTTTAAACTGTACTTCACAGGTTTTGTTTTTGGTTTTGGTTTTTGGGGTTTTGTTTTTTAGTACAGGAAATTTTTCTTTCTGAACTTGTAGATTACTTGACTATGTCAGAGGAACACAGCTCCCCAGCAGTTTCTTTGCACTGTAAGAAACTGCCTAATCCGGTTCCTGGGTACCACAAGGGTTTTGTGAAATAATTTGTTGCATAACAGCCTTTACAATATTGAATCTGAGCTTACTCTTCAGGTTTAAAATACATTCTAGAAGCACAGTGCTCTAATAAATAGAAATATTTTCCTATTTCCCACCCTAACTTAGTTTCTGGAGAGAGGTTTAGAGGCTTCCTCTCCAGATGAGAGGCTTCCTCTCCAGATGAGAGGTTTAGAGGCTTCCCACCTATGTTTGCAGATCCCTGTGTATCTGTGGACTACTTTGAAAGAGACTGGAGGACTCACTGGGAAAACCCTGTTTATATTCTATGTACAATGTAACACCTATGTGATTTTTCTCAAGACATCAAAACCTCCTCAAGAAATGTTACATGTTTACAAAATAGGAAGAGTTGGAAAATATTGTATCAGCTCAAAAATATTTTAGATTCTCTCATACTTACTCCACGGATATGTTTATATGTAATAGCTATGTGCCATTTGGAAATTAAGGTATTTTAACATATGTTTTTTACTTGTAAAACCAGCAGATCCATATCCCTGATCTCTCTATTTGTCTCTCTAGGACAATCAGTCTGATTTAATATTTCTGGAGCCTAAGGACATGCCTATTGTGATGAATAAAAGAAAACAAGGAGTAGACCCTGGCCCTGACTCCAGGTAGAACTGAGTTGCTTTTGTCCATGCTGTGTTAGGGACAGACACTCCCTGTCTGGATGGCTGCATCCACAGGCATATACTACCCTTGGTATCTTCAGACCCAGCTAGTGCCTCTAATATATAACATTATAAGCACATGTGACAGTGGTGGTAGTAGGGATAATTTCAAAGTGCCTGAAATTATGCAACGTTTATATAGTAGTTTGGTAGGGAAACGTTTGTATAGCATGAAAATGAGAATATGGCTTCTATGCACTGGCATATGGCATATGTAGGAGTACTTAAAGGTACAAAACTGGTTTGGATAATATTTTAAGACTACAAAGAATTGTGTCAGGTAGACCTTGTACAGTTGTACATAGATTGCCTTACAGAGATAGAAAATGGATGTCTTTGCTCCCTGAACAGGAATCGGCCTATGTTGTGGAAAATGTTATGGAGTGATCCAGGACAGATCCCAGACAGTGATTTGACACTTAAGCAGTGTGGAGAGCCAAGTCTGGCACAAACGTGTTCCTGAATATGTTATAGATGGCAATGTAGAGGTATACCGAATGACTAGGATGCATAGTATTTCAGATTAAATCCTCTCTGTGACTGCTGATTCATTTCTAGTATAGTTTGGAAAAAATATGTTACTGATATAGTCAAGGATTGTCCTTATGATGACATGATGGTGGCTCACTATTACCCTCTAAATGACTAAAAATTTAGGATTCTTTTATCTGTCTCATATTCCAGATAAACAAGAATTATCCCTACATGCAGAAGTGTTTAGTCATAGTTATACTAAATCCACTGACACTCACAGAGATACTTCTAGGGTGTCTATTGTGACTTTTGCTCCTCAAACAGACTTGAGATATAAGGAATTAAAAAGATTTTTTGGGCTTTTTATTGCTTCAGTAGACCATATGTGTGGATGTTTGCTGTGATAAAGCTAATGCTGGAAACATTCCCATTACGGTCAGCTTTGCAAAGTGCCAATTAAAAGTCGCCAAGCAAATGCTGACAGGTTTTCGCTGGGAAAAAACAAAGTACAGTGTAATTGCATCACTGAGCAGGGCATATTTAATAGGAATATTAGGATGCTAAGCCAAAAAAGAGAAAAGAATTTATAATTTCAGCAGACAACAGAAATGCTGCAATGGTTTAAAGGTGATACACAGGGCTAACTGCTTTTAACTGCTGAAGTAGATTAAATGTAATTCTGTACTAATAAAGTTTTGCAAAGTTCAACTGATGAGCTTCCAGTTTATGGCTGAAATATATTTCATTAATCCTGTAAAACAGGCCTAGTCACAATTATACAACCTTCAAACCCCATTTACAGTCAGTGAAAGGCTCCCCCTGAAAATGGCTCATATCTCAGTCTGGAGGTGACTGTCTCAATTGATTTTAGAAGTAACCTACAATAACTAGTGCCCAGACCTGTTTAAATTGAGATAAAGAGATAGGTGCACATTAATATGGTTTATATGACTATAGTTCACTATTTTTATATCATCTTTATTTTCTTCTGTAAAATACAACCTGATTTTTCACCATGTTACCAATGTTTCCGAATTAACAATCATCATTAATTTGTGCTTTTTTCTTCTGCCTAAAGTATTGGTTTTCTGTATTACAAAAAGTTACTAAATAATATTGCTATCAACGCGGTTGTTTGAGTAGCTCCAGTCATAATGTCAATCCAGGATGCTATTCCTGTGATGTTCTAAACCCATTTTTGTCTTTCTTCTCTTTGATACACAGTTCCAAATTCTTGACCATCTTCCTTTCCCCAATGAATGATTTTCCCTAGTAAATAGCTCTATTGATTTGATCTTATTTTCTTTTTTTTTTCTATGTATGTGGTTTTTTTCTTGCATACTGCATTCTAAAAGCTTGCACATAGTTGAGGTCATACTGTTCTCTGATGTTTTAGAACCTTGACCAGTATTATTAAAATAGTTGCTACCACTTTTGTAAATTCCGTGGTTTGTTCTTTAAAGACTTTGGAGGAGAGGTTAGTTCTCTGAGATTGGTTTGGATTTTTACACCAGCTATATCATATTTCCAAATACTGTCTTAATTTCTCTGTTCAACAACATTGTCCTCAATGACAAAAACTCATATAGTTTTGAGACTTTAGATTGAGTTTATAAAGACCTTTAACTTTACAAAGTAAGATGCCTCTCTGTGAAACCTTTAAAACCTGTAAAAATATTTTTTTCTTATGTTTAAAAGATATTTGTTGTATTTCAGTTTGTGCTCATTGCCTCATGTCTGTTCACTCAGCACCAGAAGACTCTGGCTCCATCTTCTTCACCCTCCCACCCCAGCTATTTATACACATTGGAATAACCTGCCTGAGTCTTCTCTTTTCCAAGCTGAACAGTCTCAGATTTCTCAATCTCTTCTTGTAGGACTGATGCTCCAAGCCTGTAGTTACCTTTGTGGCCCTTTGCTGGACTTTCTCCACTAAGTCCAGGTCTCTCTTGTGCTGAGCAGCCTGGCAGTGGGTACATCACTCCGGGCATGTCACATCAGGGCTCAGCAGAGAGGAAAAATCCTCTCCTGTGACCTGTTGGCAACATTCTTCCTATGGCATTCCAGGATACTGCTAGCCTTCTTTGCCTTAAGGGCACATTTCTGGCTGTGTTTAACCTGGTGTCCATCAGGAGCCTCACATCCTTCCCTGACAAGCTGATTTCCAGCCATTTCGACCAAACCTGGTCCTGGCATCTGGGGTTATTCTTCCCTTGATTCAGAACTTTGAGCTTTCCCGTATTGAATTTCCTGCGGTTTCTCTTGGCCTAGTTCTCCAGCATCTCTGAATGGCAGCACAGACATATGGTATATCTGCCCTTGCTCCCAGTTTTGTAACATCTGCGAACATGTTGCAATTGAAGAGAATTGGCTCTTACATTGAACTCTGGTACACAGCACTACTGAATGGCCTCCAGCTAGACTTGAAGCAGCTGATCACAACTCTCTGGGCCTGACAGTTAAAGCACTTTTCAATCAACCTCACTGCCCACTTATCTAGTATATATTTAATCTATTTGTTTGCGAGGATTTTATGGGAGACACTGTCAAAACTTTGTCAGCTTAAACATCCTCAGCTAGTCTACTGAACCAGTCATTTCTTTTCAGGAGCATACCAGGTGGTTCAGGTACAATTTTCCTCTCGTGAATTCATGTTGAATACTATAAATCAGCTTATTTTCTTTAATATGATTGGGGGGGTGATGGGTGTTGGGGTAGCCCTCTATGTTAGGGATTGTCTTGATTGTTTGGAGTTTAATGGTGGTGATGATAAAGGTGGAGTGTTTATGGGTTAGAATCAGGGGGAAGGCCAGCTAGGCAGACACTCAACCAGGATGAAGAGGTAGATTAAATATTCTTCAGATAGCTGGGAGTAGCATCATGATCGTTGGACATTGTTCTTGCAGGGGACTTAAAACTACCAGATATCTCCTGGGTAGACAACAAGCAGAGAGGGGTCAATCTAGGAGATTCCTGGAGTGTGTGGGAGATAACTTCCTGAAACACCTGGTGAATGAGCCAGCAAGGGAAGACACTATGCTGGACCTGTTATTCACGAACAAAGAAGGACTTGTGGGTGAGGTGACGGGTGGAGTCTGCCTTGGGCACAGCGATCATGAATTGATAGTGTTCTCAATTTTTGGGGAAGGAAGGAGGTTGATTGGCAGAACTGTGACCCTGGACTTCCAGAGAGTGGAATTTGTCCTGTTGAGAAGCCTGGTTGTTAGAGCCCCCTTGAAGGAAGTCCTGGAAGACAGAGGAGCTCAGGAAGGCTGGACGCTTCTTAACAATGAGATCCTCAAGGTACAGGAGCAAACCATCCCACTGTGCTGAAAATCCAGTTGATGGGGAAGACGACCTGCCTGGCTGAACAGAGAGATTTTACTGGAACTCAGGAAAAAAGGAGGGTTATTATCCTTGGAATAAGAGTCAGACAAACCAGGATGGCCGAGGTGAGGTTATGCAGGAAGAAAATAAGGAGGGCCAAAGCCCAGATAGAGCTCAATCTGTCCACTGCTGTAAAAGACAAGAAAAAACAATTCTATAAATACATTAATAAAAGGAGGGCAAAGGAGAATCTCCCACCTTTACTGGATGCAAGGGAAACCATTGAGATGGAGGACGAAGAAAATGCTGAGTTACTTAATGCCTTTTTTTGCATCAGTCTTCAGTAGTAAGAGTAGTTAATCTCCTGATACCCAGACCCCATGTGGAAAGATGGGGATGGGAAGTGGACTGAACTCATAACCCTATGAGAAATTTTGTGACCCTCTCAGTCAATTAGATCCACACAAGTTGATGGGTCCAGATGGGATCCACCTGAGGGCACTGAGTGGGCTGGTGCATGTGCTCACCAAGCCACTTTCCCTTATTTTCCAGCAGTCCTGTCTGACTGGGGTGGTTTCTCTTGACTGGAAGCTGGCTTATGTGGTGCCCATCTGCAAGAAGGGCTGATAGAAGGACCCAGAGAACTACAGGCCTGTCAGCCTGACCTCAGTGCTAGGGGAAGGTGATGGAACAAATCATCTGGAGTTCCACCATACAACATATGCAGGACAATGAGGCGATCAGGCCCAGTCAGCATGGGTTTAGGAAAGGCAGATCATGCTTGACCAACCTGATCTCCTTCTATGACAAGGTGACCTGCTCAGTGGATGGGGGGAAGGCTGTGGATGTTGTCTACCTGGACTTCAGTAAAGCCTTCAATAATGTTCCCCATAGAATCCCCCTGGAGAAACTAGCTGCTCATGGGTTAGATGGGTATACTCTTTGTTGGGTTAAAAACTGGGATGGATGACTGGGCCCAGAGAAGGCCAACAACATCCTGGCCTGTATCAGAAATAGTGTGACCAGCTGGAGTTGGGAAGTGATTGTCCCATTGTACTCAGCTCTGGTGAGGCTGCACTGCAAGTGTTGTGTGAAGTTTTGGGCTACTCACTACAGGAAGAATGTTGAGATGTTAGAGCATGTCCAGAGAAAGGGAAAGAAGCTGATGAAGGGTCTGGAGCACAAGTCCTACAAGGAGTAGCTGAGGGAGCTGGGGCTTTTTAGTCTTGAGAAAAGAAGGCTGAGGGGAGATCTTATTGCTCTCTACTAGCACCTGCAAGGAGGGTCTAGAGAGGTGAGGGTTGATCTATTCTCTTAGGTAACAAGTGATAGAATGAGAGGAAATGGTTTTAAATTACACCAGGAGAGATTTAGGTTAGATATCCAGAAGAATTTCTTTATGGGAAGGGTAGTCAAGTATTGGAACAGGCTCCCCAGAGAAGTGGTGGAGTCACCATCCCTGGAGCTATTTAAAAGGCATGTGGATGTTGTGCTTGAGGACATGGTCTAGATGCGGACTAGGCAGGGTTAGGTTGTGGTTAGACTCAATGATCTTGAAGGTCTCTTCCAACCCAGTTGATTCTATGATTCTATGAAATGTATTTTGGGACTATTTGCTTTCTCACTTTCCCAGGGTCTGAGGTGAGAGTAATTAGCCTGTAATTTCCCAGACTTGACTGGTCTGACAATTTCTGGCCTATCTTTATCAGTTTTATTTATCCCATTGCCCAAGAACATCTTTGTGGTTGCCATATCTTCCCAAAGAATGTTCCTTCAAGAATATTTTCCAGCTCCATCAACACTCATTTGTGCCCAGGTTGCATGAGTTTGTGTACATTAAGTTTATTTAAATATTCCCCAATTTTATCATCCTCTACTGAGAGCAACTGTTCCTTTCCAACAGATTCCAGGAACCTAGGATTCCTGAAGACAAATCTTAGCAGTGAAGACCAAAGTCTTTTCCATGTTTTCCATCAGGTTCCCTGCCCTGTTCAGCAATGGACTGATAGTCCTGGTCTTCCTTCTGCTGCTGCTGTATCTCTTGAAGCCTTGTCAGATACAACTCCAAAAGGGTTTTGGATTTCTCAATCACAGTCTTGCACACTTGGATAGTTTCTCTATAGTCTTTCTGCATTACCCTAGTTTGACCTCTTTTTTTACTTCCTTTTGTACTTTTTAATTTAGTCAGCACATGCAAGACTCAACCCATGGCCAGTCATGCAGGCATCCTGTCACCTTTACTTGATTTCCCATACATTGGCATAGCCCATTCACAAGGTAAACTTGAAAGTCAGCCAACTCTCCAGGACCCTTCTTTTACCTTGTTTCCTCTTTTCACTGTCATGAACAGCACCATCTCTCTGGGGCCAAGACTTGCCCTGGCCTGCAAATTTCTAACCAATTCATCATTTGTTATAAAAAAGCACTTCTACTTCTTGATCACCCGAGCAAGGAAATTTTCAACAATGCATTCCATAAATCTCCCAGTTTGCTTGAGCTTTGCTGTATTATCGCTTCAGCAGACATCAAGGTGGTTTAAGTTCTCCATGAAAGCCAGGACTTAGGTACGTGAGGCTTCTTCCAATTGGATGAAGAAAACCTCATCTATTTCTTCTTCATCCAATACAGTGTACGAGTGACATTTTGATCTGCCTTTTAAACCTGTCCCATTAGCTTTCAGGTGGCCCAGCATCAATTCCCAGGCAGACACCTAGGGATTCTGATTGCTCCCTCACACAAAGTGCAACTCATCCCAAGCTGTCCTTCCTAAAACACCTGTATCCATCCATTGCAGCACTCAAGCTGCATGCACTGGCCCACCATGTTGCCATCATCCCAGTGAGACTGCAGCCCTGCAAATGCACACAGACCTCTAATCAATCCTGTTTGTTCCCATGCTGCAAGAATTTTGGCACAGGGAGTTCAAAGATGCAATCACTTGTGATAATTTCTCAGGGCGTGAGGGTATCCCCCATCTCCATATCCTCTCACTACTTGTTATTTGTGTGCATACACCTGTTTTGTTGATCGATAGGTCTCTCTTATCCACATCTTGACCTTAAGTAGTCTAATTCCAGCTCTGGACACTATTATGCCCCTTTCAGTCTAAGTCTTCTCCGCAGAAGTACATTGAAGATACTAAACTTTTTAAAGAGCAGAACCTTGTGCAAATTTGAACTGAATGTTTTTAAGGTACTAACTAGGACAGTCATTAGCCTGAAATTATTCTTTAAAAATTGGGGAGAGATCCTATGCATTCTATTAGATGATTATTTACCACAGTTGCTTGTTAACATATAATAGTTCTTTTGTTGCGAGTTATTAAAACAGTTATAGCCATATGTGCTTACATTAAAAAAATAAAAATGTTGTGCTTCCTTTGGTTTTGAATTCATTTCTAAGTGCATCATTAGCATTCAGAAAGAATTATAACAAGATAATGACTGGAAAGTAACCTTTCTAATGATTGGTGTTAAATTTTAAAAATGACATATAGGCAATAAAGACCTAAAAACCTCTTTCACTGTATATCTTTGTGAATGCATATATACATATAAGCCTCTTTAGAAGAGATCTTAGGAATATGTGCTTTACCTGACAAGGAACAAAGCTCATTACCGCTGGAGTAATCAATAAACCCTGCTAATGTGTTCAACTGGCGACATAGACCAGATCAATAAAACCTGCCACATGCTTTTGTTTTAGGAAATGAAACCTTTTAGTTCTTAATTAAGGGAGAGACCTCACATCCTTAATGATGTTTGCAATGACTGTTGCCACAGAGGACAAGAAGAACCCAGTCTGAGGGTTGCTTTAAAAGACTTTGACAAAGTAATGAGAGAGTTGAGCCAAAACTGATCTAAATTTGTTTAATTTATTTTAATGCAGGAAGACCGGGGAAAAATTGTTCAAAAGAGGTAGAAATATTCTGATGAATTACTGTGGTTATCAGAGGAAATAACATTTCCATTAGTACAATGCATATGTCTGCAATCTGGCAACAAAGGATACAGAATCCAACCATGTAGGAGTAATTTGTGTGGCACTGATTGTAGGTCTTCAAGGCATAGCCACTGTAGAATGTCAGTTATTATTTTTAGCTTCATTTCTTGTTATTATTCTTCTGGCTTCTGTATAATTCTATGGACTAGTGCATTTTCTACAAGGCAGTTAAGCTACGGGAAAACACATGTGGAGTGGAGAGCAGGAACAAACTGACAATAATGACTGCACTGAAAATGGCTCAGCTATGTTTAGCTAATAAAAGGATAAACATATGAGAGGGAATGAATTACTTCAAATGTTTAATAAAATATCCTATTTGCATAATACATGAAAGATGCAAACGGGCTTGTACACATGGGTCTTGATGATGGTATTATTGTCTTTTCCAATGCTGGTCTGTTGGAAAACAGCTCAAATCAGAGCTGTTGTATAACTGCAGCTATCCCTTTCATTCCCAACATAGTTTCTGTGATAGATTTGCTGCAATGAATTCTTAAGGGTTCAAACATGGTTTTAGAGCAGCATATCTAAGGGTTCAGATTTGCAAAACATCCAACCTTCTCAGAAAGTCTCTAACAGTACAACTGTCTGCAAAGGTGTGGGGATATGGAAGGGAATCAAAAGTAGAATTGCTATGCATTAGCATAGCAACCTAACAACACCAAAGCTTCCATTATCAGGAACCCTACAAATGCAAATCTACATGCCTAATTTTACTCACATGAATGACCATTTGCAGGACCAAGCACAAAGATCCTAATTATTAACTGAGAAATAAAAGGCTCTAAAAATGTGATGATTGTCTCCCCTTTCATTTGCACAGTACAAGTTATCACTAAATGTCCTGAAAGCAGTAGTATTATAGTATTTTAAAACCAAGAAATTAAATTTAGTCTAGCTCTACATACAGGGAACAGCATGTTGTAGAGGAGATAAAGATAGGCAAAGAGGTGAAGAAATTATTTCATGCACAAAAAAGATACAAATCATTCAATTTCTCTAATTATTTTTTACTATACATTGCAGAGCTTTGAGAACAACAATTGCATCTTGAAATGCAAAATAAATTTGGCATATATAAGACCTCATGTTTGTACAGCAAGTGATTGAGATTTTGGTTTGGTTCTTGGTGGATTTTAGGTGTGGGATTGGGTTGAATATGGGCTTTGTGTTTTGTTCTGTTTTGAGTTTGAAGATTTTTTTTTGGGGGGGGGGATGGGGCCATGGGGGTTTTGTGTGTGTCTAGCAGTGGTGTTGGAGCAGTTCTGGCTGAATGAAAATAACTAAGCCAGTATTTTAGCTTGTCAAGCAACATTTTCTTTTTTCAGTGATGAAACATTTGTTTCATTTTTTTCAATTTGGCATTCCTTTTTAAGCCTAAACAAATTATAAAACCAAGCACTGCAATTAAAATTTGAATTTTATGATTCCATATGTTGTAGGTGCTTGTTCTGGTGAATAAACTATTCACTTGGAAAAAGATCTGCCTACATTTATCACTAAAAGTAGCATAAGATATAGTTTCACAACAATTCTTACCTATCTCTAGCCAGCTTCAAATACAGACACGTAAAGTTAATTCAATAGCTTTTCAGCTTCTCTAAAGTATCTGAGACATCAAAGTATAGCTTGCATCCGACAGAAGACCAAGGGTAAGCATCTTGCCTTTCTGTTAGGATACCATATGGCATGTTTACACTAGGTATCTATGTGTAGGCAAATATATTGCCTCTAAAGTCAAAACTTATTTCCTTTATAGACAGTGGAACAAAGGGATTGAAATGAGATGACCTTAAAGACTCCTCTTGAAGATGAGATTTCAGATGTTAGGGTGAAATGAAATGTCATTAGGTTGTACTGCTCTCTGTCTAATAGCAAAATAAATTACTTAAAGATTTGCCTAGGTCATATCCCTAATTCTTAAAAAAAAAAAAAAAACAGAAAAGAAAAAGAGTTCTATGGAATTAAGAGCAACCCTGCATGTTTTAGTAATATATCCTGTCTGAAGCCACTAAGGTTCTTGTTGTTAAACTGAATGATAGCAAAGGGGGACATTTTATTTGCATGAAGGACATAAATAAAGTATTTTTCCCCACACTTATTTTTTTAACAGAATATTTTGAATTTCACGTTTCAAAGTATCTTTAGATGCTCATATAGTACAATGCTGACAAATACAAAACAGTCTATTTTAGAAGATTATGCTATAAAAATACAAGCTAACTTTCTGAGAAAATGAGGAAGGGAAAAATAGCTCTAAGAGGCTATATTTCAACCAGAGGAGGCAGCTTAGTTAAAAAATATGATCAAAGAAATTTAATATATGCCTGCCAGAAATAATAGGTACATACTAAAACTTCCACTTTTAACTCTGGGTATGTTTGTTTAAAGATTTGCATATATACATAGCTGTTGAACATTTTTCTTTCTACACATTCCATGAAACAGCTTTTAGCTCAATAGAATGCAGGAAAAAACCCCAAACAACAGTCAAGAGAGGAGAAGAGGGGGTGCCATGGAGACTTCCAGGATTAACATGTCTATGCTGAATATTTAATTAGCCAGGGATAACAACAGGTAATTATGAAATCAAGCAAAGTTTTATTATACATCATTTTATAATTCATGCGGGTGTGTCATAAAATTACAAGCATTTCTACTTTTGAAAATCTAACTGTGTTTAATGCAAATGTAATCATGCTAATGTGATTCACATTCTTTAAAGTGCACATTGGGAGGGTGGGTAATAATGAGAGGCTTTGTAAACAAAATCACTGGGAGATACTAGATGTAGCACTAGTAAAGCATGTTATTTATTGCAAATTTTGGAGGAGTGAAAAGGTGACCTATAATCAGCTCTTCATCTGCTTTTTTTTTTTTAATAATTTTCAGGTATTTTAGAAATTAGTTTTACTTTTATTGTTCCCTTTTTTGTCAGTCCTCCTAGTAGAAGCCTTATCCTAGTGACGGCATTTTTCCACCTTGCAGAGTTCTTGGATATGTAAGTGCAGGAGATGGGCTGAGTGAATAGAGGGCATGAGGACATGTTCATACCATTTCACTTCGATTCACTTGGCTGTATGTAAGGTGATGTTTCCCTCTGAACTGCCTCTGGCAGAAGTTCTTGTGACTCAACAAGGAGCCTTAGCCAATGTGGGTAAAGTTACATAACACAGTTATATATCAAGTTATAGCACATGGAAACTGGAAGGTGGTTAGCTGCTGCTACATTAATGTCTAAACCCAGGCTGTCAGTGGCTTCTAGGGCACCACAGAGGTTCCAAAATATTCACACAAGGTGGCAAATATGATCTCCTGATGAGTGGCTGGTGGCGGTAAGGGGGATCATCCTAGACCTTCTAAATCAGCAGAAAACTCCTATGTTAAGATCACTGAATACCACCATGGATATCTATGTTCAGGTGAATAGAATAACTTTCTACTTGTCACTAATAATACTGAATACAACTATATGAATTATGATATCTGGTGTAATCCCAGATCTAAATATTGGTGTCTTAATCCCAAATGGGATTTTAGCGCAAATGCTAAATCGAGGGATATAATTCCCTTGAGACCAACAACAGTCTGCATCAGGCAGCCTGTTGCCAGCAGGTCAAGGGAGGTGATCTTTCCACTCTTCTCAGCCCTGATGTGACATGCCTGGAGTGCTGTACCCACTGCCAGGCTGCTCAGCACAAGAGAGACCTGGACTTAGTGGAGCAAGTCCAGCAAAGGGCCACAAAGGTAACTACAGGCTTGACGCATCAGTCCTGCAAGAAGAGGTTGAGAAATCTGAGACTGTTCATCTTGGAAATGAGAAGACTCAGGCAGATTATGCCAATGTGTGAAAATAGCTGGGGTGGGGGGTGGGGTGTGTATGTAAAAAAGATGGAGCCAGAGTCTTCTTCTGGTGCTGAGTGTACAGACATGAGGCAATGGGCACAAACTGAAATACAATAAATTTCTTTTAAATGTAAGAAGGGGGTTGAACTTGATCTTTAGAACTGCTTCCCACCCCAGGAATTCTGTAATTATTTTCTGATGAGATGTAGGAAGGAAGGAAGAGCTTTTGATGGAATAGTTACTTAGGAATGGCACTGCTAGAAAAGCAGGCTTTCTAGTATCTGTAAATACAACAATGCAGGAAAGTAGGGTTCCTTGATTTGTACTCATATCCATCCAGTACCCAAAAATACCTATGTTGTGGACATAGAAGAATGTAATACTGTAGCTCATCTTGCAACCTGAAAAGCAAAGCAAGTTGTCACTGTGTAGAGCCTTTTCTCTTCAGTGTACTATTTTGTTAGAAATGTGATTTTAATCACATTTTTAGTCAAAGATCCATGCGCTTCAGCAGTTTGTGTTCAACAGTAATAAAAAGCTGCAGAATGAGTAAAGCATATATGCTTTATTTTATGAGGAAAGGCTGAGTGAGCTGGGGCTGTTCAGCCTGGTGAAGAGAAGACTGAAAGGGGATCTCATCAATGTTTATAAATATCTGAAGTGTGGGAGACAGAGGGAGATGGCCAACCTCTTTTCAGTGGCCTGTGGGGACAGGACATGGGACAATGGTCACAAGTTGGACCACAGGAGGTTTTGCATTGATGTGCGAAAGAACTTCTTCTCGATGAGGGCGATGGGGCACTGGAAGAGGCTGCCCAGGGTGGTTGTGGAGTCTCCTTCTCTGGAGATATTCAAGACCCATCTGGATGCTGACCTGTGTGACCTGCTCTAGGGAACCTGCTTTGGCAGGGGGTTGAACTCAGTGATCTCTTGAGGTCCCTTCCAACCCCTACAATTCTGTGATTCTGTGATTCTGTGATATGGTACCTTCCCTTAGTAGTCTCACATTATATTATTCATGCCCTAAATTATTATCCCTTTATTTTAACATAAGATGTTCTAAATATAGGAAGTACTGCATAAAAAACAAGTGGTAAATTAATATATTGCCTTAATACCTGTGAAGGAAAATGATGCAACAAAATTGTCCTGCAGAAAAAGACTTTGGTGTAGTTTCAGTTTTGCTTTACTAAATCTTTGCTTAAATGCCTTCACTGAGTTGTACCTGTAGAAATATAATCTTGTGTCAGTGACTCAACCACATGTATATTTTCAGTTCTTTGTGATGTGGAACATAGTTCTAGAAATTTATTCTTCATAGAGGAGTATATAGGGCAGGCAGTGAGATTTATGATGGTAGTATGGCTTCTCTCACTCAAAGACTGGTCACAGGCTCTCCATGGAAATCCTTTCACTTCAATCCCATTGCACTTAAGATTATGTTGTAAATAGTTGAATGATGGGAAAACAAGTAATTTTTATGGCTGCATCCCCAACTTCAATTTCAGTTCAAAAAGTGTAAATTCTATTTGCAAACTGATACCTTGTTTTTCAATTTAAGACATTTCATGAAGAGTGGTTGTTATTTTCCCTCTGTGAGTGTGCAATCAAAACTCTTTCTAAGGAAAGATCTTTCAGCATTAGCCTTAGAAAGATTTTTTTTTTTAATCTTTATAGTTGACTCATAAACCCTGAAAAATGGATCTTATAATGGAAATGCTGACATAACATTAACAATACCGGAAAGAGCAGCACGACAGTAATTTATTTACATGTTGCTTTTCAATTACTTTGCATGCTATTGTTATCATTTTTATGGCAAGTATTATTTTTCAACAAGTTTCTGATTTTCAATTTTATACTGCAATCTTTACAGTTGGCTGGGGTCTTCTTACAAATTAATTACACTGTTCAAGGAAATTGCTTAGGCCTAGAAAACTGACACAATTTATTATTTTTTCCAAAGGGAAAACCTAATGTCTTCACTACATAATGGGCCCAGCCAATCCTATTGTAGTTGTCTCTGTAGTGGTAAGCATAAGACAAGTAATAGTGCAATAATAATTCTTAAAAATCATCGCCAGACATCTGTTCCAGTCAGAAAAGATTGCTGGTTTAATTCTGTCCTCAATTCCAAAGATTTAGTATTGGTACAACTCCAATTTCTGTGACTTTATTACTGATTGCACCACTTAGAAGAGCTAAACCTGTCTCAAAATGGAATGAACTAAAATCTGAAGGAATATATATAAACGACAGAAATAAAGCTCAAGATTTATGGGGAAGGAGAGGACAAGGTCTTTATTCATAACAGAATTATAGGAAGAATAATTACACTATTTTAAATGTCTGTAAACTATTAACGCAGAAGCACAAGGAGGTACTTGAAGTCTAAATTCATGATCAAAATGATGACTTAATTGATCACATAGACTTTGTGGGATATGCTGCACATCAAGGATATAGAAGAATACAGTTTGTTCAGGGGGACAATTGAGGAAAAAAGGTATGAAATATGTTTTATGTCACAGATGTAAATACTAGTTTAGATACTACATGAGATTAGATTGATTGAAAAACTATGCCTAATGTTAAAAGAGAAAAAGAAAAGGGAACTGATATGGTTGGGGATTACTCTAAGTACAGTAACTAAAACCCAGGAGGGATGTCTTTTTGTAACTAATGGAAGAATGAGGAAAGAGCCCTAACTTCTAATGAGGGGTATATTTAACTATCAAGAATACCACTGGGAGCCAGGAAAAGGGAAATGAATTGTTCAGGAAAATTTTGGAATTAGTTAAGAAGGTATTTAAAGAGGAGATGGAGACATCCATGAGACACGCCAGCTCTTCTGTATTGATTTTATTAAGATGGGAAAAAGTTGCTGAAGTGAAGGAGACTGAAAACATCATGACATGATCCTTAATAAAACATTGGATAGAGAACATAAAAATAAGAGCAATTGATTCTAAGACAAAAAAAAAAACCCAAAACNATACACGAAGTACAGGAAAGCAGATAGCATTTAAATACATAAATGAATGCAAATTATTTCATTTCAGATGGTTGGGTAGGGGAAGCTGCCGAAGCCCGCAATTTGTGGCGCAAACCGGGGTGAAAGTACACAGCGACATGATGCAGATTCAACCTGTTTATTCTTTGTTCCCCACATCTTTATATACCTTTTGGTGGCCAATACCCGTGAATATCCACCAAGGATGAACTTATCATTGGTTACAGCTTTCCGACTATGCAACGAATACTCAGTCCTGATTGGTTAACGCATAAACCCGTGAATTTCAAATGTTTCAGCTACTCCCCTTGTAGTCTCTTTCTTTCTTCCTAGGCAGCCCTCCAGCTCCGCAACAAGGCCAGGGTGCCTTGCACGTGGCCAGGGCCCCAACAGGAAGCAAAAATAGATTCACTCACCTAAATCAAGTATCTTTGCTGTCCTTAAATTCAACAGGGAAGTTAACAAAATGCTAACATGACCAAATCCTGGGAAGTACTATTAAGGGAAGCGTTTGTGTGGGATTGTAGGCCTTAATGAGGAAGGAGATGCAACTATGGAGAGATTTCTGAAAAAAGAAAACAACCCAAATGTATCACTCTGTAAGTATATTAACAGTACAAAGAAGGAAGGTGCAAATATGCTAGTCAGTGGAGATGAATTTTAGGTGCTGAAAAAAGTCTTTGCATCCTTGTTTGTACAACTACTGGGAAGTTATGACCCACATCCTCAATCTGACTGTGGACTTGGAGGAGCTTAGATCTCCACACGCTCTATTTCATTCCATTTCATGTCAGTCGTAAGGTGAAAACAAAGATGGATTTCTACAATGAGATGCGAAAAGTACATAATGTCTATGTATTACACAGAGTGCTAGGCTGCAAGTCTCAGGTTACAATGTCTTTACTTGTTATGATAATTATTTCAGACTTTATCCACTAGAAACTAACACAGAAGTCTAATAGTAAAAAGAAACAGTGACACACTTTCTACACTCTTGCATCAACTCTACCAAGGTTAAAATATACTGATTTATACCACTGAAGGAGTATGAGGGAGAACTTGACTTTCTTCTTGGCTGGTTGGTTTCTTTCCCCACGATTCATCTTACCTGATGCTTCATGGTGGTACAGAAAATGTCAAAACAGGCCTTTTCAGTTTCAAGATCTTACTTTGTATTGTTAGTGCTATTTGTCCTACAGTAACATTCAGAAGTTGAAGAAATTACATTACAGTTACACAAGTCAGCAAAGATTGCAAGAAAAGCTTGCAGCATTCTTGTGAAGTACGTGTTTTTTACTCATACTGCCTATCCACACTGTCTACTGCAGCTGTGCCAGGGGATGAATAAAGCAAGCAGAGAGGAAATAGTCATCTTGACATGCAGGGCAGGGTTTCAGCAACTTAGTAGCACCAATCCATAATTATCTATGCAGAGGGGAGATTTATACTTAAAGTTTACATTACATGCATAAACTTGTAATTGCATTTCATCAGGCATTCCCAGGCACTGCCTGATAAGGGGTGTATCTGGATACATCCATCTAGTGTGGTTAGAAGAAAACAATCTCTCTGCTATGTCCATATTATCTTAAAAGAGCAATGACTGTTTCTCCTCTGTGCTCACCTCATTGGTATGTAGTTTTGTATACAGTGTACTGCTGTCATCTTCCTGGATGCACGCTAGCCTTTGCCTGCTTTATTTATTTGAAGTATAACTCACCTTCTGCAGTGAGATACTAGTTTACATACCTTCATTTTGAAAATGCAGACATTCCAAGGAGACATGCCTAAGATTTTATTGGTAGCTAGATTATTTCTCCTCAGCAGTCAGAAGTGCTGCCACGAGTGTTTTAGATCCTGATCCAAAGCACACAGGAACACCTGTTCTCTTCCACTGACTTGGCAGGATTTTAGATCAGTAATCAGCCCATAATCAGTGATAAAAAGCTGGTCTCCACAAAAAAGGAGCCCTGAAGAGCAATGATACATAGTCAACCCAAATAACAGCCTGATTCATCTTCTCCATGGGCACTGAAGGAGAGCAACTCAGTAGATGGGAATCAGTATGGAGTGCAGAGGAAGGGCATTTTGATTGCACAGGGTTTATGACATGTTTTAGGAAAAAGTGAAAGGCAGGATAAGGAAGGGATCAAAGTGGTTTGGAAAGAAACAAATGGGAAGATTGAAGGA
This sequence comes from Heliornis fulica, assembly GCA_013399135.1. Taxonomy (NCBI): domain Eukaryota; kingdom Metazoa; phylum Chordata; class Aves; order Gruiformes; family Heliornithidae; genus Heliornis; species Heliornis fulica. Next base: position 189,268 of record VXBZ01009724.1, read on the forward strand.
TAAATGAGTAAAAGATCTGGTTGTGTTCAAGCAGGGGTTGACAAGTGAAGCATGTCCTGGCTTCACACAAAAATTTATTTCTACTCTTTTCCTGAGTGAGGTTCTCTCTGGCCTATGTGTAGAGGTGTGTGTGTCTCAGTGACAGCCTGGGGGACTGGGACTATGAGTCAGAGGGTTCCATGTGTCCATGGTGCCAGAAACTTGCATGAGCATGGGTGCGGTTGTCAATGATGATCCTTCCAGTTGAAGCAGAGCGTAGGTGATGTGGGCTGGAAACTGGGGGGAGGATGTATGTCATTGAGGGTGAAGGCACCAGGAGTCCAGCACAACTGCTGGAGATACCATGAGGTTTTGGGGTGGACTGTAAGACCCTCCTGTGTGTGTATATGCAAGAGTGTTTGCATCTGGAGCTACAGTTGGTGCGTGGCCTTGACTGGGAAGACTGGCTGAGCCCAGCTTCTGGACCTGTCCACACTGTACGTGTGTGTGTGTGTGTGTGTGTGTTTGTGTATAAATATATGTGTGTATATTAGAGGTACATATGTGTGTGTATATATCTCCCTTCTAAAAGATCTTCATCTTTCTTAGCTAAAAAAAATGGCAGGATGAGCTTGCTGGTGCTGTTATTGAGTGCTCTGTCTGTGTTGATGTGTGTGACTGGCTGCAAATACACATACGTGGGTTATGTGTGTATGTGCTCCATGGGCATGTGTTTATTGGTTTATTAACCAACCTCGCTGGTGGTTAGACCTGGGAGCATGGAGGTATCATAGCCTTGCCCCTGGCAAACTTCTGAATTTGACACCTGCCTACCCCAAACCAAACACTAGATATCAAGGTATGAAGCCTTACTTAGTTCTATTGCCTGAATCTGTCTTACATCATACAAACATGTACTGACATGTATAAAATATAGCCATATTAAAATGAAGACTAGGTTTATCTATCTCCTCTCCCTTGGTTTGTATGTATTTACACAGACTGTAGACTTGAACTACAAGCTACATTTTTTAAAGAAAGGACTACACTATAACTAGATTCTCCAGGGAAATGGTAGCTAAGATGTTTAGTAGCTCAGTTCCTAAATCTATTATAATATACAGCTAAAATCCTAAAGTCACAATCCTCTCTTACTCTTCTGTGATCTATGGCCATATTACCAGCACCAGATTTTCTGGTTTTTATTACTTTGCGCTTGAGGTATGCTGAGCGAAAATAAATGGTAAGGGAAAACTAAAACAAAACAAAACAAAAAAAGAAAAGAAAAGAAGAAGAATCCAAGCTGCTCAATGTTTGAATACCCTTTAACAAGTTGCTATAGAAACGACCTTCCCATCGATAATATGAAAATCATTGAATTTACAAGACTTTAATTTACTTTGTAAAGACAAATTCCATAAAAATATTCAATTTCTATGAAGATCAAACGTAGTTTAAAATTGCACTTCTCACAGTTCAAGAAAATTCACACTCAAAATACCCAAGAATGCAATGTCATAGCCTGAGTGCCATGTCTTAAAGATAAGCAATGTTTATTGAACGCCAACACTCTTTTTCAGAAACTCTCTAGTGGGAGAAGGGTAAATTCACAGTTTTGAAAACTTTTATGACATTTTTGGCATTTCATCTCTCAGCTAAGTAAGAGTTCAGTTACTGTCATGGGCTATGAAGCTTCCTGAAAATTAAGATCCTTCCTTTGTTCCATGTAAGTCCACTGAAAACATTCTTACTAGTATTGATGGATTTTGCCATGGATTGTAATGGCCGTGTGGGTGTAGGGGAAAATATTTATGTGCAGACAACAAAAAATTCAGGGAAAATAACACCCTTCCCAAAATAAAGCTAAAAAGAGCAAGAAAATTCACCAGATGATCAAGCTGAGGAGGAGCCAGAACAAAAACCATAAGACATACTGGTTCTTGAGTCTGCTGTGGGTCCTTTTTTGATTCACACTTAGAAAAGCAACCAGCATGAAGCATTAATTTAGGCAGATTGATGGTGCCACTGCTTTGCTGTTATCTGACACATTTGTTGGCAGCTACTTTGCTTGTTTTTGTGTGGTTTATCACAAGGAATAGCTTCAGATAGGCATTTTTCTCAGAAGAGAAATACTTCTTCTGATGTGAATTTCTTAGTCTAGTGATTTTTTTTGTGACCTATGAAAACCTGTCTTCCTCTAAAATTATTTTCTCCATGGTTACTCCGATGACTTTTAAATACCTTAAAAGCATCAAGATCTTTGACAACATTGGTACCTATACTTTCTAAATAAGTCAACCTTTGCCATGTAAAATCTAAAACATATTATTAGACAATACAATGTACACAGTGACCAGCTCACCTGGTCATATAGTGCACTGTCACTACACAGCAAGAGACCTCAAAACCAATATACCATCTAAAAAAATATCCAAAACCTTGTCTAAGACTTTCTGTCAGGACTTTTATGGTTATTTTCAACATTTCTGTGAGAACAAAAGAAACCTTACATAATTTCATTTAGAGATATTTTATTCCAATTTGTAGAGATAATTTGTTGATTATTGCCTTATAATTTAAGGCTAGATTCTGAAAATACCTCATTCTTCTCAGCAATCAAGGTATTGTTCAATAAGAACGAGGTTATCAGGAATTAGCCCTCCTGGTGAAAACCTTAGGCAAAAAATTTCTTCACACAAAACATTCATTACATGGCTGTGTATAATGAATAAATTAATAGAAATTGCTGTCTATTCACAGACAATTCAGTAACAGGTTGGATTTGACAGTTGACTGTTTGCTACAAATAGTTCACACCAGCAATGAATATAGTATCTCCAGCTGTACGCATATTTTGGATTAACAGGGAGATTTTTCAGACCCATTTTCCCCCTACATCATCCGTTTGTTTTGCTCTGTTTGTACAGTTTGCACAAAATTGCTCAGCTTGTGGTCTATAGCCGGCAATTAACACCACTTAACAGCTGTTAAATAGGGTAATCGCCTGTTGTTATCCTCATGTAGCTCAATTCAGGCACTAATTGCTCTCAGTGCACCAGTCATAAACCCACCAAAACACCAGATAAGATCTGCTGAAGACGTTCTGATGTGAAATGGGCTTTCCTTTCCCCTTCAAGGATGAGTTCGACTGGCTGCTAACACCTAACGAGAGTGGGAGCACGTGAGAGCACTGGGAAGGATGTTCTCTTGTAGAAACCAGTGGGTTGCTGAGCCCACAGCTGGTCGGTTTGGTGGATAAGAGGAATTGCAAACAAAATCACAGGCAGCTACTAGTGTCGGTGTGAGCAGCACTGGTTCTATCGATGCCCTGGTTTGAAAAGAGAGAAGGAAATAAATTATGAAGTAGAGCACCCCGTGTGATCCTCACATCACACACGAATTGATAGTTCATCTTGTCTCATTCCTTTTTCTGACTGCTATTCTGAAGAAAATTGTACTAAATTCTGGAGAATGCTATTCTGCATTGTTAATGTAGATGAAACAGAAATATTTTTTGTATTATACCTGACTGATTAAAAACAGATGGATGATAGTATTGGAAATAAATGGAATAAAAATATTTAATTATTAACAGAATTAATTTGTGTGACTGTGCTACATTATTTACTTATGGAATATATTTAATGTGTTCTTTTTGGTGAAGTATTCTTGAAGCGCCAGTAATCAATAATGTGAGTATATTTCAAATATATGTACATCTTCTCTTGGTTTGCAGCTACACATAGGAAAGATATATGCCTCCAAATACAAATGAAATATGTTTTCTAATTGATGGCGGACTTACAAGGGCAACAGTCGGAAGCAGAAGAGGTGTTAATTATTCACTGTACATATTTCTTTGCAGCATATTGAATGTGTTTCTTGAGTAATGTAAATTGAATCACGATGTCTTGAATTTACCTCAGATTTCCTCTAGGCTCTCATGCTGGTTACTTATGCTGGGTAGTTTAGAAACACTCATTGATTTCAGATTTCCTATTTCAGACAGCTACTGGTTTTTGTAATCTAACCAGACAAGATAACAATGACTTGTTCCTCCCAAACAGCTGGACTGTGTAGGCTCTCCACTAGCATACCGCTACAACTTTAATTCCACTGGAAGTTAATCTTCTCCATGTAGTTTAGGACATGTACCTGCAATTTGAAATACAAAAAATGGTTATCACACTGAGCTAAACACTAAAAATCCCCCTGTGCATCCTATGAATTTAATCATACAGGAAAGATAATAAAAAATATTAAGTATTTTGGAAGGAACTATGTCCCAAATCTGGGGGTTAGTTTACCTGGTGTGTAATATGCCAGTACACACACAGGGCAGAAATATTTTATTGCATTTCTGCATAGATATGGATGCCTGTCCCAAGATAGCACTGCAAAGGTCCAAACCAGTGGCCATTTGTACACTTAATATTAACATAATCATGTTTCTATTACATATATACTATTTATCATTATATGATTGGTTAAAAAGCCTTTGTCTTTGTAAATTAGTGTGCATTCCTAATTCTTCTTTCTTTTGAGTCAGTGGTGTAGTTAAGGTGGGTGGACCATGGGTCAGTTGTCACAATCTCCTCCATTAGAATTGCTTTTCCCCTAGTTTCCCTCTTTGTCAGTCTTCAGCAGTTCCTCAAGGTTTGTTGATCAGACTATCTATTTAGCAACTTTAGCAGCAATAATCTTAGTTTAATGCACAAGCTGCATTTCAGTGTAAAAAAAAAAACAAATTTTGATTATCTGTAAAGTGTTGAAGTAGGATGTTACTCAACTTTCCCTTAAAGACAATTTAAATATTTTAGGTAAAAATCAGACTGGAGCGTTGAGGTTTACTGATTCTGGTACGAGCCAACGCTCATTAAAAAGTAAAACAGAAAAGGTTTACATTGATAACTGGTTTTCTTCATTGCTTTTCTGTTAATCTGCCATGGTTGGTTGAATGTGTTTTGCACATGTGTACTTGTGATAGGTTCAAGCATCAGTTCAGGAGTTATAATCTTTGCATATAATTCATATAAAATAATTAAAATTATAGAAACCAACCCAAAACTAACAACACAACTACCTCAAAAAGCCAAACAACAATAAAGAACATGAAGCGATACAAACGGCTTTCAAGTTCAAATGCACGAATAGAGTGAAATTGAAATGCGTCTGTTACAGGTCAAATCTAGTTCACTGTACAAATTTGTACTATGTCTAGATGCTTGTTTCTGTTAAAATGTTCTGCATCAGCAGAAAAGAAATGCAGAAGTTTAGCATGAATTCATTGTTTTGACTGTAAAAATGATTCCTCTAAGGAAAAAGCTTCTGTCTGTTATCCTAGTTCCCAGAAGTTACAAGTCTAAACTAGGTCCTTTTACTCCCATAGAGCAAAGAGAAAGAATTACAGCTTTAATAACAGCCAGATTGCTGGATATACATGGCTTTCAACAGCTCAAACTAAAAAGTTCTGAAACCTGGGCTGTATCCCATAGCACATGTTTATACATCAGAACTGTGTGTGTGTGTGTGTGTGTGTGTGTGTGTGTGTGTGTGTGTGTGTGTGTGTGTGTGAGTGTGATGGTTTCCAGGTTGAAAACTCTGGGTGAATGTGCCTTGATCATTTATTTACAGATGACTCACACACTACTCTGAACACTTAAGATAGTCTTATCTATCAGTATCGACTACTTTGATCATCAGAATAATGACCCAGAAAGGAGGATAGGATTTTGAAGTTCTACACAAGAAGGCTCAGATTTACAGCTCTATTGCTCTATGAATGCTGTGATCGGGATACTAGTTTTGTGGCAGTTCTTCAGGGTTCGCAGAGCACCTCCCTCGATCCAGAAATTTCACACACATCATGTCCTTGTAATGCAGTATTTACTCATTACAGCAAGCTTCACTCCTTTGAAGCCTTCTGTCTCTCCACATTTTGCCAAATTCTGCAGCAGATATAGTTTCTTAAAGTCACCAACAGATTACCTAGTAAGGCAGAAACAGCAACATTCCAGGTTTTCCAGGAGCTGTTACAGTCAAAAGGCAGAGAAAAGAACCAGTTATGCATCACAAAAGAATTTATTGCTCTAAGCATGTGCCTAATATACCCATAGAACTGGTCATTACATATAATCTCAAAGGGAAATATGTCAAAGATTTTCCATTAAAAGGATCATTCAAAATCCCATGAAACTTCAAAGATAAAAATCCAATACTTAATGGGGTTTTGGATAGAATACTGAATTGGTATGACCAATCTGCATGAGAAAAAGTAACTCCAAAGATTCATTTTATCTTTTGTGTGTTTTCTTTTGTTTGTTTGTTTGTGTTTTATTTTCTTTCTTTCTTTTGCAAGAATGTTTAATACATTTTTCAGATGTTTTACAGAACTGTTTGCAGTGGGCATGTTTGCAAGAGATAACTTTCCAAAACACTGACCATGCTTCACATAATTTCATCAGATTTCATTAAGAGCATTGAAATTCAAACAGTTAACAATAATTTGCATACAAATGTTATTTTTATGTTTTTAATTGGTATTATTAGGCTCTCTTCCCAAGCACATGAAATTATATTTCAGCCCAAGTATGATCAGTATCCAGTAGACCAGCAGTAATATGGACTTTCTATTTCTGATAACAGGAAATCAAGGGTAAAAACAAATACTGCTTAAAGAATTTGTCTTAAAACTGCATATCTAGCAAAGGTGGACAAAGAAGAAGTAAACTGACTTCTGCGAAATGGCTTTTCTGTCTGTGAGGGGTGGCTACTGGTGGGAAATAAATTGCAATAAATCAGCTTTCATATTAGAAAGAAACTTTAATGTTTGGGGTGTGTCTCATTTCTGTGTTATTGATAAACTTGATAAATCAGACTGTATTATAGACGTACCTGAGCTCTTCTTTTGACCAGCCCCTAAATAGGAAGGATTTCAAAGCACCTTTAGTTTTTGGTTTTTTTTTTTCCCAAAAGACCTTAGTCAAGTTCAGAACTGATGTGTAGTTCTCAACAATGGTGTTCAGTTTAAATAACAAAAATGATAGTAAACCCCATGCTACCTGCTAGAAAAGTACATTAAGATTTGATTTGTGTTCTTAATCTTGTTCTTTTGAAAAAGAGAGAGATATAGATCTAAAAATTAACAGCTGAAATACATTACACCTTGCCTTATGAAAGGCTTTGTTTGGATACCATGTGCAATGTGGACAATTATTCTGTGACAAGCACTGACATTTCAACTGATAGCTAAACGTACCACATTACTGTGGGTCAAACCCTCTACATCTTTTACATCATGAAACAAAACTGGAAAGAATTTCCATATGGAGGGTGCCCGTAAGATGTAGGCTGTATACTTCTCTCTCTGCAACACCTTGTGGAAAGGAGTCCTGGAGCAGATTGTGGTTAAGGCTCATTAATATTCCCTGCTACTGAAGAGCAGTGGCTGCTGGCAGTTTAGCAGAAATCACGTCAGCTGCTGACACTATTCTGGCCTTGAGATGTATAAATCAGTTACTACTGTCCTGTTTCTACAGCAAGTGAGCAGATGTAGGATGGGATGGTAGGGGTATGCTTTCACTTACTTTGGTTGCTAAGCATCTTAGCTTTGGGAATTTCTGCTGTCTAGCTACCTTTTCTTATACTTGCACTTCCATTGCAGTTATGTCAGTAATTGTAAAAACAGATTGGAAAAGCAGGTTGCTAGCCTGCATCAGTTTACAGATGTCTTTAATCTAGCAGCTCTTACAATATCTGCGAGGGGTGAGCACAAAAGATTGTGGGCAGTCATCATCAGGAAAAGTATATGGAACTTTATACCAAGTTACAGTTTTTAAACACCTGTTTAAAGTTGCAAATTGTGCTTCAGGCAATGATTTCTGATGAAGGTGAGGTCATTACTAGAGAAAGCTCTTCAGGTGTTGTGGTTTACCTGGTCAGGCAGTTAAAACAACTACACAGCTGTTCACTAGCTCCCCACTTCCCAATGGGATGGAGGAGACAATTAGGAAAAGAATGAAGAGGTAAAGCTTGTGAGTTGAGATAAAGACAATTAGATATGACAGAAAAAGAAGATATTAATAACAACAACCATAAAAATCGTAAAATAACATACAAAGCATGTGATACAAAACACAATTCCTCACTACTTGCAGATCACTGATGCTCAGCTAGTTCCCAAGTAGTGGTCCAGTGTCCAGCCAGCTTCCCTCAAATTGTATACTAAGCATGATGTCATATGGTATGGAATATTCCTTTGGTCAGTTGAATCAGCTGTCCTGGCTGTGTCTCCTCCTGACTTTTTGTGCACCCCCAGCCTACTCACTGGTGGGGTGGTGTGAGAAATTGAGAAGTCTGTGATTCAGTGTAAACATTGCTTAGCAACAAACAAAATATCAGTGTGTTATCAACATAATTCTTATCCTAAATTCAAAACACAGTACTATTCCAGCTAGTAGGAAGAAAATTATGTCAGCTGAAACCAGGACACCAGGATATTTCCAAATCCCAAAGCTCTTCTCTTTTTCAATAAAAACTGATGTGTACTAAGAAATTTGTAATAGCTCAACAGAAGCCTCTGAAGCAGTCTGTAGAAACACAGCAAAAGTATTTTTGTTGCAGAGATATCAAAACATGTTCAGTGCCTCCCCCACCCTCCGTGAAGAAAATGACAAGATATTTAATGATTACAGTAAGAACAATGTAGGGATTAGTATTTATCACTTTCTATTAAGAACAGGTATTTCATTCTTTCCCCTGGCTTGTCTTGCATCCAGTCCATATCTTATACTCCCCAAATCTAGATCTTTGAAAGGCGCTGGGAAGGAAAGAAATTCTTTCCAACATAGGGCATGTAATTTATTTCAACTAGATGTTATGAAGGTAAGAATTACAAATCAGTTAAAAAATTAATTAGACCTATGAACAAAGAATAGGCCTTTAGTGGTTGCTAAACATGATTGTGAGCATGTAACCTCTGTCTTGGAAAAGTGCCTGAACTGCAAATTATAGAAATTTGTCAGCTGTATGAGGACCAGAATTACTTTATCTAAGCCTTAGCCTATACACCTATTCTCTTTCCCCCTGGCTATTTAGTAAGGATAAATGTAATTTCTATATTGCCTTACATGGCAGCTTTCACTCTGATTCAGATATTTCCTGTGCTGCATGCAGCCTAGTTAGATTTCAGCTATGTGGCCAGGATTTGAGTTAAAGAATAGAAAAATTAAAGGAATGCAATAGTCTATTTGCAGTAAAATTTTAAGCACATTAGCAATTTTTTTTAGCCCCTTCATTTTGTTTCTTGACTCCCTCTTGCATTAATCCAGTTTCTAATTTAATACAGTTAGAAAATAATTTAAATTCTCCGATTATTATTTTCTAGTCAAGAGCATTTTAACTGCTGATATTTGGGTTTGTGTTATTGAAGGGAAATGGAAGAGGTATCTAGCATAAATCTTCTGAACAGACAACTGGTTTTGGTTATTTTTCCATCAAAATTATATTTTTCCTAACTAATTTGATTTAAAAAATAGGGAATAAAAAGCCTATTTTGAAATGTTTTGTACTGGCATCTACTTAATGCTGTTTTTCATTTAGCATCTGCATAACTTTTAATTAATGTTCTGGTTGCTATGACAGTTATATAATACGAATAAGTTTACTGTTCAGTGGTGACTTGCATACATGACAACTATGTAAATAATGAGCAACTGAATGTTGTGCTGTCACATGCAGAATGCAGGCACTTCTTTGAAAGAGATTGTTGTGCATCAGCAACAGTCTTAACTGCCATTCCCTGTCTGTCCCTCCTCCCCGCAAACTGGCTTCCAGCTGCTTTCTTACTACAACAATAGAATAAGGAAGAGTATTGGAAGGGTAGAAGTGAGAAAATTCTTGGGCTGAGATAAAGATAGTTTAATAAGTAAAGCAAAAGCCATTTGCACAAGCAAAGCAAACGGAGAAATTAATTCCCCACTTCCCATGGGCAGGCAGGTATTTAGCCATCCCCAGGAAAACAGAGCTCTGTCACATCTAGCAGTCACTTGGGAAGACAAATGTCAAACTTTAAACATCCCCCGCTTCCTTTGTCTTCCCCCAGTTTATACTGGTATGGAATATCCCTTTGGTCAGTTGGGTTCATCAGTCTCTGATGTGTCCCTTCCCACCTCCCTGTGCACCCCCAGCCTGCTCATTGGTGGGGTGGTGTGAGGGCAGAAAAGGATTTATCTCTGTGTAATCATGGCCTAACAGTAACAAAAACATCACTGTGTCATCAACACTTTTACCATAAATCCAAAAGCCCCATACAAGATGCCAAAACTGAAAGAGGTTAGATTTAGTCCTACACTTCAGTATGAATACTTGTGTATCTCACAACATCTATCCTCAGAGATAAAAATCCTTTCAGTGATGCCACTTTGCATTCTCAAACATGGTGGAAACAAAGAGAAATTCACCATCAGATAATGGCTTGCCTTCTCAGGAGCATAATCCCTTTTTTTCTGTTGTTTCTGAATAACCTGAATGGAGTGCAAAACTCAAAAGACCACTATAGATTGCCAATATAAAAGAGGACTAGAAAATCAAATGTATTTTCTGACATTACCTATCCATTTTTTCCTGGTCTTTGATAGGCTTTGGAGTGGAGAAGAAAAAAGGTGAATCTAATTGTTTTGTCTACATCTTTCCTTCATTAGTCTTTTATATACTCCTCAGGAAAAGCTGGGACACATAGTGGCTGAAATGTACTGTTTACTATTTGCAGAATGAGTGCAATGTGTAGCCACCAGCTAAGTAATTTGTGAAAATTCAACAGGCTTTGCCAAAATTTCAAATTATTTCAACCATTTATTTGTTCTTAAGGAGTAGCCACGAAGTGTAACTCCTGGGAAAAACTAGATAAATTTACAGTCCTCCTAGTGGACCTGAGTTAGTTAGATTCCAGCTTTGGCTCACCCTTAGATTAACCTTCTTCTCCACTGATTGAAGAAGGGAACTGAAGTGAAGCCCGCTAACATAGGGCTCTGATGGTTGAATGGTGAGAACTTGCCTTAGAAAGGTATACCCACCTCTCTATCTTGCTCTCATTTGAGACTCCTGCTCATTAATCAATTTCCGAACTTCTCAGCTTTTTACAGTATGATATCACTGATGCCACTTTTCATTAAGACATCCTGTTACAAGCTATAGATACTGATTGATGGGTGGGAATGGCTTAACTCAGTCGGGTGGCCAGCCTCCATCTGTGCTCTATCAGTTCTGCGGCGACACCTGAAATGGACATTAATCAAATCCTGAGTAACAAGAATTTATGGTGCAATTTTCTGAGTTAAAATACTAAACTGAATTTTCTGCAATCAGGAGGTGATTGACAAAGAGCTCAGAAATCTGTGCAGCAGTTAGTTAGAATGGGCAGGAAGGGGTAGCAGCTTCATCAGTTGTCTCAAGCAACACCATTCTTGCTTGCCAACAAAGACTTCAGCTAACTAAGAGAGACAACTAACACTCGGATTGTAAATAGCTTCTATAAGATTCCTCTAATCACTTTCCTACTGAGATTGCATGTACACGTACCCTCAGTGCCTGTCATGGTGGACACCTGTTCCACAGGAGCAGCACTGAGATCTTTGATTTCTTATGCAGTGCTTATGAAAGAGCTATGAAACAGCTATGAGAACCAGCAGTCATGGCATGACTATAAAAGTGCAAACTGTTAAAACCTTGCACTTATTATGTCTTCATTGGGCACTTTAAAACTTAATTTCAGTGTCACAAACATACATTTGCATACCTGATAAATAATTTTCAAGTTTTCAATTTTATATTCAATTAATATTAAGTAAGCCAGGAAATGTGGTGAATTCCAATGAATAACATTTTAATTTCTGTGGGGTTTTTAATAACACCCAAAAGGCCACACAGGAAGAAAAATCAAGGCTTTGCATCTGATGACCTAAACTCAAAAATTCATTATACTTGTCTCAGGCTGAAATTATTTTTTAATAGAGTTTTAATCAAAGAGTAGTAGAAAAAATATATGAATATGATTAAATAACGAAAATATAAAGAGTGTAAAATCATATATGCATATATTCCCACTGTAGTTAATTTTGTAGTATCTGTACATGAGGAGGATTAAAATGTAGTTGTTCTTGAACAAGTAATTATAAACTGTTAATTTAAAGGCAGTCAACACTTGGATTTATTTTTTTTTAAATGACATTTAAATTGATTCCACTGTGTTTTGTGCTCAGTCACCTTTGAGCTGCACCACATGTGCGGGTTTTTTTTTGTTTGTGTCAAATACTAAAGCCATTTGAAGAGCAATTGGTCTGTAATGACAGAAGCAGACTGGGACATATTGAATACAGAATTCAGACATTACAGCATGGTCTGATGTCAGGAATTAGAACTAGGATGAGAAGTCTGTGAAAAAGTATGGTTATTTAAAGAAAAAAAAAAAAAGGTCTGTGCTTCAGAGATATGATGAGATTCATCTCACTTATCCACTCCACGCAAGGGCTTGGCCAGTCATTGATCCTTCTTTCCTATGCCTTAGACATCTAATATAATTTGCGTAAACTGCTCATGGGTAATGCCAGTTTCTTTTCTTTATTGTGAAAATATCTAGATGACTAGTTAAATTTGAAGAATAACTTTTTGTGGTTAAAGCTGGTGATCTAAACCACACTTTTCATGTTACTTTTAATCTGAAAAATATTGGTTCTATTTAAATGAAGCCGAGTCTTTTACAAGTGATTTTTGATACAAACCTATTTAAAAGGAAAAAAAAAAAGAAATAAAGGAGAGAAGAAAGAAGTTATCATCTGTCTTTTCTCAGTCCAATGAAACCACATTATTCTTGAATTTTTTGAATTAATGTTTCATCTTCCTGACTTTCTGAATTATTTAACTTAGTGTCTTTCCTCCTCCCTATATAGCTGTACATTATACTTCAGAAGGAAAGCACAATATTGAAAGTTTTGTGTATGCTATACTGAAGAAAGGATACAAACCAAATCCACTAATGCTTTTGTTTTATTGTTTGAATTTTATCTAGACCAAAGTGTGAAATGCCAGAACTAACAGCTCTCTCAGAAATGACATTTTCAAGCTGTTGTTTCTTTATCACAGCAGAAGGGTGCTGTGTTCTCATCTTGGCTCACAGAGCTGGATCCAGGCTTACTTAAAGATGCCTAACTTTCTCAGCAAACTGCCAGCATTTTGCCCTGTTGCCCTAACATCTGGGTGATACTCAGAAAACCCTATTTGCTGTCAATAATTCCTATAGAAAATCAAGGAAAGATAAATACTGTTCAATCAATGACATCGATGATGGAATTGAGTGCACCCCCAGCTAATTTGCCGATGACACCAAGCTGAGTAGTGCGGTCAACACAAAAGAAGGAAAGGAAGCCATCCAGAGGGATCTGGATAGACTTGACAGGTAGGCCCAGGTGAACCTAATGAAAATTAACACTGAAAAGTGTAGGGTCTTGCACTTGGGCTGGAGAGATCCCAGACATATATTCAGTCTGGGAGAAGAGCTTCCTGAGAGTAGCCCTGCTGAGAAGGACCCGGGTGTCCTGGTGGATGAGAAACTTGTTCAGCCTAGAGAAGAGAAGAGAAGAGAAGAGAAGAGAAGAGAAGAGAAGAGAAGAGAAGAGAAGAGAAGAGAAGAGAAGAGAAGAGAAGAGAAGAGAAGAGAAGAGAAGAGAAGAGAAGAGAAGAGAAGAGAAGAGAAGAGAAGAGAAGAGAAGAGAAGAGAAGAGAAGAGAAGAGAAGAGAAGAGAAGAGAAGAGAAGAGAAGAGAAGAGAAGAGAAGAGAAGAGAAGAGAAGAGAAGAGAAGAGAAGAGAAGAGAAGAGAAGAGAAGAGAAGAGAAGAGAAGAGAAGAGAAGAGAAGAGAAGAGAAGAGAAGAGAAGAGAAGAGAAGAGAAGAGAAGAGAAGAGAAGAGAAGAGAAGAGAAGAGAAGAGAAGAGAAGAGAAGAGAAGAGAAGAGAAGAGAAGAGAAGAGAAGAGAAGAGAAGAGAAGAGAAGAGAAGAGAAGAGAAGAGAAGAGAAGAGAAGAGAAGAGAAGAGAAGAGAAGAGAAGAGAAGAGAAGAGAAGAGAAGAGAAGAGAAGAGAAGAGAAGAGAAGAGAAGAGAAGAGAAGAGAAGAGAAGAGAAGAGAAGAGAAGAGAAGAGAAGAGAAGAGAAGAGAAGAGAAGAGAAGAGAAGAGAAGAGAAGAGAAGAGAAGAGAAGAGAAGAGAAGGCTGCAGGGGGACCTCATTGCAGACTTCTAGTACTTAAAGGGAGCGTATAGACAGAAGGGGAACTGGATTTTTACAAGGATAGAAAGTGGTAGGACAAGAGTCAATGGATTGAAGCTAGAGAAGGGAATGTTTTAATTGGATATCGAGGGAATTTTTTCACAGAAAGAGTGGTGAGGTGCTGGAACAGGCTGCCCAGAGAGGTGATGGATGCCCCAAACCTCGAGGTGTTCAAGGCCAGCTTGGATGGGGGCCTGGGCAACCTTGTCTAGATGTAGGCCTGGAGGTTGGTGGCCCTGCCTGTGGCAGGGTGGTTGGAACGCAATGATCCTTGGGGTCCCTTCTAACCCGGACTATTCTCTTGATTCTCTGGTTCTGTGATTCTGTGAAAGCTCTTAGAAATATGATATTTTACAAGCATTGAGACATCCTGATCTCAAGAAGATGGCCGGTTTTGTGTTTTTGTTAGTGTCAGGAGACCTGGCAATTGTCATGGATCAGTAGCAAGGCAAGTGAAAATCCCAGAATCCCTTTTCTTTAAGATCCTCTAGAAGATTTATGACTCCAGATTTGTGACAGTGGAATAAATGTATCATTGCCCAAAGGAGAGATAACAAATCAAGTCCACAAGTGAGCAAATAGGTATGAAATGTCCAGGAAAAAAAAAATTAAAAAATTGAAGTGATTATTAAAAATTGCTTATCACTGGTGAAGGTTGCAGAACAGGCTGCTGTAATATTCCTTCCAAACAGCTTCTGATGGAGCTTCATAAATGTATGTAGCGAATGATATGAAGTGACTGTCACTGCCCTGGATCAGGTGTTTACCTCAGTTCTTGTGTGATAAATATTGGAAAGTCTATATCTGCATCAGGTTCTAGAAGGGATATGATAAACCTCTTTTTTCTTTTTTATGGTTGGGCTCAATGATCTTAAAAGTCTTTTCCAACCTAAACAATTCTGTGACTCTAAATCACTTCAAGAAGGGAAGTAATGACTGCTACCTACTCTACCCATGCCAAATGTAGAGGGCGGTGGGTGTGATTCTCTTCTCACTGCTAAGTGTATGGTAGGGTTCTGGGCCTTGGGGACCTGAAGGGACACCCAGCATCAGCATCCTGGTTCTCAGGCTGCCTCATTTGACCAGCTCTCCCCCATCCATCAGTAACAGCCAAAGGACAGTTTGTCTCTTCAGTGTTTCTAATTTGATATTCATCTTTACAGTGGTTAAATTTAACTTTGCATAAACTGCTGAGGAGCCCTGAACTGGCTCTTCTTATATTAGCATTGAAAAATGTTTCTAAAAAATTCTTTGTAATAATTTTTTATCCTTAGACTCAGATTAGACCTTTCCTGTTCTATTTTTAGAGTGAAATACAACATGCAATTGATTATTAGAATTCACCGGGTCGGGCTGGGAAGGTGATAACTTTCTTCATAGGAACCAATAATAATATCACATAAACTACTTTTATCTCAGCTCATGATTTTTTCCCTTGTACACTTGAGAAGGATTAGTGGGAGAGCCACTGCATGGGGGTCTGTCAGACAGACAAAGTAAACCTTCCTCACCATAGAGTTTAGTAACAATAAAAAACTTTCAAGGGAGTTATAGTGATTCAATGTGCCACATTCATCAAGAACTTAATCAAATCTTTATTTATCACCTGCTTTTAACTGTGAGTGAAAATTACATCACTTGTTTTTCTGTTTCTGCCTAAAGCAAAACTTGCAGATAGTTAATAAAATCTTACAATTATGGAATACCTGTACTTCATGCTTTCTGTTAAAAACATAATTAGATGCCCATTCTGCAATTCAGAGTCCATTAATGAAAATAGCCATTTACAGTGGAAAGAAGATAAATAAGCAGAGATGTCACTTAGCTATTAAATGGCAGAAGATCAGAAGTCTTTTACCATCTATGTGTCCTATATTGTCTGAATAGTTGATAGTAAAAATTATAGGTTTTTCTTCAGGTAGTTTTAGTTGGGTTTTATTACTACTTTTATTGGTCATATGGCTTAAATAATTTTATTTTATTTACTTTTTTTAAAAGATAGGTCATTATTGTGTATTTTAAGATTTATTGATCAGTTTACAAAGACAGAGTACGTTAGATAGCCAAATGTTAAAACTGCACAACTAATGTAGTAAAAAACCTCTTTGCCTAAAATCTGCAGAAATTCATGGGCAGATCTGCAAAGGAACTGGGAATCCATGGCCAGCAGTGAGGGACTGAAAACACGTTTGTCTGATGTATAGCCATGGAAGTATCCAGAATACATAGACTTACCTTACTTACCTCACTCCATTTAAGAAGACATTCAGTTTGCAAACTGATCTTTGGGTACTCAGGTAGCTCTGAAGACAGGAAATTTCATTCTTATGCATAGTACAGTCATTACATGTCACAATAAACTATATATATTGTCAGAGATAGATATATTGGGCAGTTCTTTGCTTTCTTTGGCTAGAAAACAAAAGGATTTCTATTCCATCTATGGTAGTGTCCTGGTTTTACCCCAGCCAGCAGCTGAGCTCGCACAGTTGCTTACACACTCTCCCTGTGGCAGGATTGGGAGAATTGGAAGAGTGGAAGTCCCTATATTATAAATATTTTTTTCAACCAATGTAGGAGGAATTTAAGGTTTTATGGCCAAGATTTTACTTCATTGTTCTATGTCTTCTGATTTGATTTTGCTAGCTGAAGAGTAAAATTTAATGGTGATCAGAAATTATTTCATATTGGATCAAAATAAGTATTTAACAGGTTAAACCATAAAGTTTGAAAAAAAAAAAGATTTAGTTTTTAATTCATACATGATGCAAAGTTCCACTGAAACCAAAGTATAAATTGTGTTTCTACAAATATACGACCTAACTTAAAGTTGCTTTGAAAATATGTGCGTACATGTGAGCAAAATGTCATGCAATTTGAGTAATACAGGGTATTTTTGATCTGAAATTGTTGGACCATTCCAGTATGAAGCAGTAGCACAATCTGGGTTCCTAATAATAAACAATATGCTCATTTAGTCATAATTTGGAGGAAAAGGATCAGTGAATGCTTCTGAGCTGCAGTACTATAGTTCCGTGAGAATTTGTCACTTGGCTCCTTCTAACACTAGTGGGATTTGCAAAATTGGGATTTGCAAAGAAAGGATGTCTGACAGTATTTTTTATTTATCTCAAAATCCAAACAAGTCTTTCTGGCTCTTATTCAAGCATTATAGAACATTGTATAAAGAAGGAGGCACATGGCATTTATGCAAATTCCTTTCTTCCTTCAAACATCTTTCTGAATTATTTCCTAGGGAACATGATCTTGCAGCAAAGTGCCACAGCTTTTCTTATTCTCAGAAACATTCAAATGTCCTTTGAGAAAAATTAAACAAACACGGGGGAAAAGAAATACAAGCATTATTTGCTATATCTAGCCTGTAAATTGGAGAACTTTTTGGTCTAAATGTCATGACTGACCTTCACAAAGAAAATGTGCCTTATGTGGAAATGGTTTATTTTATTCTAGTACGTGACAGACACAGGGTTATATAAGAACACAACTTCCAGGTTCAGATTAATAAAGAGAAACTTTTTTTTTCTCCCAGTAGCAATTTAAAATATAAGGAAAAAATAGAATTATGTACTTGCAAAGTGGATGTTTGAAACTTGAAGCTGGGTAAATTTTGGAACTGCAAAGAGAGGTTGGATAGTTGAATATCCACAGAGCATATATTTTGATTTAGACTGACAAAAATTAATAATGGGTTGCTTGTGAAATCATATGAATTTACTAGATAGAACAATTTGAATGTTATTTGCTTATAAGTCTCATAGAAAAAAGTTGAATAGTTGTACTACAATGATAAAAATTTGTGGCAGATTCTGCAATAAAATTATGATCTCTTTTACAAAGCACCAGTAGGATATTCAGGGATTGTATTTGTCAGATCCTTTGCAATATTCAGGACAGTCTGT
Organism: Heliornis fulica; assembly: GCA_013399135.1. NCBI lineage: Eukaryota > Metazoa > Chordata > Aves > Gruiformes > Heliornithidae > Heliornis > Heliornis fulica. The sequence goes on from VXBZ01009724.1 coordinate 207,483, forward strand.
TTAGTTCATAAAATATACACAGACCTTTTTGGCATTCAACAAAGACAGAAATTGCAACAGCAAATTAAGTTGTCAATTCCATGTGCAGAATATGAGTTACAGAATAGCTTTTTCATCTAGAATTCTTCTCTTCTAATTGGTTCCCAATTCTAACATTTCTCTTTAAACATGTGATATAATTCAGTTTTCATGCCATATATCTGTTTTCACATGTCTGCCAAGCATATTTTATACTTAGTATATTTTATTTAAATGGGAGTCTCCATATAGGAGAATGAATTTTTATCCATATATAGCCAATCATAGAGTCATTGACTGTCTTGAGTTGGAAGCAACCTCAAAGATTGTCTAGATCCATCCTCCTGCCATGGGCAGGTACACCCTCTACTACACCAGGTTGCCAAAAGCCCCATCTAACCTGGCCTTGTACACTGCCAGGGATCCAGGGACAGCCACAGCTTCTCTGGGCAGCCTGTGCCAGGGTCTCACTGCCCTCACAGGGAAGAATTTATTCCTAATATCTTATCTAAATCTACTTTCTTGTTGTTTAAAACCATTGTCCCTTGACTTATCACTACACTCCCTGATAAACAGTCCCTGTCCAGCTTTCTTGTAGGTGCCTTCAGATACTGGAAGCCTGGCATAAGGTCTCCCTGGAGCCTTGCCTTCTCAAGTTTCTCAGCCTCTGTATGAGACATTCCTCAGTCCTCTTATCAGCTTTTTGTCCCTCCTTTGGATTCACTTCAATAGGTCCATCTTTCTTGTACTGGGGACCCCAGAGCTGGACACAGTACTCCAGGTGGGATCTCACAAAGGGTGGAGTAGAGGGGCAGAATCACCTCCCTCATCCTGCTGGTCATGTTGGTTTTTATGCAGCTCACATTATGGTTGACTTTCTGCACTGCAAGTAGATTGCTGGCTAAGAGTGACAAGGCTGGTGAGAGGACTGAAGAATAAATGTTATGAGGAGTGGCTGAAGAAACTAGGGTGGTTTAGACTGGAGAAGAGGAGGTTGATGGAAGACCTCTCTACAACTACTTGAAAGGATGTTGAGAGGTGAGGGTTGACTTTTTCTCCCTAGTGACAAGTGATAGAACAAGAGGAAATGTGGTCAAGTTACACAGGGAATGTTTAGATTGGATATTAGGAAAAACTTGGCATTGAAATAGGCTTCCCAGGGAGGTGATGGAATCTCCATTCCTGGAGGTATTTAAAAGACAGTTAGATGTAGTTCTGAGGGACATGGTTTAGTAGTGGATGGCAGGTTAGGGTGATGGTTTGTTGGAGTTGATGATCTAAAAGATCTCTTCCAACCAAGACAATTCTATGATTCTATGATTCTATGATTCTATGTTGACCAACAAACACCCCCACGTCCATCTCCTCAGGTCTGCTCTCAATCCATTCTCCACCCAGTCTGTGTTTGTGTTTTCAGGGAAAACACAAACACAGACTGGGTGGAGAATGGATTGTTTCCATGTGCAGGACATTGTACTTGGCTTTGTTGAAGATCATCAAGTCAACATGGGCCAACCTCTCAAGCCTGACAAGGTCCTTCTGAATACTATTCCTGCCGTCCAGCAAGTCCTCCACACTACACAGTGATATTAAACAGCATTGGTCCCAGCACCAACCCCTGAGGAACACCACTCATCACGCTCTCAATTTGGATGTTGTGTCATTGAATATAACCCTTTGAGTGTGACTGTCCAGCCAATTCCTTATCTGACCAGTGGTCCATCTCCAATTCAGAAACACAGATATTGTGTGGCATATTGTCAAATGCCTTGCACAAATCTAGGTAGATGAAGTTTGTCACTCTTCCCTTATCCACTAATAAACATTTAATACCTTGTGTGGAATATCTCAATCTCAATAATATCTCAATAATCCACTAGCTTGTATTCCATTACCATTTTCACTCGTCTGATAGAGTTTTGTACCAGAAGGGATCATGGCAAAAATTAAAACAGACTAAGTACATAGCACTTAGTGTATTGCCACAAGAATTCCTGAAATAGGGTTATCATTATTCCAGGATTGTAATCTCTAATGATTTTGTCATAGCTTTGTGGTTATTTACTGCTATTCTTTGAAACTTTCGTATCTGAGAAATACATTATATATAAATTTCAACTTTTAAAAAATTGAGCCTCACAGATTTCCAAATGCACTAGCACTGATTTTGTTGGATATTGCTTTTTAAATGTTGAATCTCAAATGTGTCTCATGATCCTTAACAATATGTGATGTTAAATCCACATTATCAGTATGTATCCAGGTGCTGGAAACTCTAGAAACATGTGTATGATTTTGGTTGCTTTGTTTAGGATGTCTTGCATCCTAATATAGACTCTCTTTTGGCAGAGACTTGAGAAAACTTATGCAACATTTGTGTGCTTCGCTCTTGCCATGTGATTATGTTAACTCTTATTATGAATTAGTTTTAACATTTTGAAAAAGATTTTGATCAGCACTGCTTAACATCTCCACTTGCAACATGAAGTCACCTTGCTTGACCCCTATAGGTGTAGTCTCACAACCAGTTCTCTCTTCTCTCAAACCCTAAGCATACTAAAACATGATTCCCATTTTTTTTTACCCTATAGGATGTGGGGAATTTGAGCACCGTGGGAGGGGATAGTCTGTGTGTGGATGTGGTCCCAGCAGAGCTGTAAGTGTGGTGTGCCAGCTGGGATCCCAGGGTCAACCAGCAAAATGGGCGATCAGAAGGGCAAGACAGGAGATAACTCAGGTAACCAAAAGCTACCAAAGTTAAGAAGCAAAACCCCTGACACTTCCTACAGGAGGCATTCAGTTGTCAAGTACCACTTCACAATCATCTCCCTCTTCTACCTGTTTTTCATACAGCACTTTTCATACCACTTCTGAAGTCAGGAAGAACAACTCCAAATCTCTTGGAAGTAGCTGAGGCTTTATGTAGACAATATCTTAGATTGAAATTGTACTTCAGAAGGAAGAGCAAAGACAAATTTTACAGTGATCACTGCAAAATAAATTAGAAAGAGGGCTGATACTAGGAGTCTGGCAGACCTAAATCTGGGCTGGAGGATAGCTTTAAGCCAACCCAGGATGTTGACTGGTTTGCCTTTATATTAATTTTGATACTTTGTAATATTAAATCAATCATAATAGAATTGAAAGATGCAAAACACTGATTTCTTTTAATGCCTTTTCTTAACAAACCCATTTTTCAGGCTGAAACTTCTGTCAATAGGTGAAGACAATTAATTTGCCAGCGCTTTCCTGTCTTTAGAACTTTACAATCTGAAGTTGTATATTATTCAGCCATTCAATGTACTTATACATAATGTGAAACCTTGTGGTTTAGGTGCATAAGACCAGATATTGAGGGCAGAATAGTTGTAAATTTGGCATGTCTTCATAAATAAACCCAAAAATGGACAACTATTGAGGACATCTCTAATTTCCCAGGTTTCTGGATTTGTTTTAAAATCATATTAGGAGTACATAAAATACTATTGTACATCACTGTAAATGGCTAGAATGATATGAATTTCTGGACAAGACAGAGTTAAGCAGCAAAGCTAAAAGGAATGTTAAGCATGATTGCTTTAAGTCATGATCATTTTAACTTCTCTGTTCACACTGAATGCAATCAGACAGTTCTGTCTTTTCTCTGCAATTTTCTAGGGATTACGGATAAAATTTATTGGGATAGCTTGCCACAGAACAACTTTTTATTTATGGGATAAAAAGCAATGTATTTTTTTCCTGAAACTGGAATTTGCAATACCTTAAATTGTACTTATGAAACATTGTATTGAGTGCTTCTGAACGGTGCTATTATTTCTTGCAAATGCATAAACCCATCAATTTTTGTCAAACACTGAAATTGGAAAGAGTTTGGTTTTTTCATTGCTTCTGATTAGTAAAAGAATGAACATCCTTAACCTGATTCTTTCTAAGTATCTGACAGGTAATTTTAGCAACAAATCTGAACCTGTCATCATACCAATTTTTATATAAATGTCTTTCTTTTGAGGATAGGTTGTCCAAACAGTGAAAAATAATTCTCCTGAACATGAATCTGGCCTTCTGTGAAAGAAATGTATTCATTGTAACCGAATGATATAGCGACTTAGATTGTAGTTCAGAAATATATGACTCCTGTAAGATTGAATTTAGCTGGGACTTCAAGTCCCATGGGATATAAGAGTAGAAAACACTCCTTGTTTTTAACAGTATAAGAACTAGGGACCATCAAATGACATCATCACTGAACAGGTTGAAACAAGCAAACAAGGAATGTATTTTTACCTGAATACATACACTATGAAAACTCTGCCAAGCATTATTCTGGATGTCAAAAGGGCAAATTGGTTCAAAAAGCAATAAGACAAACTCATGGAAGAGAAATGCATCAGGAATTTAGCAAAGAAAAATAACTCTGGCTCCAGAAATCCCTAGACAGACTGCTGAAAGCTGGGAGGATAGAGCACTAAAAATATAGAATAAGCTTATATCTTAAAGGCTTGCCTGGTTCTCACAGGCTTTGTCTCATCAGCTACCACATCCTGTTGTCAAAGACAGACCCTCAGTCTTGTCCAGCATGCTTTTCTTTTTTTTTCCAGTTTTCTTGTATGTTGTGCAGCCCCATCAAATGTAATAAGGCTCCTATTCACACATTTGATCTGGACATGCAGATTTATTCAGGCTGGTGTATTTCATTCCCACAGTGGAGCTGCTGAGGGGACCCTTAGCTGAAAGAAATATGATGAGGGTGTTCTAAATTGTTGCCAAGTTAGTGAAACATTTACTGTAATCTCCTTAGAAAATAGTCCAAAGGAACAGCATAGCCATGAGGAAAGCTATTCTTAAAAGAAACCTGGCTATTCTCTTGCCATCACCCACACTAAGGATCTTAAGACTTCTGTCACAGTCACCAGAGACAGTTTGTAAAGTACTGAAGTGGCTGGTAGGCTCAGACTAGAACCTGTACTTAAAAGATGTAATCAAGACACAAGTTGTGAAGAAGATTTTTACACTGTAGGAACTATTTAGGCTGTTCACTTTGCATGTGGGCATATCTTCTGACACCATGTTCTTTAGCTGTTGAGACCTTTTTTCATAGATAAGGCAGGCTGCCAGGATATTCTGATGCTTCACACTGCAGCAAATTATTTGTGTCTTTTTGAATCTACATGTTACCCTATTTCATGTGCAGGTACTGTGTTTTAAGCAAAATTTCATCTCCAATTTCTGTTGCAGTATTACAGTGACTTTTAGGGTGGGAATTGATGTTTTGTGAGATAATTTGTAAAGTTAACTAAGCTTAGGCTATTTTAAAAATATTTTTTTACCCCTGTAGAAGTTCGATTACACAATGGTTTTTTTTTTTTATTATTTGCTTAAGCCCACTGCTGAAAATTCAGTACATTAAGAAGAGGTTAATATTTATTTTACCTTTGTTAATATAGCATTTCAGCCTTAATATTTAAATTTTAAGTAGTTGAACGTAATTTTTATTTGGATGAGAATGTTCATTTGCAAAGTCACAGGTTATACTTAATTGATGTAGGGATACCTAGTGTTCATGCAGAACAAAAGCAAGAATCAGAAAATACGAGACTCCAGTCAAAGCAGGATGAAAGAGTTCAGTGATGTGTTGAACATATGTTTAGAATATTTTCTGTAGATGTGTGTGCTGGGTCTCACTGGGATGGAGTTAACTTTCCTCATAGCAGCCCATATACTGCTTTGCTTTGCATTTGTGGCTAGAAGTGCTGATAACGTGCCGTTTTGTCTATTGCTGAACAGTACTTGCACAGCATGAAGGATTTCTCTCTTTTCCACTTTGTCTCATCCCCTCCCCAATAATGAGTAGGTTGGGAGTGGGCAAGGGGTTGGGAGGGGACAGAGTCCAGACATTTGACCTTACACTGACCAAAGGGATGTCTCACACAGTATGATGTTATACTCAGCAGTAAAAGACCAGGGGAAAGGCATTGTGCATGCATCCTGGTCACAGCATTTGTCTTCTCAAGCAACCATTATGTGTTGCTGAGGTTCTGTTTCCCAGGAATTCACTGGATGTCTGCTTGATGATGGAAAGTGATGCTTTATTTTGCATTGTTTTCATGCATACCTTTTGTTTTCCCTATTAGCCTATCTACATCTCCAGCCAATGAGTTTCCTTGCCTTATTTCTACTTTCTCTCAAACCTGAGAGAGAGGGAGGAATGAGAAGAGAGTGGCAGTTTGACTGTGAGCAAGGCTAATCCAACACAACATGACTCTGTTTTATTTCTATCAGATAACTGTCGGAAAAGAAGACACTGGGAGACCAATAACTGATAACTGTTCTCCTGATTATATAATCTACAGATACTAATCAGCTGAAAATAAACTGATTTATTTTTCTCACCTCATAAATTTTCTTTATAGTCACTACATAACCCTGTTTTAATCCTGCTAATTTTGTAAATCTTTGCCTTCTGATACTACTTTAGCTGCTGTTCTACCCAATATGAATAACAGAAGCAAAGACTTTGATCCACACCTTTACAAGTCTGTAGAGAAATTGTCTCTATCTTGGGAAAAAACACTTTGAGAATCATCAAATAGCTAGAATTCATTAAAAGTGTAATACAAAACATGTAATGGGAAACTTTCAATATATTTTAATACTTATTTCTAACAGTGTATACTTTTTACTCACTTTCTTCTGGTTTCCTCTTTTTCACAGAAAGAAAAATACTGAAGAAAATCCACCACTTAATTTTTTCTAAACATTTTCAAATTTGAAATTAATCTTAGTCTTTACTTACAATTGCTTAAAGTTAACTTTTCAAACTATAAATAAATAGGTTCTAAAAAGAGTAACCTAATATCAAGTTTATAAGATGATTTTTCTTATTTCTCCTGAATAAACATAATTCTATCTCAAGGAATAATTCAGTCACTTTTTCTGATGGAAAAAACCCAACCCCAAACCCCCCAAAACAGCAAGATATTAAAAAAAAAGTAATGATAAGAATAGGGAAAACTAGAACAGTACATTTGGGGTTTATCTAAAAAAAAAAAAAAAATTCTGGAAAAAAGTCTTTGCGAGGTCAGAGATGGAATTCAATACAACATAAATGACTAGTCCTGACCCTGTTATTTAGATATGTCTTTCTTTTTTTGAAGGCTTAGTTTAGTAAGACACTAATTGTGCCCTAGAATTGTCTTCCCCTTCTCACTGACAACAGGGAGCTCAGAATGTGAAGCTCAAATATAGATATGGGCACTGGTAGGAAGCCAGATGCATATGCTCTTACGTATTTTTTACCTTTGCACATTTTCCAGAATCTCATTGTTTTAATGGTGAGAGAATATTAGCTCTAAATTTATTTATTACTTGTTTGTATTCATTAATTTTTGGAATGCTGGTCTTCCTGGGCTGCATCTGGTAAAGAATTGTGATCCTATATTATATATTGGCTGTATCACTTGAAAATGTCACAGCTCTTGGTGGCATGTTTTTGTGTAACATTGTAACATCAAAATCAAATTGAATGTATACCATGGTTCCAGAATGGCACTTTTATTATATTTTTCTCTTCTAAAGTAAGTTTGACTACAGCAGATTCTGTTTTGTCAATGTAATTCCTTATGTCTGAAATCTCTTTACTAATTTAAAAGTTATGTAACTTTGGTTGTTAACTACAGGTCAAGGTTTAGTTCACTGTGTTGACATGTAAAGGCAAATGTGAAAAGATGTATTGATTTTCTCCTCCTCTAAACAAGCAAAGGAATTCAAGCAGAGATTGCACTGGAACAAGATTTACCACTGTCACTAGGAACCCATCTATGCAATAAGATTTATTTACTTAAAAATATTCTAAACCAAATATTTCTATTTCTGTGCCTCATAATTCTTTTGTCTACTAATTGGAACTCAAAGCTTTCTACTGATTAGTGTCTGTGGAATAGAGATAGAAATTCTTCTCAGTCACATTTTTTTTTCTTAATAGAACCTGTAAGTTTACCATGCTCAATATTTATACTGAAGTTTTCTATCTTGAGTTTCTGAATTATTTAAAAAATAAATAAAACATGAGTAAATTGGTTCTCACAATAAGATTGGAGAGATAATATTAGAGGGTCATATTAAAAGCACTACTAAGAAAAAAATACTGGGACTTTTTGACAGGGAGACAAGGTTTCCATGTTTTGGTAACTGATATTCTGGCTCTACCTTCCAGACTCTATATGAAGAAGACCAGAGCTAAAACACAAACAAACCTTTCCTCAAAAATACAATTCAGTGGTGTGAAGGTTTGACCCTTTCTGAATGCCAAGTTCCCCCCCAAAGCCACTTTGTCACTGCCCTCTCCAGATGGGCAGGTGACAGAAAATATAACAAAAAATTAATGGGTCAAGATAAGGACAGGGAGAGATCACTCACCAGTTACCATCACAGGAAAACTACACTTGACTCACGGAAGATTAATTCACTGCC
>VXBZ01009724.1:215997-261569 GCA_013399135.1 Heliornis fulica
GCCACTCCTTCCTTCTCAGGGGAGAACTCCTCACACTCTGCCTCTGCTCCAGCCTGGGGTCCCTCCTACAGTAGGCAGTCCTCCATTAACTTCTCAAATGTGAGTCCTTCCCATGGACTGCTGTTCTTCACCAACTGTTCTAGTGTGGGTCTCTTCCAATGAGACAGTCCTTCACCACCAGACTGCTTCAGCATGGGTCCTTCTCAAAGTCACAAGTCCTTCCAGCACACCTGCTCCAGTATGGGCATCCCATGTGGTCACTGTCTGTCATGGGTGCACCCACCTACTCCAGTGTGGAGTACTCCATGAGCTGCAGATAAATGTTTGCTCCACCATCAACCTCCATGGGCTGCAGGGAGACAGCCTTCCTCACTATGGTCTATATAGGCTGTAGGGGAATCTCTCCTCCAGTGCCTGGAACACTTCCTCCCCATTCTTCACTGACCTTGGTTTCTGCAGTGTTGTTATTCTTACATCTTCTCAGTCCTTTGTCTCAGCTGTTGTTGGACAGCTGATTTCACCCCTTTCTTAACTATGTTACCCCAGAGGTGCTACCATTGTCACTGATGGGATTGGCCTTGGTCAGTGGCAGGTCTGCCTTGGAGCCAGCTGATATTGGCTCTGTCAGAAATGGGGGAAGCTTCTAGTAGCTTCTCACACAAGTCACCCCTATAGCTCCCAGTTACCAAAACCTTGTAATTGAAACCCAAATAGAAGTGGAAGCTTCAATGAGATTTATGGTTCATGTTTCAGAGGTTCTGTATGCCAAGCATATGCTGGGAGCCTGTGTTGCTGCACCTGAGTGTGAGTATGGGTGCAGTTTTTTTCTCCATGTTTCAGAGGTTCTGTATGCCAAGCATATGCTGGGAGCCTGTGTTGCTGCACCTGAGTGTGAGTATGGGTGCAGTTTTTTTCTCCAACAAGTCATTAGTGATGAGGTCTGAGAACAGGCAGGCTGGCTATGGGCAACTGGAGCAGAAGGAAACACACAGAAGATGCAAAGATCAAGGGCCAGTAGAAGGAGAAAACTGAGTAGCAATAGCAGGGCAAAGAACCCAGATAAGAAAGCCTGAAACAGAGGACTACAGAGACAATGCAAGAGCAGCAGAACCTATCAAGAGCAACTGTAGTACCAAACCTTGACTGCTCCCAGACATACTGAATACCCTCTTTTGTTTTCTGACAACAAATATTCAGGAAACCTCTCAGTATTGATGCCCTTTCTATGTGGTGGTTACTAATGGTTGGCACCAGGCCTGAGGGTGGTAGGTTGCAGCCTTCTGATTAGTGGTTCTGAAGGATTTGACTCTCAAAAAGAGCACAGCTTGGTTCCAGAGGAATGGATTTCTTATTTTTTCTTTTTTTTTTTTTCCAACAACAGCATGTCTTTAATGTTTTTAAAAGCTAATTCTAATTGATACATGAGGAGTGTTGAGATTGCAAGGTCAATTACTCAGAAATTAGAAAAATGTCAGAATTAAGGTTGCCTATATAGCCTTAATTAGTCTGTCTTAGATGTAAGTATTACCATCTATAATTACATTAGTGCATGCAATCTTTTTCATAGCATTCTTTCCTCATTCAGTTTGCAGACTGCATATTAGGCTTTATAATGAAAGAGACTGTTGACTGTAGGATACCAGTGTAATTTTTTTCAGAAAATAAAAGTACACAGCTAATGAAGCAGGAGCTGAAAGAAAGATTTAATAATTGTGATTGCTAGAAACTTCCAAAAGAAACAGGATTTTGTCAGAGAGATCCTTTGTGGTGCCAGGCAAATCATAGTTGTGCCAGTGTGGGCTTTTCATCTCTTCTGTGCTTGTTAGATCTCATCTTGGACTAGCAATTAACAAAATGCAATGTGACCATGAAGAAGTTGTTATCACAATACGTAAGTGTAGGGCATAAAATTTGGGTTACATCTGAAACCTTAGTTTTGGTATTTCCTAAATTTTGAAAACTCTAATGGATTTTCCTTTTAAAGTGCTTCTATTTTTTTTTTATGTATGTGTGTGTCTGTGTTTCTTAGATGATCAGTGTAACTGAACATCTAAGAAACTCATACCTTTATGCCAATCCTGATTTTTGTCACCCTGACAAGAGAGTCTGGAATTGAATCATTTTGAATTATGACCATGCCTTTAACATTCAGAATGGATTTGATTCAGAGTGGTGAACAGCTGTGGCTAATTCTTACCTTACCTTTCTTTTTTTTTTCTCTGTGGCTAATTCCTATATTTCCTTATCCTTCTTCCTTTCTGTAAATCTGTAAGTTTTAGCCATAAAATAATTAAGTTAATGTAAACATGGTATTTTTAATAAATCATATGTGACAAGATGTATATATATTTGCTCTTGTCATGTGATGGAGGTGAAGGTAGGGCAACACATTACAGGCCCATTCGTCTTCATAATCAAATACTAATGCTTTTATCTGACCAAAGTAAGCAGTTTGTTGTTGGTGTCCTGCATCCTATCCCTAACCATTGGGGCAATTCTACTGAGAAGTATTGCTGAAGATTTGTTGAGGTGCTCTACATATTTTCAATTTCCAAGGTACTCCCTTGTTCTGTTTTCTGATTCTTTAATGAGCTCCTATAAGGAGTCATGCAACTTTTGATGGTTGCATGACAAGCATGCTGTTTCTCATAGGCTCTTGTATCATCAACCACTGTTGTATTCCTACCTTGGATATCCAGAAATGTCAGGAGAAAAAAAAATCTATGTAAATATCACCACTGTGAGGGTTTATTCTATAGTTCTCACTATAGAGAGTAATGTGTAGTGGGCACCTGAGCAAGAGAGCAGGCAGCAGCAATCTGCTTGGTCTTTTCAGTTCATCTGAGAGATCATCTATGATGTCTCTTTTGGTAAGAAGTGTAGTGAATTTCCTGCAAATGACAAATGAACAATACAGAAGATTTACAGTCTAGAGATAGAATAAAAAGTATCAGTAGTCATATCATCATCCCTGTCCCTGACAATAAATAATACCTGGCTCTTCTACACTGCTTTTTATCAACAGAACTCAAGATGCTTTACAAAAAAGGGGAGGTTTGGCCATATTTTCTTTAATTTTTTTCCAACCTAGCTTTAAATGTTAGTGTTCAAAAATATGCTACATTTCCAGCATGTTTTCAAAGCCCCAAGGCAGAGAGAAAATGAAGAAACATTTATCCACATGTCACATAAAACTTAATGATGAAACCATCAGAGGATAAGGATCAAGGCACACTGTATGTAGTTTCTCTTTGATAATCACTCTTGCCATTTTAGTTCCACCTAGTCACCTGGAAACCCAGAATAAACAGAAAAATATAAAATGTAGTTAAAATACAGTTTCAAGAACTTCAAAACTGAATAGCCTTTCTATTTACATAAAATATTTATTAAATTAGTTTTAACAAATGAACAGTTAATTTTCTAAATTACATTACACAAACCATTAATATTATTCCCATGGACTCAGTATTGTGGCCAGTTCTGTTTAATATCCTTATCAATGACCCGAACAAGGAGACCAAGCGCACTTTCAGTAAGTTTTCAGATGACATGAAGTTGTGCAGGTTGATCTCCTTGAGGGCAGGAAGGCTTTATAGATGGATCTGGATAGCCTGAATCACTGGGTCAAGGCCAATTGACACCACCCCTGGAGGTATATAAAAGATGTATGTGAGGTATTTGAAGGAGGTATATAAAGATGTGGTGTTTAAGAACATTGTTTAGTGATGGACTTAAAGGTCTTTTCCAACCAAAATGATTCTATGATTCTCGTGCAGGGGGTTTGGACTGAGTGATCTTTTGAGGTCTCTTCCAGCTCCTAATATTCTTTGATTCCGTGATTCTGTGATTCTGTGATTCTATAAAGGCTATGGTACTCAAAGTCAGGCAATCACAGAATCACAGAACGTTAGGAGTTGGAAGGGACCTTGAAAGATCATCCAGTCCAACTCCCCTGCCAGAGCAGGATCATCTAGATTAGATCACACAGGAAAGTGTCCAGATTGGTCTTGACTGTATCCAGACAGGGAGACTCCACAACGTCTCTGGGCAGCCTGGTCCAGGGCTCCATCACCCTCACAGCGAAATAGTTTTTCCTTACACTCACATGGGACTTTCTATGTTCCAGCTTGGATCCATTGCCTCTTGTCCTATTACTGGCCAATACGAGAAGAGCCTGTATCCATCCTCCTGACACTCATCCTTAACATATTTATAGACATTTATCATGTCGCCCCTCAGTTTTCTCTCCCCTAAGCTCAAAAGACTCAGCTCCCTCAGCACCTACACTGTTCTCCAATAGGCCAGTCCCCAGCCTATACTGGTACCTGGGGTTGTTCCTCCCCAGATGCAATACCCTACACTTTTCCTTATTAAATCTCATTCAATGTCTCCCTGCCCAGCTCTCCAGCCTGTCTAAATCTTGTTGAATGATGGCACAACCTTCTGGTGTGTCAGCCACCCCTCCCAGCTATGTGTCACCAGCAAACTTGCTGACTGTGCACTTTATTCCCTCGTCCAGGTCTTCAGTGAATACATTGTACAATACTGGTCCCAGTACTGACCCTTGAGGGACTCCACTAGTTACAGGCCTCCAGCCAGACTCTGTCCCTTTTATCACAACTCTCTGGCTTCTTCCCTTCAACCAGCTCTCAATCCACTTCACTACTCTACCCTCCAGGCCACAATCAAATTCAATGTTTGGTATCAGCAACTGGAAGCTTGTCAGACTGGTTTGGTTAGTAAAACATCTTTTTCTTGCTATTGCAATTCAGGGCAGTGTTAAGACTAGTATTTTGACTTGAGTTACACTCCATTGCTCTTTACTACTGTAGACCAGTTAATTTCTTACAGCTTGTGGACATGTGAGTAGCCCTTGTGTGAAAGGACTTTGCTTGTATTTATTGAAAATAACTTCTAACCTAAAAGCTTGTTGGATTCTTCAGATTTTTCATTAATCAAAGGCCTAAAAAGTTGACTAATTGCTTGGATCAAAGAAGAAAAACAAGTACAGATTAGGTGTTTTCGAGTAAATAATTTTTAAACAGGGATATAACTTACCAAAAGAGTAAAAAAAAATAAATAAAAAATTAAGAAATAATTATTTGTTTACATCACAAAACTGTTGATTTTTCTTTGAAACACTTTAAGTGAGGTTTCATTACTTTGAATTTCAACTTTTAAAAATATTTTCCCATATTTTTAATATAAACAGTTTGATAATGAAAAAAGAAATAAAATATATTTTGCAGATAAAATGTTTCCACTTTTCTCATACTGTACTATTATAATTATATTAAAATACTTTAGATGAAATTTTAGATTTTTGTCTACAATAAAGTTTTGACTGTTAATGAGATAAAACAAGATTTTCAACATAGGTTTATTAGGCATGAATTTTCCCTAGGCAAAAAATGGACAAAATCTATTTGCTTGCCAAAATTAAATCAGATTTATTACTGATGAATTATGCTTTCCAAATCTGTGTCTAAAAATATATATTTATTTTTCTGTTATCCCACAACAGTGAATCAGAAAGCACCCATGGTATGTAGCGATACACTGCATTAGTCATATTTCAGCATATATCACCTTAAGCTATCCTTAGAGTTTCAAAATTCATGTACTATATAAACCAGCTATATCTTATGAAATATTAAAGCACAGCATGATATCAACATCATACAGTCAATTAAAAGCACATTATCAAATCAAATTCAACAGTCTGCATCTTTTTAAAAAAGATGAAAAGTGTTCATACCTGCATCAGAATTACTAGTTACATTTTTGTGCTAGTTCTGACAGATTTTAGGTCATTTTTAGAAAATTTACAATGCTGACACTTCTTGAAAATACAACAAAAACCAAGGCAAGACAGGCAAAGGATCAAGATATAGCTCGCATCCAACTGATTTCTGCTTAGTTTTCTTTGTTTAGAAGTTTCTTCCTTTTTCTTGATTTGAAATGGGAATTTGAGACTTCTATCTCTCTAAAGCTCTTTTACCCATTATTCGTAGAAAACGCTTTTCTTTTTATATATCCGTATTGTTTAAAAAAAAAACATCAGGGAGACATTATATCTTGTTGGGTTTTACACCCTGTTGGCAAGCCCATACTTCAATGAGTATATAGGGAATTACATAGTTATGTAAAACTTTGATAGAGAAGACTGCAAGTTTATTATTTACCTAAGCAAAATCCATACAGCTTGATGTCTGTGCTGCTTACTTCCACCAGGAACATGAAACTGTGTCTTCTAAAACATGGGTGGATGTGATGACTTATCTGTCATCCACCATAGAAGAAGCAGTACTGAAAAATATCCTATTTGATTTTCAGTGTGCTGTGAATAGACATTCCAGAGATGCCACTGACAAAGAAAGAGTTTTAATTGTCATATAAGATTAGTTTTATGAGGCCCAATTAATGTTTGTTAATCTTGCTAGGCTCATCTCTGAACAGTCACTCTGAGCTTATTGAAGAAAGTCAGAGATTTAATTCAACAGAAGTAGTGATCTGAGTTAACACTCTTTATCACTAAAATTAAAGTGTCTCTTTCCAGTAGGGTTTCAGCTTGTTATCTTCTTTCCTTTTCACATGGTCTAGTAGAAGCGGGTGGTCTGGTATTAATAAAAACTGCCCTGGGGAAAACTCTGAAGAATCACTTCTTTAAAAACGCCTCATTTTATCTACTTTACATATTCATTCTCCAAGATATTCTCACACACATTGAGATCAATACATTAGGGTGTCTAATTCTTATTACCTACACAAATCACTCTTTTTATTAACATCAAACTTGCATTAGCAATTATTAGCCTATTACCATAATTATATCATTATTGTAACTTAAACTTGCAGATAATTTATTGCCCCAAACCAATTGTATCAAACAACTCAAATGTTGAAACTTGTTACAAATAGCATGTCTCTCTTTTTCTTTCTAGCCAACAAAGTTAGTTTTTATTATGAGTTACTTGCTGAGTATTAGGATAGCTTCCTGCAATGCTGTCCCATGTTTCAGTTTTCTTATATGAAACAAGTTGAAATTTTCTTCTACTTGGTGAAAAATGGCCCCACTGGGATCAACACGTGGAAGACTTCTGACCTACTGCTTTCTGATCACGGGTTGTTGTTCCAGCCAAGGAGTAGGTACACCCCTCATACCAACTACTTGTGGGGCAGATGGTGTTGCCACCTCAGCTGTGGTTACTTATTTGAAGAAGAGTGCCTGTTAGGAAGAAATATAATCAAACTGAGAAAGGGAGGGGAAAAATCATGGCAAGCAGAGGAGATCAGACTTTATAAAAAAGATAGAGATGAGATCTTCAGTTATAGTATAATCTCAGTCCCTGGAAAGATGTTAAGTCAATTATTTGAGCTGAGTTTCAAAGGCATGAAGAAGGCAACAATCAGGAATAGTTAAGATGGATTTACTTAAGGTCAATCATGCTTTTCCAATATGAAGGTCTACAATAAAATGACTAAGTGGATAGGGAATGGTGTGATGTATTTTTATTCAAATTTTACATATGCTTAAATTTATTAGCTTTGAACATCTCCCACTGCGTTCTTATTTGGAAGTTGGGGAAGAACTGGTTAGATCAACAAGGTGCTGAGTAGGTGGAAGATTGTCTGGCCCACTGCTGTATTCAAAAGGAAGTGCATATTCATTTCCAGTGTGGCCTGCATCCAGTGATGAAGGTTTCAATTAACAACTCTAGGGACTGATACTTGACAGAAACCTCAAGTTCAACAGGCAGCAGTGCCAAGTTCTGCACCTGGAGTATAATGATTTTGTGGCATAGGAAGCTACTGGCTGAGTAATTGCCTTCCTGAAAGGTAGCTGGGGATTATGAAGATTCAGCACCACACTGAGTATGAACTAGCAGTGAACTTCCATTGCAAATAACAATATACATCTAATATAATGGGTTTTATTAGAATGGACATAGCTGACATATTAAGGGAAGCTATGATTTCCTGGTATCTGTCACTGATGAGGTCACATCTGTTCTGCTGCACCTACTATTGGGTTCTCTTATCCAAACAGAAGCGGAAAACCTGGCAGAGTTCCAACAGACAGTCAGAACTGTCAGAAGCCTGGAGCATGTGAGCAATGGGGAGAGGATAAAGAAGCTGAGCTTCATTAATCTGGTGTAGAGGTGATTAAGAGGTGATCTAAAAGAACCCTGATACTAACTGAATGGCAGATACAAAGATCATAGAATAGCTTGAGTTGGAAGGGATCTTTAAATGTTACTTAGTCCAACTACCCCTGCAATAAGCAGTGACATCTTCAACTAGCTGTCTCAGAACTTCATCCTCGAAGATGAAAAATAAGGCAAAAAAGTTGTGAAGTATCTCAGCCTTATCCGTATCCTGGGTAACCACGTCTCCTGTTCCCTTCTGGATGTGGCCCACATGTTGTCTAGTCTTCCTTTTGTCACTGATGTACCATCGAAGCTTTGCTTGTTGAGCTGTCGGGTTGTTGAGAACCTCAGCTTTCTCCTTGTCTGTGGTTAACAGTTTTCCAGTTTGGCTCATTGAGAGTTTGGTTTTTTGTTTTTTGGGGTTTTTTTTGGTTTTTTTTTTTTGTTTTTGTTTTTGGGGTTTTTTTTTTCATCTTTCCTTGATAACATACCTATAGAAGCCCTTCTTATCAGTCTTTTCATCCCCTGCGAAGTTCAGCTCCAGCTGTTCATTGTCCTTCCTGACCCCATCCCTTCACAACCAGGCAGCATGTCTATACTTTTCTTGGGATACCTGTCCTGGGTTCCATTTCCTGTGAATTTCTTCTTGCCCTTTAGTTTGACCATCATATCTCAACTCCAACTTGCTGATCTCTTGATGAAGACCAGTGTGATAGAAACAAATTCCTTTTTGTAGTAGCAAACAAAAGAATAATAGAATCGTTTGGGTTGGAAAACCTTAGAGATCATCTTGTTCCAATCCCCCTACTATGGGCAAGAATACCTTCCACTAGACCAGGGTGCCCAAAGCCCTAGCCAATCTGTCATTGAACACTGCCAGGGAGGGGACATCCACCACTTCCCTGGGCAATCTGTGTTAGTGACTCTCCAACCTCACAGGGAAGAATTTCTGCCTTATAACTAGTTTAAATCTTCCAGTTTGTAGCCAATATGCCTCATCCTGTTGTTACATGCCCTTGTAAAATGACCCTTCCTGGTGTTCCTATAGTCTCCCTTCAGGTACTGGAAGACTACTTTAAGATACCCCCAAGAGCCAGGCTGAACAACCTCAACTCTCTCACATGGTCCTTGTAGGGGAGGTGCTCCAGCCCTCTGATTATCTCCATGAC
Organism: Heliornis fulica; assembly: GCA_013399135.1. Taxonomy (NCBI): domain Eukaryota; kingdom Metazoa; phylum Chordata; class Aves; order Gruiformes; family Heliornithidae; genus Heliornis; species Heliornis fulica. Next base: position 225,320 of record VXBZ01009724.1, read on the forward strand.
CCTCCTCTGGAAGATGGTGCAAAGGTCATAACATCTTGTGGTGCATGTTGGACATTCTGAAAAACAAGATCAGTAAGGGAGCAGTCCAGCACCAAAACAGGTTCTTAGAGAGACTGTGAATTCTTCAAGCTTGCAGCTTTTCAATACAGATCTGGACAAAGCCATAATGAAAGCACAGCTCTGAAATGAGTGAGGTTGGACCAAATGATACTCCAAAGGTACCTCCCACCCAAAGTTTCTATGAGTTTATTTTAGACATCTACAACATGATTAAATGAATCATACTTCAAACAGTAGTGATTGCAATGATTTATACAATTAAGGAAGTTATGGATGAGTTCTTTAGTCTTAGCTTATGATAACCTTAGATATCAGGCTGATTCATTTTTCTAAATGTTAACTTTCTATACTTTGTCACCCTCTACTCCCCTTTTCATTTGTATATTGCAATTAATCTCATCACAGATTAGTCAACCAAAACAGGTCAAATTAATTGCACTATAAATAACTTTTTTCCACTGAGTATAAATGAATGAGTTTTAACTAACTGAGGTATACATGTCTACCTGTAGATATTCTCAATGGTTGGTATGACTCCTACTGTGAATATTTAAATCCTCAAATTATAAAGAAAATTGCATTGAATCCATCTTCGTGTTGGATATTTCCAGTGAAAGTAATATATTCTTGCTAAGCAGCTAAAATTATATGTTAATTTGCTTTATTTTAAACAACCAAAAAATTGGTATGTATTGAGTTAGTTGTAAAATCAGTGCTTGTAACAGATTTTTACAAAGACAGATACAAAATTATTAATTGACTGATCATCATACAATCCCATATGTATTCTACAACTATTAATAGAGTCTAATGACTAATTTCTAAATACTTAGCTAAATTTCTGTAATCACAATTAAACTTATGCTATAGAAATTTAAAAAGGTAATTTAGAAATAAAATATACAGTGATAGCCTATGAAATACACTATTACAGAAAACCAATATTTTTCAGTAATAGAATAAGAAACTGCATAAAAATTGGTTTGTTGCACTGAAATTTGATTTCTTGCAAGATGCCATGTTATTGAAAGAAGAAAAGAAAAACATGCAGTTTGAAGTCAACAGAAACACATTTAAACAAATAAATACATAAAATTTAAACAATGAGGATTTTAAATTTTTTTTCACATTTCTTTTTGGACTTGTGGCATTCAATTCTTTGATTTTATGTTTTTATCAGTAAGTTCAGAACTTTTTGGTAGTGATAATTAGGAATGAAAGCATCGGTTAGTACTTTACTTCCCATATATTCTTGCAATTAGTTTTATATGAAGTCTTGTTTGTTTGTTTGTTTGTTTTAAAGTAACAAAATATGAGAAACACATGCTTTGAATTAATGACAGTCCAGTCACCAGATGTTTCCAATTTAAATATTTTTCAAGGTCCTAAATTAAGTTCATAAGATTCTGGCCTAGTGAAGCAAGTTGCCACGGGCTGTTATTTTATGCCTCATCTGTGTAGTGCAGATATTGTCCACTACATCCAGACAAGATTGCAAATATTAATGATAGATGCTAGGATACATGAGAAAAATTCTCCTCTGTCTCTTTTAGGTTCAGTTTAGTTGTTCAGCTATAATGTAAAAGATAATTTGGCAGCATGATCCTTAGGATACATATTTCCATTTAAAATATCCCATTGGGATCAAGTAATAATTTGCAGCTTTTAATTAGGATGTTTTGCATGAAATATTTTGCATAGTTAACTAGTATAAAGAAGCTTTTATTGCATAAACTATGGAAATCAGAGTATTAATTCGACAAATGCATTAAAATAATATTGAGAAGACATTAAAAAAAGCAGAATAAATAAAACCCCCAAAATAAATATCTCTTACTTTTATTCCTTTAAAAAACATAAACAACCTCTCCCAAAAACCAACCAACCAACAAAAAAAAACCAAACCCAAAACCCAAACCTTTTGAAAACTTTTCTATTGTCCATCTCCAGTTTAGCTGATAGATGGATATCCTAACTCCAGCCCGTTAAGAATACTGATAAAATGTAATAGAGACACTGAAATCTAGGTCAGATATTAAATCATAGGATAGGATGATTTGAACCTCCTAAACATGCACTGCAGGCACATCCCAGCTCCATACTAGAGATAAACCTGACAGTGGTCTGTCATGGTTTAACCCCAGCCATCCACTGAGCTGCACACAGTATGTTGCTCTCTCCCCACAGAGCTATGAGGGAAGGGAACCAGAAGTGAGAAAAATCATGGGTCAAGCTAAAACCAGTTTTATAGATAAAACAATGTAATAACAATAATAACACCAAGAACAACAACAAAAACCATGTAGTTAAAATAATAATAAGATAAATGAACCCCAAGAAAGACAAATGGTACAAATAAAAACAATTGCTCACCACCAAGAAACTGATTTACAGCCAGTCCTGAGCAGTGACATACCCTGATAACCTCTTTCTTTTTTTTTTATTGCTGACCATGATGTCATATGGTATAGGATATCCCTTTGGTCAGTTGGGGTCAGCCATCCCAGCTATGTCCCCTCCCAACTTCTTGTGCACCCCCAGCCTGCTCACTGGTGGGGTGGAGTGAATAAGAAAAGGCCTTGGCTCCATGTAAGCACTGATTAGCAACAACAAAAATATTTTTATTTGACAAAAAAAAAGCCAACAACCCCCCTCAAACAAGCAAACAAACAACTCCCCCCTCCAAATTATCAACAATGTTTTTAGCACAGATCCAAAACATGGCACTATACTAAAACACTCTGAAGAAAATTGACTCTATCCCAGCCAAGACTTGGTCATGGCCATGTCTACATTCTACGTTTGTGGTTTCATTTCAAGTGAAAGGAATTTAGGATAACAGAAGTATGCAGGAAATACAATATGCTACCATGGTCACCAGTCTGGATAAATGGGGATCAGAAGCTCCAGGTATGATTCATGATATACTTGCAGAAGTTGTAAGTTATTGAACATCTGATCTCCTCTTCAGTGGTCAAGAACTCTCTTGAATTATCTTCAAACTGCCTGTGGATGTGTTAATTGTCTATTAGTAATCATATTTACATTTGTATCTGAAATGACTTTGTGTTTTTTCATGATATAAGTACTTCTATTCAGTACCGTCTGTATGCAGCACATTTGGTACAAGGAATTTGCTTTGTTGTACAAATTCCACTCTCACTTTCACATTTGTACTAGTGTGGAAGCATTCCAACTAAATCAGAGTTGCAACTTCTGCATTATAGCACTGTAACGTACCACTATTTGCTTTTTATATCCTTGCAAATCAAATCTTCAGAATTTCATAAAGGCATAAGAAAGATCATTCCAGATTGGGTCTGTGGGTCCTATCTGGGTTTCTTCAGTGGGATATGTCTGGTCCATGTGTTTAAAGCACAGGAAAGAAACAGAGAACAGAGATATTTATACAATTTATTCACATGGACAAAGCAGTGCTTTTTCTCCAAAGTGTGCGTGTGTAAGAACAGGTGCAGAAAATACACACAGATACACACACACACACACACACACACACACACACACACACACACATATATATATTCATAATACGCTTATTCTGGTATTTATGTTCTCTCAACACTTCCATTGAGAACGGTTTGTGTGTTAGTATATATATCTATATGCATATATACATATGGACATACACATACATACACATGCATGTATATACTTATACACTTGATAAACATGAATATGAACACTCCTATGCAGGTGTGGATGTCTGTATGGCACTGAAGAGTGTTTACTTTCTTTAGTTGAATTTTTTCACTTCATTCTGGTTAGGCCTGAAAATGAACCAGCTTAGTGTTATCTGCAAGCCTACTAAGGGTGCACTACATCCCTTCATCTTAATCATCAATAAAGATGTTAAACAGGAGCAGTCCCAGCACTGAGCCTTGGGGAACACCAGTCATGACCATCTGACAACTGAATTCAACTCCAACAGACATCGAACCAGTTTCTTAGCCAGCAAAGCCTATGTGCATCCAAGCCATGACTAGCCAGCTTCTCTAGGAGAATTCTGTGGGAAATTGTGTCAAAGGCCTTGATAAAGTCAAGGTAGGCAATATGCACAGCCCTTTCCTAGTCCAATAAGTGGGTCACCCTGTCACAGAAGGAGATCAGGCTACTAATCATCTAATGCAATGCACAGTTCTGGCATTCAAAGTTGGGACATTCTTTGTATTCTGCTTCATTTGTCAACCACCTCCAGTTATAAAACTAAACTTACTTTGTTTCATGCTTTTGTCCATGTATGACTGTATTTCATAGAGCTGTTGTTTACAGATATAAGACTCTCAAGTGCAATTGTTTAGCTGTATGCAGCTGAAGGATGATCAGATATCAGAAAAATAAATGGGGAATAGAAGTCAGTCCACCTAATCCTATAGCACAGTCCCATAACGCAGATGAGCCTTTACTGTTTTAAGAAGGTCTGTCTGCAGATAGAAAACTATTTTCTTGGGAAAAGGTCATTGTGTTTGATATATTTGAGTGGTGAAGTGAAGAAGCTCAGAGTACCAGTGCAGCTGTCATGGTAAACTTCTTGTCCCCACGAGACAGATATAAAGCATCTTGTCATGGATTGGTGGAAAACAACAAGACAAAGTTATACACTGGTTTTCCTGAACTTCTAATAAAGACAATTTTCTTTCTATATAATTACTTAAAATATAGCTTACATAAATATCATAATTGAATTCTAGCCATACATAATCATTTTGGAAGATGCTGTCAGAAAAAAAATGCCCTTTTTAAAAGATAGTGTATCTTCATTTATATTTATGTGCCTCTAATCTATATACTAGATGTTTGCAAATGTGAAACAAATATTTTATAATTCTAGGCATATAGGATCAGTTCCAAATCACAAAACCTTTGACATTGGAGGATCTGTCTCTTTTCCAGAATCACAGAATGACTAGGTTGGAAAAGACCATTAAGATCATCAAAGCCAACCGTATCTGCCCTCTCCTAAACCACATCCCCTAAGCACCTCATCTATCAATCTTTTAAATACATCCAGGGATGGTGACTCAACCACTGCCTGTTCCACATCCCAACAACTCGTTTGGTGAAGAACTTTTTCCCAACATCTAATCTGAACCTGCTCAGGTACAGCTTGAGGCTATTTCCCCTTGTCCTATCACCTTAGCAGCAGACACTATTTCCCACCTCTCTACAACCTCCTTTGAGGTAATTATAGGTAGTAGTAAGGTCTCTCCTCATCTCCTCTTCTCCAGATTAAACAACCTCAGTTCCCTCAGCCACTCCCCATAAGATTTGCCCTCCAGACCCTTCACCAGCCTGGTTGCCCTCCTCTAGACATGCTCCAAGACCTCGATGTCCTTCTTGTAGTGAGAGGCCCAGAACTGAACACAGTACTCAAGGTGCAGCCTCATCAATACTGAGTACATGTGAACAATCACTTCCCTAGACCTGCTGGCCATGCAGTTTTTGATACAATCCTATTTAATGAGCATTATAATTCCAAAATTGTTAATAATATTTCGGGTTTGCTTGTTTTTTTTTTTTTTTTTTAAATATAACCCAGTGTGGATTAGGAGCAACCTCTCTGAAGTAAATTGTCACAATTCACACGTGGTGTACATTATTACAGTGAATTTGAGGATTGCATGTGTGGTAGACCTGAACCCCTGCTGGACTTTCATTCTAGTAAGCCTCCAAAAAGGGAATGAAGCTGTTGTCTTGGAACATAATATTAATGCTGTGACATTTTGTAGATTCTGATGTGTTAGGATGCGATATTTTCTCTAAGGACTTACATATCTTGGCCAATTGAAGATCTCTAGAAGGTGTTATTTGTTGCTTTTCCTTTATTTTTAAGAAGCAACTGCCATTGCCTAAATGAATAGTGATGATGTAGTTGGAGCTTCTCTGTTGTAGGATGTGAAGCTTTATAGACAAGTTTATAGGATGTCAAGTCATATTATCTGCTACATGGGGATATGACCTGACAGGCAGAAATCAAATCTTCAAAGTGTCATCCTGATACACTGGAGACCATGAGCCCCTGACCTATCTTTTAGTGATATAAATTTGGTATTAGTGATATAAAAATAGCTTCAACTTTGGATAAGAAAAGATTGCAGCTTGAAAGGTCAGTAAATTATAATAATTCATGAATAAAAGACTATGGGTGTGAGGTGAAATTCTTTTAAATTCTTCTTGTTTATTCTGTTTTACTAAGAAACAACTGTACTTTAGCAAGTTAGGTGGAGGGACATTATTCTAGCAGTGAGTGGGATTGGTTTTGCAAAGAAAATGGCAACACTGAACTTCTGTTCAGAGCAACTACAGGCTGGTCAGTATTACATCTGTTCTTGTCTTGATCCAGGTTTTCCTCCTGGAAGCTATGCTCAGGCACATGGAAAACAAGGAGGTGGTTGATGACAGCCAACAGTACTTCACAAAGGTAAAATCATGCCTGACATCTTTTGTGGCCTTCTACAATGTAGTTAAAGAGTTTGTGAATAAAGGAAGATGGATGTCACCTGTCTGGACTTGTGCGAACTTGTGCAAAGCTTTTGACACTGTTCTCTGCAACATCCTTGTCTCTGAGTTGGAGAGACATGGAATTGACGCATGGACCTCCTGGTGAATCAACAGCTGGTTGGATGGTTACACTCAAAGGAGTTATGTTCAATGTCACAATATCCAAAATGAGACCAGCAAAGAGTTGTGCACCTCAGGGCTCAGTATTAAGACTAGTGGTGCTCAATATCTTTGTTAGAGAGATGGACAATGGGATTGAGTGCAACCTCAGAAAGTCTGCTGACGACACTAAGCTGTGTGGTGCGGTTAGCACACTGCAGGGAAGGGATGTCATCCAGTGGGACCTTAGTAGGCCTGAGAGGTGGGCCCATGTGAAGCTCATGAAGTTCAACAAGGCCAAGTGCAAGGTCCTGCACATGGATCAGCACAAACCCAAGCACAACTTCAGGCTCAACAAAGAATGGATTGAGAATAGCCCTGAGAAGAAGGACTTGGGAGTGTTGGTAGAAGAGAAGCTCAACTTCAACTGGCACTGGGCAATCACAGCCCAGAAAGCCAACTGTATACTGGGCTGCATCAAAACTAGCATGACCAGCAGGTCAAGGGACATGATTCAGCCCCTCTGCTATGAAGACAGGCTGAGAGAGTTGGACTCGTTCATCCCGGAAAAGAAAAGGCTGCAGGGAGACCTTATTGTGGTCTTTCAAAAATTAAAGGGGATCATAAGAAAGATGGACAAAGACTTTTCACCAGGGCCTGTAGTTATAGTTGTTATAGTAGCCTTCTGCTACCCGAAGGAAGTCTACAAGAAAGCTGATTAAGGACGTTTTACAGGAGCATGTAGTGATGAGGGGTAATGCTTCTAAACTGAAAGAGGGTAGATTTATAATAGATATATAAAAAAATAAATTATTTGATCTGAAAGTGGTGAGGCACTACAACAGATTGTTCAGGGAAATTGCTGATGTCCCCTCTCTGGTAGTGATTGGATGGGGCTTTGGGCAACTGGGGCTAGTGAAGTGTGTTCCTGCCCATGTAAGGGGGTTGGAACTAGATGATCTTTGAGGTCCCTTCCAGCCCAAACCACTCTATGATTCTATGACAACTGAGTCTACAACTAAGGCACATGAGTTCAGACAGATTTCAAGTGGAGTTTGGTAGTGGAGACTGAAGGAGTTGGGTAGGGCATTGCTGTCACTCACCTCCTGTCCAAAATGTGTTTGGTAGCATTATGTTAGCTGTACAGCCTTCACCTGTGTATTCAAAAGTAGAGCTTTGCTCCCACTAATGCTGGACCTTGAAAGTACTTCAGGCATGTAAAGGACTGCTGTCAACAATGACATTTTCCAGGAAAGTGAAATTTGGCATTTAAGCAGCCCTGGCTTCTTCTCCTGTTCTGTCCTAGGGTCCATGGTGTAGTTGTGTGTGTTATTCATGCCACACTTGCTGTAGGAAGTCTTTCACATATTGTACCTCATATTTCTAACACTAAGCTCCCTGTTTAGAAATTCTATGCAAGGAATAAGAAACCCACAACTATTTCTTCTCTTATTAGAGCTAATCTCCAGGCTGATATCCTTTTTGTCACTTTTCTTTGAAGTTTCCTGCTTGCAATGGAACAGAACAGAAACATAACTGTTTTTTAAATGTTTTTTACTTGCAAAACATTTGAGTCAGTATGCTGTATTTTATCAGAGTTGTTTTTAAACTCAGTTTTTAACTCCAGACAGCAAATTTCTCTAAAAAATACCCTAAAGTACCTATGATGCTACAATTGCTCTCTCTGCCCTTTGTGTGTAAAATAAAATGCAACAGTGTTAAATCAGAGCAGAGGCTGACCTTTGATGGTAGCCAGTAGCAGATGTTCAGGGAGCAAGTATATGAAGTGGGTATGCACAGAGTGGTACTTTTCTTGCTTATGTTCTTCCAGGCTTCTGACAATCGTTGGTCCAGGGACCTCCTGAACTAGAGCCAGAGGCTGTAATCAGACCGCCATGTTTAGTAGTCCTTGGTGGACCTTTCCTTCATTAGCTTGCTTAATCAACTTTTGAATCCATTTATACTCTTGGCATCCAAAACATACTGTAGCCACAGGTTCAACAATTCATTTACATATTGAATGGCAAAGGTATTTCCTTTGAGTATTTGAGAAAAATTTTCTTTGTAATTCCATTTGATGTTCTCTCATTTCTGTGTTATCAAAACCACAATACTAACACCCATTCCGTATTATTCATGTTTTCACAGATTCCTCTAATATCTCAGTCACCTCTTGTCTGAGCTTGAGTCTCAATCAGTTTAATATTTTTTTAGAGAAGCCTTAAATGTCTTTTGGCCTTCTAGTGACACTTTGTTCCTCTTCAGATGAGGTGACCAGAACTTCATGAGTTTTTCAAAATGTGAGTGCACCAATGATTTGCATATATTCATAAAGTTACAAAGTTTTGAGTGCTGTTTGAACTCTGCTCTCCATTCCCCACTCAGCACTTATTGACATTGTCTTTTTCACTACAGATAATATTAAACTCACAATATCAGAAAATTATTAACAATAATTCAAGGTGGTTTTTTTCTAGAAAAAAACTTCAGGGCATAAAAATCTTAATGCATATTTTAAATTAATATATTTTAATTTAAAATAAAAAATATATATAATGTTATAATAAACTAAACTGAAGGAAGCTCAGTGTTAACTAAAAGATGTTAATTTTTTAAGAACTCAAATAATACAAACTATGTTTTTCTAGATATCAAACCTATGGTTTTGGTTATGCTACTCACAATATGCTCATGGTATTGAACAGGTCCAACCAAAGTTCGTCTCCCTTTAAGTATATTTCTCAAAAATTCGAGAAAAAATTACTGATTAAGACAAAATAAAGGAAAATGAATAGTATAGCATGATTTTACGGACAGAATAGAAGCAAAGTGTTAATAAATATGTTACCAAATATATTCACAAATATGTAAAGGGTGTCAGGAGGATGGAGCCAGCCTCTTCTCAGCGATGGCCAGTAATAGGACATGGGGCAATGGGTCCAAGCAGGAGCAGAGGAAGTTCCATGTGAATGTAAGGAAAAACTTTTTCACTTTGAGGGTTGCGGAGCCCTGGAACAGGCTGCCCAGAGAGGTTGTGGAGTCTCCTTCTCTGGAGATATTCAAGACCAATCTGGACATGTTCCTGTGTGATTTAATCTAGGTGATCCTGCTCGGGCAGGGGGGTTGGACTAGATGATCTTTCAAGGTCCCTTCCAACTCCTGACATTCTGTGATTCTGTGATTCTGTGAAAGTGAGTTTACCAGACCAGACAAAAATCATAGAATCATAGAATCATAGAATTTTAAGGCTGGAAATGACCCCTAAGATCATCCAGTCCAACCATTAACCTACCGCCACCAAGTCTACCCTTAGACCATGTCCTCAAGCACTGCATCTTTTAAACACCTCAAGAGATGGGGACTCAACCACCTCCCTGGGTAGACTGTTCTAAAAAAGTATACATTTTTAGGAACTGCCTTCGAATCTTTTAAAAGTCTTAACTACTGTTTTATACATTTGACCATCCAACCTTGTTTTAAATCCTAAACAAAACCATATGTTTCCTATCTGTTTGCTTAGGAAATATTTTTATCTTATTACAGAGAATATTCAAAATTAACTTTCAAATTTCTGAGTTTTGCTCTCTTCCTAATCATCCAATTTTATTCATGAGTTTGCCTGATTTATCTATTACAGAGTTTTCTTCACACTGTTTCATCGAGAAAACAAGTAGTTGTAGAGAATAAGCAAGTGTGGTCCTTTTCCAGGTTCTTCCCAAACTGTGTATGTTTTCTAGATCACTGATAGGATGCACTGTTTTGTATTGCATTTGCTTCTGGCTCATGTGATATCATGCCATTGCCTTAGTAGCACCTCTGGTCAGATCACCACCAAGAAGATACTTTCTTGAAGACTCTGGGCCATAGTTGAAGACAAATAAGCTCAACTAGAACCTAAGAGAAATGTCTTTATGGCTAAGTGCTCATCTAAAGAATTTGAAGCCTATTCACTAGTGTTGTGAAATTTTCTGTAGGACCTTTAATGACTACAGATGCCAGGGGAAACTAGCTTTGATTTTCTCTAAAGTAGAAAACAAAACCCCAGCTAAATCACCTGTAGCATTCTGTCCAATGGCACCAGGATAGGGACACTGGGTTATTTCTGACTTATGGTGGAGCAATACTACTCACTAAATTTCTAACCCTATTTCCTACATTGCTGATACACCTTTGCAGGAGACATTTTGACCCGGTCATAATATCTGCGAAGATCACAGACCAGAGCAAGAATTCTATTGAATTCATTAACAAATCCATGGAGACTTTGTGGAAAGATTTATCCCACTGGATATTTTGCTTGCTGTGAAATTGAGCTTACCATTCTCTTTGTTTCTCACTCCTGCCTTTCTCTAACAATACTGGAAATGTGCCAGTTCTGTGAGAATTTGCTTTCCTTTTCTTGACTGACTCACATACTCAGTTTGAAGTGGAAATAGCTCAAAAAGTGATTTTAGGATCAATATAAATAAAACTGGCACTTCTCTGATGGGGAGTTCTATGTTATTGTTCTGGGTAGAAATACAGTGGACAGTCTTGGAACATGGTCTGGCATACCATGAAGCACACATTCTGTACTGTTATTTCCTTTGATTGATTTATCCGATTGCTAAGATTAAGATATAGATGTTCTATGTAACATGTTGCTCTCTCTATATTTGGATGCAAAAGCATGACTTCTATTAAATCCATTCATAGTTCACCTTTGATTTTAGGTCACGTGACCTCTTCTGCTAATTCATCTCCCTTGGACTTATTCTACTTTTTACAAAGCTATGAAAAGCCACCATCTTTCAGAAATAGAGAGCTGTCTAATACCTCATTCATTTTCTTCTCTGATGTATATAGAATTGCCTTCTGTAAAAAGCACCCCACTCAAGGTTTATGGTGAAAAAAGCTCAGAATACTAATCATTTGTCCTGGCATAAAAGTGCAATGGTTTTTAAGTAACATAAAATCACACAGAAGTCCTACTTTTAGGCAGACAACACTGAATATTATGACAAGGCTTTTTTTGGCATATTAAAGACAAAGGTAGATTAAGGGCATTCTGCTTATCCTTGAAGCTGGCAGGACAAGATCCAAATTTAGTCTGAAACTCAAATCTGTGTGACTGCCAAGCTGAAGCCAATGAACCCCATCTCTCAGTGGGACTGTGCTCAGTGTCATACTGCGTGTGGGTACTCATTTCGGACTGTTCAGAACAGGGTGGATAGCAAGCCCATAACTGTTTGCATTTCCACGTGAAATGTAAATGTGACCTTAAGGGATCAAGTAACAAATAAAAACAGAATAGTGGATAGAGCAAGGGAAATAAAAGATTAATTAGTGGTAATGTGTGATGTAAAAAATAGAGGAAAACTACTTTTTGCAGTTGTGTTTCTGTAAGTGATACAGAATCTGTGGGTTCCCAATAATAAAATCGTGGCTTTGAGGAAGATGTTGGAGTAAAAAAATGGAATTAGTGTAATGTTCATAACAAAAAATGCCAAATAAGGGTGGTTTTGGCTTATAATTTATTACCACTTAACTGGCAATTCATAGGGTGTTGGACACTTGGATGTTACAGAGCTGCCATGTATCTTTTTCCTCAAAACAAGCAGGCTTTCATAGGAAGAAAAGATCATTCAGACTCTACATAGCAAGAAAGAATCAACAGTCTTATGAAGATTCTCTTTGACAGCTTATAAATATTTCAGTGATATTTGTAACCATTTTCTAATTTTGTTTTAATTAATTAGATAGGAAGAGTATTCAGAATATCTTTGCTTTAACTTAATAGTATTTAGTGCTTTCATCTCTACCCAAGAATTTCTCCTCTGTTGCTCTCATGTTAATACAAAACCAAGATGAGCCAGTTTTTCTGTCCATCTGTAAAGAAAACCAAAACCTTTATGCATTGGATTCCTTCTCTGTGCTTAGTAAACCTACTTGATGGGATCTAATGCTCTGCAGGCATCAGTGTCTCTTCATATATCAAACAATATATAAAATAAATACCATCATTTTTTCCAATAAATTAATGTGAACAATCACAAAGCTGATGAAATTAAAGGGGACTAAGACACAGAGTACTGGATATCTAGTGCTATCCAATAATAGCTAGACCAAGAGCCTGCAACCCAGGGAGGAGTATAGCTTCTGCAAGATTGGCAAAAGCTCACTGACTAAAAGTTAGAAAGTGATTTTGGAATAAGTAGCTACACATGCAAACATATCCATATTTATTCACAGCCATATTATGTACCTGTAGAGTTCAGCAGGCTAATAAATAGCATGATGAGCTAGCTATTCATTGTGAATCACTGATGGAATTTACTTCTTGTTTTCCTAGTGTGATTTACTAGTAGTCACATCACAGCTTCCATGTTTTTATTATTCAAAATAATTCACTGAATGTCTTGAACAAATAATATTTAGGTGTGGATTTAAATATTTATGAATATTCATGCATTTAGTTGGTTTTGCCTGTTCAAAAATTTGCATTTCAACTGTTTTGTTGACATGTTTTGACATATTGATATATCCTTACCCCCTGTCTAAAACTGACAATTCTTACATTCAGATTTTTGGGGCAAATACTAAAAATATACTGTGCATTATTATTCTGAAATAACATACTTAAAATTCTCTGGATAGTGTCTTCAGAATATGTCTTTGAATATATTTTTTGCTAGATTATTTACAGAAAATGAATAGAAGCAGTCCAAATAAAAAATGGATGGAAATACTTTCCTACTGTATCTTTTCTCCTCTTTTTCCCTGTGATAGCAGCCTCGTGTACTGTGGATGGATTGTATTTTGGCCTTAATTAACACATGTAGGTAAAAAACAAAAATCAACAATCAAACTTCAATTTGAAATTCTTTTTTTTTCTTCTTGAAAAGCTATTATTTGAACTTCTTAAATGTACCATTTCATAATTTTAACTTGTATTTCTATCCATCCACCCTATTTGGGCTTGTTTATGACCTAGTTGCAAAGGACTTTATTATCCAGTTAAATTAGCCTCTTAAAGGCTGCTGTAGTTACCCTTAATTTATCACAGATCTCTCTGTTGTGGTTATAGACTTTACTCATGTGGGCAGAATACAGATAAGACTGAGAAAGTATATGTTTATTTTAAGAGTTCTCATCACACTCAGACAAGGAAAGATGAAGCTTTATGCGGTTTAATTTTCACAGGTTAATATGTTAGCATAGATGTGGCAAAGTAGGTACAATTATTTGACTATTGTTGGTGTTTTATCAGGCGATAAAATTGCACAAAGTGCCACTCTTGAAGGCATGTCTCAGGTACTGGTGTCTTACAAAGCCTGGGAAACTTCACTGGCCTTCATGCATGCTTATTATATCCATATCAAATATTTACCTATTCCCTTTTCACTTTCTTACAGTGATGTCATTATATGTAAGGAAAACTAGAAGAACCTTATGCTACAGTTCATATGTAGCAATTTCTTTTTGTAGATGTGTTTTTCATTTCTCAACATATCTTCAAGGGAAACCTAATCCAAATATCAGTAAAGGAAAATTTATATTTCAAAGTTTGTTAGGTAAGCTTCTACTCTGTTTTTAAGTCTTATTCTTTAAAGAGAGATGAAATTCAAATATAGCTCCAAATACCACTCTTGAGTCTGTAGATTGATTACCACATCTAGATTTCTCTTTTTAAAGCTTTCTGTCTGCAAGAACACAGTTGTTATTAAGTGATATGCTGACCACAAAGAAAAATATAAAATTAGCTAAACATGAATCTCGCCAAATGCACACCTTGCCCAAAAGTCTGTCTTGCACATGTCTATTCATATCTTATAAAGTCATATATGATATTCTGGAAAATACATGATCACTTATTATCCAGTATTTGATTCCCTTTCAAGACAGAAGTCTTACAAATGGAGAACCTATAAATGTATGTCAAAGTCTTGAATTTGTGACTGGAACTATTTCTGGCCAGGCAAGCACAACTGTCCCTAGTCTCAGACGAGAAACACCCTTCCAGATATACTTTCTGTCTGTATATTAAAATGTATTTTAAAAAGTTTTCTTGCAAACCACAAAAGCAATTACAATGATTGTCTTTGCAACTTTTCCAATACTGCCATGCTCAACCGAAATTCCAGCTAGCAATACTGAAGGATGATTGGTAACTTTTTTTAACTCCCCCAAATATTAGTTTTATAATAGTTATATATGCTGTTATATTATTACACTTTGGTAATTTTATAGAACCTTTTCTCTCATATTTCTCTCATATATTTTTTTCCATGTTTCTCTTCCTGCCATTTAGTTTGCTTATCTTTAGGGAAATAGTTATTTACATTATTTTTCAATATGTCCCATAGAATTAATCTCTGTGAAATTCTGGAGGTTGGTTTTTTTTTCCCTTTTTCATTGACATTGATGGTATGTTCCAAAAATGTTTTTCATTTATGTTTTTATTTACGGCATATTTTCGTCTCTGAGCAGATGTCAACTTACCAGGAGTACAAACCTCCCTGCTACTTTTTCATAGCAATATCAGTAAAATGTTACATTTTTAAATTTTATTAACCCTTGTCCTTTTCTGTTTCCTTCTCCATCTACTTCAGAATTCTTGTTTTGATCCATTACTTCTATTTTTTAAGAAAGTTGTCCTTAAACTGGTGTAACGGAAAAGGTAAGCAATATATCTCCAAAAGTTTAAGTTTTTTATTGAAAGAAAAAATACGTTTAAAAGCTCACAGTATAAGTAGATCATAACGAATAATATGAAGAAGAAATTAACTTTGTCTATATTAACATAATTTTAACACACCTAACTGTAAAGTCAAACCTGTGAACAGAGAGTATCACTAGCATATTTCTTTCAACTGCTTTTAAGAAGAAATGGTTCTGAAAGGGATTAAATTTTTGTGGGTAACTAGCTGGGTCTAAGGTGTTGTATTTGCTATATCTAGGAGGCATATCCTTTCTCTATACAAGATGGGAAATATGATGGAGTAGCAAGATGGCATGGCCATCTTTATCTGTTTCCATTGTCCCTGTCTTGTAATATATTGAGGTGATTTTGTGGGGTGGCTTTTGCAAGAAGCAGCTAGAATTTTCTCTGGGGACCAGCAGAGTAAACACCAGCTGGGTTTTCAAGGCTGAACTCTGCTGCTGACAATGCCAGCCAGACCAATCAGCAACAGTCATAGAGCCTCTGTGAATCACATTTTAGAGGAAAAAAACCTGCAAACAGAAACATTTTTTCCACTGGAGAAGAGAGTGAGAAGACGTAAGAATAGATTTGGATAGTAATACTACAAAATTGTATCCTGTGCCAAAGAATAACAAACAGATACAAGAAGATTCTGCTGGTCTATTTTCAAAGAATAATAAAAAAATACTTTCATGATAGATTGATATTGTTAACTAAAAGGTCTATATTACACTGAGCAAAGCCAACCCAAAATTTTAGTATATAAGTTTTTGCTAGCTGAAATGACAGTTTTCCAGAAATATTTTTTTAATAATTTTTAAATTATGTTACATTTTGTCAGTTATGAAAAAGAAAATAAACCCTGTATCATTTCAAAATATTGATCTAATAGAATCACTGTTCTTTGGAACCGTTTTCAAAATAGCAACAGTTGAAAAGTAAACTCATTGTCTAGCTTACAGCTTCAGTTACACTATCAGTGATTTTTTTCACTTCACAGTGTTGAATTCCCAATTTGAGTTTAAATAAAAAAGAGAATATCCTACAAGTAAAAAATATATATTTGTAGACAGATAACTTGTTTCCTAGTGAAGAAATTAATTTAAGATATAGAGAAAGAAAAAAAAGCCTCATAAACTTCATTAGAGTCCAGGTAGCCAAAAATTAATTTTCAATGTTCATGAAACCATTAATTCCTCATTCCTTTTTATAAAATGTAATGGAAATTTTATACTAATGAAAATCTGTTCTGATTAATCATACCTACGGTTTTATGACACATAACTTCAAATATTGTCTACCCACATTTTGCAACTTTCCTAAGCATGCTTTTGTTCCTCCTTTGTAGAACCTTATTGGTAGATATTTATTTTTTTCCTGGTGGCAACATAAAAAAAAATAGAAAAAATTTATGTAGGTGTTAACGAGCCTGTGACACAAATAAGTCCCCTTTTTTAAAAGGGACAATATCTACACTTGTAAGTTGTGCAGTACAGCTAGAGCAGTTCAAAAGTTTTCCAAGCACTCAGTACTGACTCAACTTTATATCAGCATTGTGCACTAAACAACTGACAATTTTTGGAGGTGGATTTAATGCCAGAGTGAATATTCTAGGTCAGTGTTTTTAGAAATAAATCTGATTATGCTCAGAAATTATCTGATTTATGCTCTGAAATAATTTGAATATACAAATGCAAATATTATAAATGGGCACCACTGGTAGATTTCCTTCAAAAGTATCCTACCGCTCTGACCTAAAATTCTGAAATAGATGCACTCTGCAACATCTCTTTTTTTTTTTTTCTCACTTTTTAGCCACAGATTCGAGTTCAGATCAGAGATCTGTTTTACAGACCTAACTTCAGACTTCTTTCATTTAAAAAACAAGAAAAAGGTACAATCTCCTTCAGCAACTTCATCCTGTTACCTTCCCAGAATTAGACCTGAAAAGAACACAACTTTCTTATCTTCTGGGACATTGACACTGGCAGTGGTCTGCTCAAAATGCAAATAGGAGAGTGGCTTTCATGCAATTGCTGACATAGAATCAAACAGTGAAGGAGGCAGGGACATAACTGCATGATCTGTAGTTTCACAGTTCTTCCAGAAACGGATAGGCATTTCCTTGTGATATGTCAATTAGAGATTACCACAGTATATCCATTTTTGTTTCATATTAAAAGTGTATTTTAATAAGTATTAAACACTGAGAGTGTTCCCTGCAGAGTTGCCTCTTTTGATGCAGGTCAAAGCTATTGATTGCCAGAAGTTAAATACTTTAACCCCTGGGACACAATTCTACATATGCCAAAACAAACAAAAAATTTTTTTTTGCTCAGTATTAGCATACAAATGCCTGTAACACAAAGCTCCTGTTTCATTTTCCCAATGCCGATTCCTCTTTTCCCCTGTGAACTCAAGAACAGGGGGAGAACATTGATGTTTCCTGGCGAGGTTACTTGCAGAATCACAGGCAGGGAACAGTGAAGTTAGAAGGGACCTGGCTAGACTATCTAGTCCAATCTCTTGAACAGATGAGGGTCACTTACTACAGATTGCTCAGGACCATGTCCAGTTTGGTTTAAAATAATTTTAAGATGGAGACTCCACAGTCTACCTGTTCTGACCACTCTCATAGTATTTTTTTTCTTTTCTTTAAGTAGAGTTTCTAGTTCTAGATCTTCAGTTTATGTCCAGATCATTGTCTTATTTCTTTTGACTGTATTGACCAGCTCCCCACTGACCTGAAATAAGAGCTTAGATGTTTGGTGCACATGATGACACCCACATATGTATACCTGAACACAAGTGTCTAATCTTGGCCTGAATGCTATTTCATACATCTGTAAGTTACAATCTGTAAATCTTAAAGACATCAAACTTAAACACCTTGAGAAAATCAAACAAGTAGGCAGACAAAAATGTGGCACAGTACACAGGAGCAATGGTAATTTAGCAATGTACCTTACTTAACTGCTTAAATGGCAAATCCCTAATAAGACTTAACTAGAATTTTAACTAGAAGACAACATTAAGGCATGTTACTGCTAGTTATTCACTAGCCTATGATTTTGGTTTATTATCAAAATTATGAATGTAAGGTAGTTTCTAAGAACCTGTTCCGAGAGGTTCCCAGATGGTGTATTTCTCCATGTAGTAAAAGAAACCATATGTTTTCTGTCTAAATTACTTTCAGTTTTAAATGAAAGAGAAAAAAAAGAGAATATAACATAATTAAAGGGAAAGATCTTTAACTTAATCAGTTTCTGCGCAATATAGAGATGAATACAAGTTACAGAGGAATCACCCCATCCTTCTCAAAAGAAAAATACCAGTAAAACTAAATGTCCTCACTTTGCATCATAGAATCATAGAATCATAGAATTTTTAAGGCTGGAAAAGACCCTCAAGATCATCCAGTCCAACCATTAACCTACCGCCACCAAGTCTACCCTTAGACCATGTCCTCAAGCACCGCATCTACCCGTCTTTTAAACACCTCAAAAGATGGGGACTCCACCCCCACCTCCCTGCAACCTCCTTTCAGGTAGTTGTAGAGAGCAATAAGGTCTCCCCTCAGTCTCCTCTTTTCCAAACTAAACTACCCCAGCTCCCACAACCACTCCTCATAGGGCCTGCTCTCCAGACCCTTCACCATCCAGTGAGGCAATTTCTCAAAGTTTGAGTGACTGGGGACATAAATACCAGCAAAAGTCATTAGAGGTTACATGGATATTTCTGACAAGACAGGGTCCAATCGCAGTTAGACCAAGGATCATAAATTGGCTTCCATTTTCATTGCTTAGGATTAGCCTGCTTTAGAGCAGAGAGGTGAGGAGTCCAAATAGAGTGATGGAACAAGGTGATGATTTAGCATAATGGACAATCAATCAGGTTCTGATTTTACTCCTTGAAACTTTTCTTCACACATGTAGATTTTATGACCTTATTTTGCTGCTTAGCTGATACTTAAGGAACAGCACAATCAATGACAATATGGCCCATTGTGGTCTTTAGAGGGGTTGGGTTGGTTTTTTTTTGGGTTTTTTTTGTTTTGTTTTTTTTTTGACATGGTACAATTCACCAATGTGAGATTCCCAAGCAATTTCTGAGTGAGATACCGAGTCTCTGCAGAGGTATTAACTTCAGGAGTAGAGTAATTTTAGAGCAGTGATTTGTCCATTCTAATTAGCCCTGCTTAGGCAAACAGATCCAATAATTCTGTTATACTTCTTCTAATAGTGATACTTTGTTCAAATTATTCCATACAGATTCCATTGCTGATAATATTTTAGTGAAATGTATGATATGTAGAGACCTCTTCTCAGTAGGTTATAGTAACTCTAAAACCAAAAATGGAGATTTTCTATGTGAAGTAAATCATTTTGCAAATGTGCATCAAAGAAAGCACTCTTTTAAGCCCCAATTAGTACAAAATTTCACAGAAATGTGAGCATACTTTGCATCCTGCAGAGATATAAAATTCAGCTCAGTTCCAATTATAGAATATGATGATCGGTATCTTTGCAACACAGTACATATCCAATGATTACAGGATAATATTGTCACTAGGAAGTATTTACCCAATGCAGACCACACAGCAATCTCTTGTCCAAAAACTGTATAAAATGTACCTCTCAAAAACCAAACAATAATCAATACTATTTTATGGGTTTTTTTTTTAACATATAGGAGTTAGGAATCAAGTATAGAACTCTACCTTAGAGACCAGATCCATTATTGTCACATCCTAGGCCAAAGTAGATAGACAAGTGACTCAGATTTCCTGATTCCCTACAATGGAATTGTAGTGAGACAACACTTAAGATCCATAGGTAAACAAAGACTTCTATTCTGTAGCTAGGCTCACTGGTGAAGAACTATAGCAGAAACACATACCTTAAATGAGTGTAAAGTGAAAAAAGAAGAAAGAGGGAGAGGAAGGAAGNCCTAATACTCTGTGATTCTGTGATCATCTAGCATTCCTTTACATCCGGAAGGAAGGAAGGAAGGAAGGAAGGAAGGAAGGAAGGAAGGAAGGAAGGAAGGAAGGGGAAATCAAGAGAGATCACTCACTGGTTCAGGTTCCAGTGTTGAGTAAGCCAACAGGGGTTCTCTGATTCTCAGGAGTGCTTTTCATATTTTCTTCTCCTTTTTATGTTTGCTGTATCAGTGCAGCCTTCCCAAGGGAGTTTTGTTTAAGGTTTCACCCCTCATAGGGGGACCATGATTTGTGTGGAAAATGTCATTTATGTTTAACATGTATTCCTTTTCAGTCATTGCCATTTTTAAGGGTGTCATCTTTAAAATTAATTTCACAGTTAATCATAGAATCATAGAATCATAGAATTTTTAAGGCTGGAAATAACCCCTAACATCATCCAGTCCAACCATTAATGAAGCAAAAGGAATCATTCTGAGCATTATGGAGCTCAAAGTTGTGTATAGAGACCATCTATCTGCTTATCCCCTGTTCTCTAGGCCAAACAGGGCCATGCTGCCACCATAAGGCTCCCTCCTTTATGTTCAAGAAGGTTTGCCCTGCTCTCAGGGTAGAGTTCAAAGACTTTGGCTCCAGGGTTTTTGCAGCTTTGGAGTGTTTGAGACATCCTTAGACAGGCTCAGGGGATTTCCACCCCTTATCAAGTTTTGTCCCTTTCCCTATTGTCTGAACTCTTCTGAGAAAACAGCTTCAGTATTCAAACTGTTTGAATTATTTATACTTCCAGCTGGTTCCTGATAACTACTAAATGCTATAGTTGATTCTAAAATGTGTTGGTGACTTGTTCTGTGAGAGCCTGAAGCATTTGTACTCATTTAATAGCATCTGCTAAAGTAGTACAGCACAGCCCTAAGCTGTAACTAACCTTCCCATTGCGCTTCAGCAGAGTCCCCTGTTTCACTCCTGTTCTAGGTGGAAGACCCTGTCCAAAATGACTCAGACACAGACCTATCTGAACAAAAGGATACCTAGAATCAGAATGTGTTATAACCAGCCCCCTTGCTGTTATGGGCCCAGACACACATGCAAAAATTACTTGTCTTTTCAAAAGAAGACACATTTTTTTTAATTCTCCTTGCTTTAGTTTTCATTTCGCCTTCAGTGATATCTTTTACAAAAGATAATTAGTGCCATGAATGAGCCATCTGCATCACTCATGTTGATTTTCCACTCCCTCCAGAGCTGAACCTTTAGCCTTTATCTTAGCCATTTGGAGCCTGTGAGACTATCTGTTTGTCATGGTCATTGACAAAGATAAATAATGATGCCCTACTGAAGTAAGAAGAAGCTATTAATAAAAGTAATGTGAAATGGGCTGATCTGAATGTTTTTTCACAGTTAAGCTTCTTAAACAAAAGCTCAGATTTCTACTAGCACTAAAGCTTCCTCTATAGAATCTAAAAAAAATCCCCCAAAACCCACACTAACAAAAAAAAAAACCAAGCCAAGGAAATTATTTAAACCTTACATAACCTGCTTTTGGTTTTGTATAGAGTTTAGTTACAGGAGTTGAAAAGTAGAACCAGATTAAGAGACATATGTTGCTGGATTTTTCAAGGTGCTGAGTAGGTGCTAGCTTTTTCTGTGGGGACAACCAGCCACCAAGTATAACATAAAAAAGCCAAAGCATTTAGGGCTTTCACAAATTCACTGTGACATAGACCATAAAGTTATTGCTTTAAAATAACTAACGTCATAGGATTACTTTCATGCCAATGATATTCTAGTGACTTCTAGATAAACTACACAGACTTTTACTGGTGTAGATATAGAAAACCAGTTTAGTTTTGCATTCATAGATTTGTTTTATTTCATTACTGCTTGTGGCTGATGAAACATCAGCTATCAGGAGAAGCATTCAAATAGGTTGCTTTTAAGTCAACTTCAGTAGCACAAATTTCAAATCTTGTATACAAAGTGCAGTTTCAGGAGATCTAAGACACACTGAAACTGGAGCCTGCCACACTTAAAAACTTAACAAAGTGTCAGGATGTCTGATTTAGTATATAAGTTAATAAAAGAGTAAGGAAAGGAGGGTACCATTTCTGACAGTTCCAGCCTCAGCATCCTCATTAATGGAGAAGAGACTGACATTTTAAAACCCATTCATAATCATCTCTGAACTACACTCCGAAACTGGAACAGCTTTTGCTTTCTGAGTAGTTGACATTATCATCCTGAATGTTTGATACCTCATGCTAGAGACTTTGTTATGTGTGTTGCGCTTGGGCTTTAAGGTTTTTGTGAATGTCACATCTAAATGTATAAAAGAAAATCCAAGTGTCAGAACAACATAAAGATATTACCAGAGACTTTAATTAATGTAAGAATGCAGAGGCAGAACAAAAGCATGGATATTTTTATTCATACTGAAAGCTAATTTACTACAGATTTATTTATTTATTTTTAATTTTGGATTCTTCAGAAAGCATGTATTATCCAAAATACATCAACAGCTAGGGAAACGTCTCAGCAGATATCAAAGCAATTTGTGTTCAGTTTTCTGGGCACACAAAAGTCACATCCTTTTTTGAACAGGTATATAGGAATACAAGGAGAAATTTACAGTTGAATATTAACTAACAAAGCCCGAAAAATTGGCATGCTTGGATCTACAGGAATGTCATGCCCAGAGTAGAAAAATAACAAGATCGACACAAAAATGGGAAATGTCAACAATTAGAGTAGGCTATTAAAATATTAATCAAAATACAATACAATCAAAATACATTGTGCTAAACCCAAATGAAAAGTCTTGGGTTTATTTCCAAATGCACCTGGATGTTTTGCAACTTTGCTTTGCACATCACTGAATCATGGTAAATAGAAATAAATGATATTTGCCTGTGTATCTAAATAATCTACCAAACCAGATTACTTTTAACAGAACATTGTCTGGTCCACTTTACAGTGACTCATACAATATGTCTTCTACAAACAAGTCACAGAAGCAGTTTCATAATTTAATTAATCAAATGAAACAGGTTTTGAATATTTCATTCCACAGTAAAATAGAAATTAGGATAAAATTGAACCATTGAGTGGGATTTTGACTACAAATTCAATATTTTTTCCTGTTTGATCATTATCAATTTATTTCTTCACCATTCACTTCCATTATTCCTTCCGCTGAATTCCCTTAAAACCTAATGTCAATTACATTCATTGTTATGACAGTCATTAACATCATTCAAAAGTTCTTTACTTTTGGCTATGATGGACTTTTAGTACTGGACTACAATATGCATGATGGAAGGTACTGTACCACTTGCCTTGTTATATTTGCTTCACTGCTATTTGGTTTGGTGGCTCCTTTCCTTCCTTCATTCTTTCCTTCCACAGTATTTCCCACATGTCAAGGTTATACACCTTCAGTGACTGGTAATTGACCATCAGTGAGCTGTTTAAAGCCCTGGTGTGATGGGACATAAGTCTCTGGAGGAGCAGTGAAATGTATCCAGTTAGCAAGGACCCAGATGTTTACCAGACTGAAGATCATGTCCTGGGACAAGCTGGATGCAGCTGTCCTTTGCATGCAATGTGCACAAGAACAAAAGACTGGAGCATGGGATGTGCTGAGAGTTCCTTGAGGTGCTGATGGTTATCTTGTGACTTTGCAGAAAACTGTGTGTGAGTGTGCACACCAAAATAAAGTTGATTTCTTGCTTGCACTGCTTGGGATCCATGCCTCATATGCCACCACATGGGAATTTTTTTCTTAGCTTGAGTCTATTTTGGTAAAAACTGTTTTCTCTCCTTTTAGAGCTTTAAAAAACAGACAAAAACAGGAAAAAAAGTCACCTAAAAATTTCTGCCAGAGTCGTTGATGTGTATATGTGAAAGGGGATGGATTTCTGGTTTTAAGTAAACGTTTAATTCAGATGAAACTATAGTAGTTATGCTTCCTGTTTAAAGTTATTCCCTGTTGTAGTACTTACATACAATATATTAACTCCTGGCAATAAGCATTCCAGAAAGATTAATGCCAGAGGGATAAGGTATGAAAGTCTAAGTCAGGCATTCAAGCTCTTAATTGGTAATTACTGCCCATTTTGAATTATCATTATAAGATTTTAAACCCTATTGACTTTTAAGCCCTCTCTAGCTATACTGCTCTTTTTCAGTACATAACCTGAATCTGTCTGCTTACTTCCTAAGAATTATACCTAGGAATTATTATACAAATCATTCCTCTGCTGGCCTTTATTAAAACACTCTGGTAATTGCATGTTTTTGAACAGTAAGCCACAGAGAAAGTTGTTTGTCAGGTTAGCTTTAAGACTTCAGAACGTAATTTTTAAAATCTTTTTAGAGATGTTGTCTGAGATTAGTTTAACCCCTGCCAGTAAGCACCACGCGTTCTGTCACTTATACCTTCCTACCAAGGGAATGGGGAGGAAAAGGGAAAAAAAAACAAATTCTGGGCTGAGATGAAGACTGAATAAAGACTTAAATAAACATTTCACAACTGCAATTTCTCGCTGCAAGCTAATAGGAAAAAATAAAAACAACCTGATGCCAGACCTATTTCTGAGCAGCAGATCTGCTTCCTGGTGCACTTCCCCAGTCATATCTGAAAGATGATGTTTTGTGGTTGGGAACATCCCTTTGGCCAGTCTGGGTCAGCTGTGCTGTCTGTGCTCTCCCAGGTTCTGGTGAACCTGGCAGGGCCTGAGAACCCAAAAAGTCCTTGACTTAGAGTAGACACTAAAACAACTATCAATAACTAAAAACATAATTGTGTTATCAACATCATTCTCATACTAAACCCCAAACACAACACAGTACTGGCTACTAGAAAGAAAATTAAATCTACCTCCACCAAAACCAGGACATGCGGTTATGTCATTTGGCATTTACAGCATTGTGCTCAGTATCACAGAATCATAGAATCATAGAATGATTTGAGTTGAAGGGACATCAAAGACCATCTAGTTCCAACCCCCTGCCACGGGCAGGGACACCCTCTACTAGACCAGGTTGCCCAAAGCCCCATCCAACCTGGCCTTGAACACTGACAGGGATCCAGGCGCAGCCACAGCTTCTCTAGGCAACCTGTGCCAGGGCCTCACCACACTCACAGGGAAGAATTCCTTCCTCATATTTAATCGAAATCTACTTTCCTTTAAAACCATTGTCCCTTGTCTTATCACTACACTCCCTGATTAATAGTCCCTGTCCAGCTTTCTTGTAGGCACCTTTCAGATACTGGAAGGTTGCTATAACGTGTCTCCAGAGCCTTCTCAACTCTCTCAGCCTGTCTTCATAGGAGAAGTGCTCCAGCCCTCTCATCATCTTTCTTGCCCTTCTCTGGACTCACTCCAGCATGTCCATGTCTGTCTTGTACTGGGAACCCCAGGACTGGATGAACTACTCCAGTTGGGGTCTCATGAGAGAGAGGAATTACTTCTCAACGTGCTGGTCATGCCGTTTTTGATGCAGGCCAGGTTATCTTTGGCTTTCTGGACTGTAAGTGCATGTTGCCAGCTCATGTTGACCTTTCCATCAATCAACACTTCCGAATCCTTCTTGCCAGGACTGCACCCAAACCCATTCTCAGGCCAGCCTGAGGTTGTGTTTGGGATTACTCTGACCCATGTGTAGGACTTGGTCTTGCACTTGGCCTTGTTGAACTTTATGTGGCTTACAAAGTCCCATCTCCCAAGTCAGTCAAGATCCCTCTGGATGGCATCACTTCCCTCCAGCATGTTGACCACACCACACAGCTTGATGTT
The DNA here is from genome assembly GCA_013399135.1 of Heliornis fulica. Lineage (NCBI taxonomy): Eukaryota > Metazoa > Chordata > Aves > Gruiformes > Heliornithidae > Heliornis > Heliornis fulica. Next base: position 251,418 of record VXBZ01009724.1, read on the forward strand.
GTCAAACTTTCTGAGGGTGCACTTGACATATGTTGAGGGTGCATTGTCGTCTGGAACACAGCTGTATACTGAGGTACAGTGGATATCATATGGTGAAGTTACCAATCTGAATGGGTGGGTCACTCACTTGAGATGAGTTCACATCTTCATTCCATAAAATATGGTATCTGCACTCTGTTTTTTTTTTAAGCCTTGATTACCACATCTGTTCCAGAGCTATTGAACTGTAGAGTGCTCTGATGCAGAGATGTTTTTTCTAGCAGAACGTCCACACCATCTCTTTGGAAATCTTTTGGAATTCTCCTGTTGAATTTATATTTCCTATAAAATGTTATAAATTATTTTAAAAAAAAAAAGGTGTCTTTCACAATTTTATTGTTTTTCAGGGAAGGCTGTAGAACATTTGTATTTGCATTTGTTGTGGTGTCCAGAATGGGATTGAAGATTAACATTTATCATCCAAGATGATAAAATTATCTCTAAAAGTGATGTCTACTTCAGTAGCTAAAATGTTTCTCTAAAAGTACCATGCCTGTGGAGACAGTAATTGTACCTTCTAAGTACTTGGTTTGCCAAAGTTAAGTATAAAAAATATAGAAGTTTTGAAGCCTAAAGGAAATTAGCTTTAAATGATTTAAAAAACTTATGATCTTAATCTCTCATGTGGAAAAATGCTTGCTGCTTGCAACAGTGTTTACTAGCAAAACACTTAAAGATAAGCTTCAACTCTAAAATTATAAACACAGGCACATAAGAAAAAACAAAACAAGAGAATTGAAATTAGTGACACATGCTGGCACTATCTCCTTATCAGGTGTGCATTAGCTCCACAGAAGGGAAGCTGATTTCATCACGAGACTACAAATTGATGTGCTACTTTATGAGACTGATTTTTTTCCAGAATATGAGACAAACCTTGAATGCAGCTCATGGCATTATTCTCATACTGCTACTGAACAGCTGATAGCACCTTGAATAGCAGAAGGTAAAGATGGTTTAGAGACGAGGGTCAAAAGTGTTAGGGACTTTAATTGGAATTTGCCTGAGTATAGTCAACCAGACAGCTTGGTGTTCAATGCAACTGAGGGAAGTACCATATAAAATGACAGGCTACTGTCTTTATGTGGCCCCTTGGCTCCAGTTTCTCTGTGTTAGAGAAGCTGTTACTATCTTTTGTTATGGTGACCAGGGAATTGTCCTCTTCAATTCGTCTTCTCTCAATACCTTTCCTCAGATCCATGTGGATAAATTAAATCATAAATACATAGGCATAAAATGTAAACAATGACTTATTTCAATGAAGCTAGTCAATCACTTCAAAGACCTTTGCATGCATGCTATACAATGTCATCTTTGAGACAATGTATTGTCTTATTTTTTTTTTTTTTTAATCTTCTGATGTGCCTAATTTGGAAGCGGTAGATTTGAACCAGTTACGCTGTATAGCGTGGTACCATAGCTAGAGCTGTTTAAAGCTAATTCTATGCAAAGATTGACTAGCAGACCCCGGTCAGAGGACCAATGAACCTAACTCCAAGATTGTGTACATGAAGTTAAGTAAATTTTTGAAAGAAAATTTCAGGAATAATGTTTATGCAAGGTTTCGGCAAGCAAGTTCAGGTGTTTTATGACAAAGAGAAACCTATTCTTTGTGACAAGGACACTTTTGTGCACAGGCACCAGAACAGAATCCATCCCTCAATATCACTCTGCCGTACTTAATTAAAAATTATTTCATAAAGGCAATATTTCATGATCTCCAGTGAGATTAAAGTCATGCATTAATAGGCTCCAGCCCACACAGACTTAACTCACTCTGCTTTCCAGTGTAGAGGGTGGTTAGTTTCTTGGCTTTTTTTTTTTAAGGACAGAATTTCTGTTTTGTGAGAAGGAAAAGGAAATGAGAAATTTCAAGATGGTGAGCCAGTTGTGTCCCTAATCACTGATACAGATACTAGATAGCACGTGTTGGCATGTTCTATTTGAGGGTATAGTTTCTGGGGAAACATTCAAGAGTATATTCTACTAAAAGATAAGAACTTAAAGGAAACAAAATCCAACTAGGATTTAACCCACATTATTATGAAGGTGAAATTGTTAAGAAGATGTGTAGGGCCTATGAAGATGGACCTTCCCATTAGTGCATAGTTTTGCAATTGCTTTACTTGGTTTTCCCTATTTCCCTATAGCTAGAGAAGAATTCACATCAAATTTATGTCAATCCTTCAGATACTCCAGCATTTCTAAAAGCTACCCACTAGGCCTGAACGATTTCAAAGGCAAGTTCTTGGAAAAAAGCATTTGATTTTAAAGGTCTTTTCCAACCTAAATGATTGTAAAACCTTGAGGGTTTGTGTGTGTCTCCAAATTAGTCCATGAAAAATGTCTGCTTTATGCAATAATATTAAGCAGTTCAGAAATTTCTGAACTTTGCTTCAGTGTCAAGTCTTTGTACATGCGAGGAACTGCAGGCATTTCAACCAGAAACTGCCCTGTAATTTTGTTTTAACACATGTAAAATGTAATCAAAATAGCCATTTACTTCTAACTTGGTGTTAAACGAGACCTAGTGCTTCATTCAATTTGTTAAGGTGTATTAAAAGGAGCTACTAAGAGTATGACAAAATTCAATTGAAATGAATACTCAATTGTATAAGTTGCATCAAGCATGAGGGAATTGTCAACTGCTTTTACTGAGTTCAACTGCAGCCTATTTACCACTTCTACTTCTTTATCAGGTACACACCCAAAGCTTTTGATCTCTCATTGCAATCTCTCATTCGTAAAGCTTTTGCTTGACACAGGATGCAGCAACTTTTTTTTCCAGTTAAGCCTACTCTTGGTAGAATATTTCCTTAAGTGCTTGCCTAAAAAAGAGCTTGGATTAAGGAAGTAGAAAGTTAGAAGTCCTCCTCTGAAATCAGAGCAATTATTTCAGCTTGATAAGACCCAAATTCTGACCTGTGTATATCAGAAGATAGGGCTTATCCAAGTCTCTCCTAGCAACACTCAACTAACCATTCAAAGTAAAAGATCGATGGTCCTCTTGGACTAAACATAGGATTCTTTGATGTCACAGAATTGTGCACTGTTCTGAAATCTTCCCTTTTTTAGTTTTGCTTTGCAGAAGACCTTTACGCATATAAAAATTTTTGCAATCAACCCCAAGGATTTTGCATAGCTGTGTTTCATATATACCTGAACATGAATATTGTTAATAGTTCTACAGAACTCTAGACACTAAAATTTCAGTCAGATGCTTTTTGAAGACAACAAAGATTTTCAAGCAATGGACTCGGATATTCCTTCAGTTTGTCAATATCACAGATTTTCCATTCCTACAAAAGTCTAGTTACAATAATTTATTCTTTTATAATTTTAAATAAAGCACTATTCCTCCAACAGAAAATGGATGTTTACTCACACAAATGTGTTGCAAATTGAAAAGACCTTTGCAGTTGAAGTACTGTTCTTAATTTTGCTTTTTCCCATACTAACAAGAAAGGGATATAATTTGGTAGTTTAAAAATTTCAATTTTAATTTTTTTTTTCCTTGAAAAACCCTGTAGACACTTTGCAAGGAGTTATGGTGGCACTCTAAATCAGGTAGCAAGAAGTCATACGTGAATTATGTTTTCCAGGATATTTCCCAGGAGATGACATGCTGTATTATTTAAAAATAACATATTATCTCCTTCACTGCCTTGCGCCTTTTCTATACGTTTCCACCCTTGCACCCTTCCACTCTCAAACACACACACAAAAAAAGGCAAACCACAAACTTTTGGCCAGTCAATTTTAATTTTAGTAAGTCTCAATTTGTTATAACTTTACTTTTACAATGAATCACAGAATCACAGAATGGCAGAATCACAGAATGATCAGGGTTGGACTCCAAGGATCATTGTGTGTAGGTACACCCTGAAAAGAATGTAAAGTGAATTGAAAGCAAAGTATTTCTACAGCTATATCTAGTTGAGGATTAAAAGACATACTGTGAGTATAAAAGCTGTCTTGCTATCCTCTATTCCTTTCTGTAACCAGCAAAGCTCAGAGCTGTATGTTTCCTAAAAAGAAGTTACTTCACTAATTTTCTTAATTGTGTAATACTAATATAATATCAAGAACAGAAATTCCATTTTTACCTCAGCTGCTGACTTTGTTCTTGTGTAGAAGGATTGATAGCACTCTTAATTTTAGTTTGATGAGTGTAGCAGTAGAGTCTACTCCAACTTTCAGCTTATTATACACACATATATAATTGAAAAGCAGTTTGCATAGACAGCAAAAGCTGAAGACATTTATTAGAATGAAGGTTGACAAAAATCAATAGCATTCAGCACAATTCCTTTCAAAACAAGACTTACTTTTATACTGATTTATATCTTCATGATAAGCTGCATTTACATGGCAAAAGTATTTGGAGTACTAATATCCTCCAGCCTTTTTAAACTTTGTAGCCACACTACATTGTAGTCACAACAAATAGTTTAACTCCAGGTTGCACACAGTCTCACTGAGGTTTAGTCGCATGCCAAGGATATAGCATGAATAAATTTGGTCTTCCTAGTCTTCTGTTTGCATGAAAACTCCTTCACAAGCTGATTTTCATAGTAACTGTCCTTGGACCTTTTTAGAGTCTTCTCTGATATTCTGTGAGTGCTAAAGAGAGCAGGTGTAATTCATGGGATAAAAAAGAAAGGTGGCATGATAAACACACTGGAAACATCAAAGAAGTTTTCAATACAACAGCAAAAGCATTCTAACACAAATGTGGAAGACTTGCAAATTATTTATAAATAAAGGGTTCAGCTAAAGCAGTGAAGTAATAGCATAAATTATCTAATACCTCATGTCCTTCTTTTAGAAGAGGAAAAGCACATCAGGATCATACCTAAATCCATCATTTAAGAAAACAGATAAAAAGAAATCAGCATGTAGAGTAAATAATAAAATCAAAAGCATAATGGTAGTAAAATAATATTATTTCAGGTCTCAAGACTGACAGTTAGAAAAAGCTGTACTCTCTTATTTAGTCAGAGACATATACTGCAACACCAAAGTCAGTGTGATTCCCAAGTCTTTAGGCCGAGCATGACTTTTTATGACCCCCCTGACAAGTAAAAAGCAAAAGATCTAGGAATCATAGAGGGTGCTAAGATGTAAGCATTCCTCATAAAGTGCTTGGGCTGAAGGCAGGACTGTTTTCATTAGCTATATGTTCAGTCCAATGGCAACAACCATGATATAAAAGCCAGAGAAAACCATTAGAATGATTCAGTAGAGCTTACTTGTGTCTAGACCTTGTGATGAATGTCAAGATCATGACCCCAGTGTCAGTGTGTAGGACTGAGCTAACTATTGGTTGGTCCAACCATTCTAGGGGTATGATGTTGTCTGACCATCTGCATATAGAGATCATAGAATGACAGAATCATAGAATGGTTTGGGCTGGAAGGGCCTTAAAGATCATCAAGTTCCAACCCCCAGTCATGGGCAGGGACACCTCTCACTAAACAAGGCTGCTCAAGGCCACATCCAACCTGTCCTTAAACACCTCCAGATGGGGAATGGGGCATGCACTACTTCCTTGGGCAAAGACATCTCATCAAGGTTTTTTTTAATAATCCTGTAACTCATAATTGAACCACAAAATAACTAGTACTGACAAAGAATTTATTGAAAACTTATTCTAAAATACAGAAATGGATATTTTTATTTTTTTTTCTGCAATATGCTCCTTAAAAATCTATTCAAGTCAGTACATATCAACAAAAAACCCCAAACCTTCCTATTTTTATCAAAATGTTTTATAGTATCTCCTTAAAAATTAGTAGTAATGGTTTTATGCTTTCTTTTCAGGAAATGTTAAAACTGGAAGAGGTTTAAGAACAGAGAGACAAATGGAAGAATGTGTTATTTCATAAACTGTTGGAAATCATGTTTGAAAATACAGAGTGTTAGAAGTATTGGAAGAGTTATCAACTCAAAGGCTCATCGAATCTATATCTGGTCTGTGACAATAGCTAATAATTGTTTTGTAGGTGACAATATGAGGAAAAGACTAGCAAAAGCAGGGAAGTTTTTGCTGGCATTGTCTCCAATACACTCCCAGAAATGTGCAGATCATGAACTTTCTGAGCAAGGTGGTGTAACTTTGTCTGTTATAGTCCTCAGTGGGTTATTTTCCTATGAATGTCTCTGTGAGTTTGAAGTTGCTTTCAGAAGATTTTCATGCCTATTGACATTCAAAGTAACTTGTGTTGTAGAGCTCCACTGTCAATTTAATCTGATGCTCTCTAACATGTATATTTGACGAGGCAGTGACAAATCAATCCCCATTCATATTCTCCATGTCATTTATGATTTTGTAGATCTCTGTTGCATCTCCTTGTCCATTTCATCCCAGCATCAATTTAACAAATTGAAGAATGTCTTTGTTTTTATTGGTTCCTAGCATGGGAATAGTCCCTTACTGTCTGGAAGTAAATCATTCTTGTCACATTTCTCTGTGCCTTTTCCTTCTTAAACTACTATATCCTTTTCTTAATAGGGGAGTCAGATATCCATGCATTATTTAAGATGGGAGAGCATGGGTTTGCATAGTGGGACATGATGACTTTCCTTTGTTGGATTACCCCTGTCTGGCAGCTAAGCACCACACAGCTGTTTTCTCACTACCTCCTAGCCAGATGGGGAGAAAATTGGAAGAGTAAAGTGAGAAAATCCATGGATTGACATAAAGACAGTTTAATAGATAAAGCAAAAGCTGCACACCCAAGTAAAACAAAACAGAGTTGATCTGATACTTCCCATTGACAGACTGATGTTCAGCCATCTCCAGGAAAGAAGGGTAAAACCACATGTAACAGTTACCCGTGAAGACCAATACCATCACTACAGGAATTGCTGCTCCTCCCTGAGCCCTTCCTCTTTGCCAAGCCCTTTATAAACTGAGCAAGACTTTATATGGTATGGAATATCCCTTTGGGAAATTTGGGTCAGCTGTCCCAGCTGCGTTCCCTCCCAACTCTTTGTGCAGTCCCACTCATCCTGCCAGTGTGGTGGGGTAAGAAGCAGAAAAGTCCTTGACCCTGTGGAAGCACTGCTTAGCTACATCAACTCTATATTACCAAACCATATATATACTGTCAGCACTGTTTCCAACAAAAATCTAAAGCATATCTCAATACTAGCTACTGTGAAAAAATTTAACTCTATGTCATTTAAAACCTGGATATCTTTAAAAAAAAGCACCCCAACAAGATCATAAGTGAATATCAGTGGAAACTTGATACTGGTCATTTTTTGCCTGGTAAGTTCTTACAGTTCAATTTGAAACAACTCCTGTAGAGAAAGGTTAGGATGGGAGTCTCTGTAAGCCTCTGTTTATAAACTCTGAACACTAATGAAAAACAAAATCATTTTTCTATTGCTTATCTTACCTGAGTGCTCATTTTATTACCTGCTGAGTTTTTGACCTTACATTCTTCCTTGTGGACTTTCAGCTTCCTGGAAAAAAACAAAACAAAAACCAAACCAAACCAAACCAAAACAAACATTTATTGCCAGTTTTTATGTCCTTGGCAAAAATATTTACTCTGATTATATATGTTATGTTTCCACAATTCCCTATCCCTCTCAATGATTTAGATTATAAGCTTTGAGAGAGTGATAGGCCAGCTTCTGTTCTGTTTATACATATGTAAGCCCACTGAGGTCCAGGATTAAGATTCTCCCAGCTATACAATAACAATATTTTTTAAAATTGAATATGACTTTAAAAATTGAAGGTATAGAAAAGGTGCTATAAAAGTAGTATTGCTTAGACAGATTATGACTGAATGTGGAAAACAGTAATGAAACTGACCCTGATTTGAAGATGGGAAAGGAGATGACCAAACTAAACTGTTATGCAAAGCAATAGGAGGCAGAGGCTAATTACTAAATTACTATATTTGACCCAATGCATGGCATGTCTTCATTAATAATCACATTTGAGCTGTGAAGACCCTATATGTCAGTGACAATGCAGAATTTTTCACGCCTGCCAGTAGAATTGAAATGGTGCTTTCACTCATGCTTCCTGTGTTTTATGGAAAAAACCCTTTATGGACATTTAAAAAGTATTTTTAAACAAAGACATTTACGATAATTTGTAATCAATAACAAAGCAATCTTGTTGGGTTTTTTTAACAATTATTTTACTCAAACAAGTTTATTTTAATCATCCAAGAAATGCTTGCTATAACACTCCACTTTCTCTGTTGCCTTTTGTTGACACCAGCAGTAGCATGTAATTTTTTATCATGGAATCACAGAAACATTTAGGTCGGAAAAGACCTTTAATATCACCAAGTCCAACTGTTAACCTAGCACTGCCAAGTACACCTTGGAACCATGTCCAATGGAGACACATGAAAGTTTATTTTTATATTCAAGTTTCCACTTATAAACTAAATATCCAAACTTTCACTGTAGTAACAGAAGTAGTCAAAAGTCAGTGGCACCCAAAGAGCAATTCAGTTGTCTGTCAATAGACAAGATTTAAAGTAGTTCTAAATAGGACCTTAAATATATAGCTTATATACAGACACATTCTGTTGATACCTAAATTTAGGAGACTTCATCTGGGCCTGAATTCTACCCTTGAACTTGTCTAAAGCTAATTTCTTTTTTCAATGTCATTGTGAGACCACTTTTATAATTTTTAACAGGTCTTGAAGATCATGCAAGGTCTGGACTGGAGAAAGATTATTACTGCACTCTTCTTCAAAAATGGCCGGAGCCAATTTGTGGAGCTACAGGCTGCTCATCCCATTTGGTCCCTGGGAAAATCATGAAGCTAGTCTTCTTCACAGCCCTTGTTCTACATATAAAGATGAAGAGGGTAAATGGAAACATGCCACATGGATTTAACAAGCACTCTGGACTAATGAACTACAGAAGTCCCTTGCAGTCTGAAGTGGTACATGATCCTGTGATTTTGGGATTAAAGCCCTTTATTTGCAAATAATATACTTATTCATATAATGTTTCAATGACAGTGAAATACATGTCAGAGATTTCTCCTACTGGAGCAGGATCACTGGAATACGATGCATGATACATTTCCTGTATAATACACACTATAAATTATAAAGTAAAAGATAGTTCCTGCCCAGCAGAGCTGAGTAACAGCTAGAAAGAGAATAAAAGCAAGAATCTTTGCACAAACCAGAGGAAAATTCAAAGTTTTTTTTTATTAGTATTTGTTTGATTGCATATCACATAACAAATTGTATCTATTTCAGTACAGACTAATCTTGAGAAAAGATCTGAATGACAAGTCAGTAATGGATTTAGAAGTGAAAAGCATTGTCTCCACTGAATTTCACATCCAAATATGAGTTAAAAGTCAGTTTAAGTACCTAGGAATATTCCTCTTGGATTAAAAACCAAATATAATTAGACATTAAACTTATGTTAATGCAATATGAAAAAAAAAGACCGTTGTGGAATAAGCACAATAAATCTTTGTGAAATATAAGTGGAAAGCTGCAGTTTTAATTAGGTAAGTATACAAACTTTGATCATGTTTGCAGCTAATATATCAGACTGTTATATCATAATCAGGTTAAAATAAACAGACTGCACATATAATCTTCAAATGGATATAATTTAATTTTGGTTAATTAATCATTTATTTCCCAGATATGGCACACAGCTGTAAAGCCAGATGACCTAGGTTTTGTTCTTTACAAAACTGGACACAAATGAATTCCAGCAAATTCCAGTATGCCGAATGGTTGAAAAAATCTCCAAAAGAAATTGGTGATGTAAATTTCAAGTTTTTCAAATACTGTTAATCTGCTGCGATGGAGACACGGAGACCTTGAAAAAGGGTTACTAGGGGAGGCGGTGGCCAAACACAAAGTATCCTGTCCTGTGAGATTTGCCAGTGTTACCCACACGTTTACTTTGGGTAATGTCAGCGGGAAAGGGCTACCTAACGTGTCCCCTGCTATGGTGGCAATCATGAGTCTGAGAATCATAATTACAGACCCTTTCTTAGCTTCCAAGCAAATCGCCTTTTGCATTTTTCTTTAGTTATATCTCAGTCCTCTTGGAGGACTGGCCAAAATGTGGGTAGTTCGACTGCACTCTAAACCA
>VXBZ01009725.1:0-59149 GCA_013399135.1 Heliornis fulica
GCTGCCTCACGCCTCCTTCCTTCTACGCGCGTGTGTGCGGGAGGCCGGCGGGCCCCGTCCCGCCTAGGTCTGCTGCTCTTGGGGTCCGTCTCTTTTCCTTTCCCGCCCCCGCTTTCCTCCCTATCTCCTCCCAGCCCCGTGCGCCTCCGCAGAGGCATTTCTCTACGTCCCTTACCCGGTGTTGGGGGGCGTCCCGCCGGCCCGCGTCCCTTTCCTCCCCGCTCCCAGCCGGGGGCTTGCGGCGCTTCCCTCTGGATGCGTCCCCGCAGCCCCGGGCGGGAGGCGGCCAGGGGGAAGCGCTGCCACCGAGGATTTACCGCCGCCTGGGACTTGGACTCGCGTCACCTCCGCCCTCTCTCCCGTGGGGACACCCTGCGCCCCGGTTCTGCTGCCGCTCCAGGCCGCCGCCATGGATGAGAAGTACCTGCCCGAACTGATGGCGGAGAAGGACTCGCTGGACCCGTCCTTCACACACGCCCTGCGGCTGGTCAACCAAGGTGAGGGCCCGCGGGGGCGGAGCGGGTCCGCTTTGTCCCGCCGTGGGGACGAGCGGCGGCGTCTGCCGGAGTTAGTGTCGGCCTCCGGGGTTGCTCAGCGAGGCGCTTGCTCTTTGTTCCGGTGGGTTTTTTTGTGGTCGGGCTGCTGGTGTTTATCAGTTCCTCCCACCGTGCCCTTGTTAACGTGGAGCATCTGCCCAGCACCGGCGGTCGCTGCCCGGGCAGGGCTCTGCCTGCCGCTGCCCCCGGCGGTCACTGAGGCGGTGGTGCTGTTCCAGCAGGCAGAGCATCTCCCCCAAACAATAGCAAAGGCTGAGCTGGCGTGGAAAATTCTCCCTCTTCCATAGGCATTTTTATAGCTGCATGACTGCTCACTCCTTCAGTTGATCTGTAACCCCAGGTTGAATTGCTGTGTAGAACAGCTTGGGTCTTAGGAGCTTTGCTTGGGCTTCAAGTCGATTAAAGCCACAAAAGATTATTCCAGGTTTACCCTGCTAAGTGTTTCTGAACAGCAAATAGCTTATTGTGTGTGTGCTTGTGAGCTTTTCAAAAGAGTCCACAATCGGGTACTTTCCTAGGAACTTTTTATCTCTAAAATGTTAAGCAACCATCAGTACCTTTTGGGGCATCTTACCCCCCAGCATGTTTTTTATTGCGATTATGTAACTGAATAATAAATGACATGCCAAATAAACAGAGCTAGCACTTTAGAGCTTCAGTGATGCTATACTGAAAAGTAATTCTCTGTGGCTTTAATGTGTTTTAGTGTAAAATTGGAAGTATTTTCTAATTAGCGGGTGAGTTGAGTACAGTTTAGGACACACACTTGATAGAGGGCTTGGGATGGTTAAGTGAAGTAAGTTACAAACTGATTTTTTTAATATAGCTTAATGACAGCTGAAATGATTTTGGCTTCGACTGAAGTGATTACAAAGCTGTGCTACTGTACTTTATTTCCTGTAACAGGAGCAGGTCTAAATCAATGTGGCATCTTTTAGTGCTTTGTTGTAGTTTTTGATGTGTAATGGAATGCAAATGTCCATTTCTAAATCAGAAGGGGAGTCAGCTACTGTCTGAAATATTCTGGAAGCAGCTGTCAGTTTCAGCTGTGGAATGCATATGCGTTTTTCCTGACTTTGTAAAAGTATCACCGTTGATAGTGAGAGGAGAATTAGGCTAACAAATATTTGTATTGTTTGCTGTAAATAAAATAACTTGATGGTTGCAAATTAGTTCAGTTCCTTGCCAGCTAGTGAAGAAATTTTGCACCTGTAAGTTGTTACAGGCTGTTACAGAGTGATATACTATTTTACAAAGACTGTGTATGTAAATAGGATGGCTCTTTAGGAAAACTTACCCTTTTGGGCTACAATAGTTTGTGGTTTCACATTGAAATAAATGAGAAGGCAAACTTCTGCCTGCTTTTATCATGTAACACTTGGTATCTGCATGCATGCTTTCAGCTCCAAAAAGAAAAGATACTGGTGATGAAAAAACAAATGTAGATGAGTGTGGATCCAATGTCTTTATTCAGCTATGTCTCTGGATTTTTAATTTAGTTTGAAACTGAAATCTTGTATTAAAACTTAAGTATTTCAGGTTAGACATGGGTAGAAAAATTAGTGTGACTATTAACTGGCTAACTTTAAGTGCAAACTTGATAGTATCTATGCAATTATATTTTAGGCAGTTCTAGAGTCACCAAAACCACAAATAAGGTGAAGTGATTATAAAAAAAATTGAAATGGCTGTGTAATACAAGTGGGAAATGTCAGGAGAGAAGTTTTATCAACCCATTCTGTCATGACACTTTATTACTGAATTTTTCTCAATTGTAGCAATTCTGTGCAGTTAATGAAGGCAAATATTAGTGGGAATGTGTGTGTAATAGTTCTGGCTTGCACTTCATATGTCAGTTCCTGTGATAGTTCAGTGAGCAGGCAAACGAAATGGCTTGTCTATTTTAAAGTGGGTATGTTTAGCTCTTCAATTGAGAATGAAACATGCTTTGCAGTTTCACTTCTTCCAGATGTTTGAGAATGTCTAAGCAGAGGTTTTAAGTGCTTAAAATAACTGTCTTAATCATGTAATAGCATTTTGATGTCTTAATACTATTACGTTTACTATTTCTATTAAACTGAAATACTGTAGATCAGCCAACTTCAGAACTCAAGACTGATTTGTAGGACTTGTATGGTTGAAATAATAAATCCGAAGATGCTGAAGGAGTTGGTGTGTGTACTGCATAGACAAGAGCCAAATCACTAATAAATTTGTAACCATGTTGAAAATCTGTTTCTAGGGAAAAGTCCTATGTCTAGACTTCTAAAATCTGTTAATTATAGCTCTCAAATAGAAGTGGACACATTTGCATATTATGCTTATAATTACAAATTATACTTTGGGTTACACACAAATTATGTAGTTTCAAATGATACAGGAAAAAAAGTGGAGCTTCACATCCCTTTCTAGTTCCAGGGTAGCCTTTCAGTTGAAAAAGAGCAATGTGGTGATAACTAGGATGCTGCAAGGATACTTTCTTGGGCAGTAGAATTAGTCTGTGTATCATAATCAAGAGATGTTCTCCTGCCCTAATATCATCTTGTTTCAAGCATTTTGAAAGCATTCCAATCAAAGATCAGTCTCCTTCCTTGGTCCTGCACAGTATGTGGATGTGATGATTATCTTGTTGAAAACTCTGTTGAAGAATTTGGCTTGTCTCTTGGGGACACAATTATAAGATGTATTGCTTAAATTTGCTTTAAAGAGTCACTGAAACCTTCAGGTGGTGCTTCAATTTTAGAATAGTAGGAATCTTTTGCAGGAGATTAGACTGCTCTTTTCTAGTTTACCACTTGAACTCTAAGCCTTCAAAAAAAGCAGATATTTTGTTACTTGTAAACCTTTATATGTTATATCTTGGGAATACTAGCCTTTTGCATATTTAGTAAGGTGGCCATGCTAATAGGATTAATGTGTAGCTGGTACCAGAAAATGGGAAGTAGAATGTTATGTCTAATTATTACCTTATTAGTCCTGTAATTGAAGAAACCTATGAGCAGTTTGTGAAGAAGCAGGAGCCTACTTCATGTCTACTTGTATTTTTACAGCTCTCGTGTGCTCATCTTTGTGCTGCAAAATCTAAAAAATGTTTTTGTACATGTAAGTGACGCTTGTTCTGAAGTCAGACTAGTTCTTTGTGTTTGTCTTTTCAAGGTACTGAGTGGCTTTAGGTATTAGTCTTTTGAGACCTCTATTTTGAAAGCTGGCTTTTTTCCACTTAGGGTTATATGTAAATATTGGTAGATATGCAGTTGTAATGTTGACTGCCATAACTTTGATACTTAACTATTGAAACATCTGTAAGAGGAGAGTTTATCCTTTTAATATCTATGCATTTTATTGATTCATAAGTATTTTGTGAATGTTGGATAAAATACGTGAAGTTGCAGATGGATGAAGCTAAATAAAATATGTTGATACCAGGCATGTTTTGTAACAGGGGAGGCATTAAAATGGATGCCTGGCACTTGTGTGATTTGTGTAATGTTAAATGTGTTGGTGAAGAAGACCCTGTAATCGAAGTCAGGGCAGGTGAAATCCTTATTCTAGAAGGCAGTCAGTCTGGGTGCCATTGCCAAGACACCTTTTACTTCTCTGCATAATACTCATGGAATTAATCTTTGCAAACTCTGCTTGAGATTTGAGGCAGTATTTCAAGCTGTCGAGGCTTAATTTAAATTGCCAACAAGATGTACAGGAATATCAAGCCTTCCTATCAGTAGATGGCTGTATGTGCTAGGTAAATGACTTCTGAGCCATGTGACCAGTAGTCATCAATAGAGGTTTGCTGGTTCTTGTGTTAAATTTTGAGTAGCAGTTCAATAATCAGACCAGTACCTTCCTAAATATCAGGGCAAATGGAGTGTGTGGAAAGTTTACAGACTTCTGCATTGTGGAGAATATTAATGGCATGACTTTTAGCAGGTAAGAGATAGCTTTGTCAGTGTTTAAAATAGGTTCCAATCAGTAACATCTATAGAATCCTAATTTACTTTTAATAAATCTCTCTTGCTATGCAATCCTTGCTAAGTGCCTAGAAGACCTTTAATTTTTTGCAAACAGATTTTTATTAATTCTTAAAAGTGTATGCCATAAGTGCACAATCAAGTACATATGTTGTGATATAAATAATTGATTTGCTGCTGAACCAATCACTTACCTGGGGACAGGTATTTCATGATAAGGAAGAGATGTGCATGGTGCTGCTTGTTTCTGGCCCCTGATGGTGTTACAAGGGCTCTCTTGCTGTGTAACTTCAAACTTTCTCATTGTAGCCTCAATCATATGAGCAATGCTTCTTTCAAGTGCACTGTGCAGAGGGTGGCAAAATGCCTTATGAAGGTCATAGGTGTTTTGTAAAGCAAATATAGGTCAAAGTAGATGGAGTTTCAAGGTTACTTGGGACATCCTATTAACTTCAGTAAAATAGTAAGTTTTGCAATATGCCCTTTGGACAAAGATTTTTCAGGCAGCGGGTCACTAAGTTTTCCTTAGAGCCTGGCTAGAAGAAGAAACTTCTGTTTTCTAGTAATCAGACTTGAAAACAGTCTATGAAAATGTGTAGGTGGAACTGGCTATTTGGCAGGTGCAATGTGATGAGAAGCTTAAATGACACTATTTGGAGTGGATATGGTGGGATGGTAACATGCAGGGAGGGCTGGCTTTGGTTCTATTTCTGGTTCCTTAAAACTGCATGAGAAGCAAAAGCTTGGGAGTAAAGAAGGAATATTTAAGACCCATCCAGTCCCTACTGTTTCAGCCTTCCTCACTTGGTATCGCTTCAGAAATTCCTGTCTTTGTAATGGTTGGCTCTTAAATTCTACTGCAGTGAAGCTGTTTGGGGAAAGTCATAGTACTTGTTAATGATTAGATTCCAGTGTTGGTCTCTTAAAAGGCTGGGGAGGTGATTTATCAGGTATTCTGGTCATGTTAACAGGACTGCTGTGAAATGCAGCTGAAGTTAATCATACGTACTTCACCCTAGGCTCATCTGCTCTGAAGCATGACTCTAGCCTGCAGCCGCTCACCCATGATCACATTTAGTCTAAAGCTGACTTCTAATTCACTTGCACACTTACTTTGGCAGTCAATGAGAGAGATCGAATTTAAAGGTTTCAAATTTAAACTGACATGGTTTGTCACTTTCAATCCCTTTTGACACCAGCCATGCAAATTAAAACTGTAACCCTCTGAGTACTTATTTACTGGAGAATTCAGAAAGGTCACAGCATTGGATGGCTGCTCTTCTGGCCTGTGGCTTGTTTGATTTAACTTGTATTTACTTAAAATCTGTGTGTGTGACCTTTTTGCCCTCTTGAGTTCCCCCCCGTGCTTCATATATAATTAGGAAACAAAAGAATTTAGGATGTGCTTTGATTTTTTTATTTTAAAAAATTGGGTATCAAAGTTGAGTTGAGTAGCCAGCCTCTGTAATGTATTTGGTGTGGTACTCCATTACTCTTTAGTATTTAGCAATTCTAGTCAAAGGCATGTTTAAATGGATTAACTGGTAGCTGACACACCTAATATTTTATGGTAAATTAACCAATTGCTCTTAGCTGAGCACTGCAGGAATTTTACAGGCTTTATGCTTACATTATTAATACTAGTTTTCAAAAACAAAATTATATAGGGTGTGGTGTTTATACTATGAAAGTGCAGTGGCTTGGTGAAGTGGGATTATCTACTTCTGAAACTTGGGGAAGGCAAGTCTCACCATAATGGGAGCTGCATGGTAGGTAGTCATCCTAGTTGTATATTGAGAGCTAAATATGAGCTCCAAGTGCATCACTGGCTAGAAAATCAGCATCTTTGTGGCCTTAAGCTAAGGCCATAGGGGTATATGGACCAGAGAATCTCTTCTTGTGACCTTCTAGGTAGAGAAATTCATCCTAATCTTCAAGATCATGGAAATAGATGCTTTGCAAGCTTGAAGGTCTGTAGGCCTCTTGCTAGCCTGATGGGTTTTTAAAAGTGTTCATTAACCTGTACTTTGAGTGCCTTACTACCTTCACAGAGGTAAACAAAGGTGCCAAGAGGTGATGAAATGTCTGGTCCAAAAAGTTTTTTTTACATTTAAGAGCTAATCACCCACTGCTAAAACACTGTGCAAATGCATCTGATAGGTTTTAGATCTCTTGATATCTTTGATTCAGAGCGAGATGAGTTTCTGGACATTTGATCTCAAATTCTTAGGTTTCTTGACCTATCAGTGTCTTCCAAAACACAGTAGATGTAGTCTGGCTATTTATGACAAGGAGCAAATTAGACTAGCAACTACAGAAGTGGAACCAAGAAGCATCTTTAAGCTGAGCGCTGTATCTTTTGACTGACTCAATAGCTGAGCAGTGCATGTGTGTTACTCTTTGTGCTTATCCTATCTTAAAATATTCCTTTGTTTGACTTAAACTGTCATATTTGTCACTTACTGTTCTTTTGTTTTTTGTTGTCATTTTAATTTTTTACCTTTTTACCTTGTTGTCAAGGTAAAATTAATAAGAAACTGGAAAGTTAAATGGGTTTCCTTCCTGTTCTACACTTCCAGCTGCTGTCTTGCTGGCTGCCTTCCATTTCTTATTTTGATGTGTTTATCAGGCTTTTGGCTTCAGCTAGCAGCTCAACAGGAACAAAGTTGCAAGGCAGCAAACAAATGTCAGTTTAATTCTTGTAGTTGGTAAATCTTTTACTTTTTTCGCCTATATGTGTTCTTTTATAGGTCTTTATGTTCTAGGAAGAATTTCTTGACAGAATAATTGGAAACCTAAAAGATTAGAAATCATTTCAGTAAACCTATTGTTCTTTCACTTAATCCAAAAGAAAATTTGTAGCAACAACTGCTGTGCTGATCCTGGTATAATTTAGTGACAGTGGGAATCTGAAGTTGCAAATCCTTTGGGGATTTACTGGTTTTCTTCAACTTTATTAATCCATTTGTGTTGTACAAAAGAAATAGTAGGGGAAGATATCTTTTTGTAGACAAGACAGAATCTAGGAAGAAGTCAAAATAGCTGCTGTTGCTGTGACACAGAACATTGATGCATTTACTGACTGCTTGGAGAGTCAATGCATCTGTAGTCTCTTATTGCCTCTGATTATCCAGTAACAGAACTTTGGAGAAAGCGGATGTATTTGAAAGTGAAGTTTTAGATAGTTTTAGTTTTATCCAGCTTTTCCTGCTGCTATGGGATAGTAATGATGTTTCAGATACAAATGGAAGGACTGCTTTTAATGCTGTCATCCTTTTTCATGTGTGTCTTTTAACATGTCTGTTAACTGATAATAGAGAAAGAGTTTTGTTGCTAGTTCCTTCTGATCTGTGTCCTAATTAACTAGAGGTCAACTAGATGGCAGTGAAACTCCAATCCTGATGCATCTATGGTCAGCAGCCCAGATTCTTTTCCCCGAGTTCCTTAACCCTCAGATGCAAAGGATCTGATCTTTGTGTTGTCTCTCCTGCTACAAAGCAGAAATGATGTGCTCCCTGGCATGTAGATTTGTGTGATAAAGCTCTGTGGGGTATAGCAGTAAAGTAAAAATTTTCTTTTTCTGCCCACCTCTAAAGGGATGAATGAATGATCTTGTGCAGAAGTGAAAAGCACTGAGTCCATCATACATGTTTGATGGCTTCTTGTTATGGTTAACTATACCCTCTCCCCTCGCTGAGTTAAAAGGAAAGCAGATTTTTCTACTGTAGACTTTTCACACAGTTTGAGTACAATATTCTTGGTTCATTTGTGGAGTCATGAAAGGTCAGAAATCTAGACTGGCTTGTCACTTCATGAGTGATTTCATGACCACTTCCAGCCTCCTTTTTGTTTTTTTTTTTTTTTTTTTTTGTTTTTTTTTTTTCTAAGAAAAANCCTAATTTCAAGGAAAAAGATAGTCACAGATGACCTGTTTTTGTGGCAGGTAGAGTTTGTCTAAGTGATGTGGTTTGTCACTAATGATTTGACTCAGTCCTGATGAGTGTGAGGAGCTAATAGCTTCTTTCTGCTTCATGGTGTATAGGCTGTAGTGGTATCTTTAGTGTAAGTTACCACTTGCTGTTTTTCTGGGCGTATCCTTAATGATGTCCTAGTCTGACCAGTCTCTAAGGTGGAATGTGGCATCTTAGTACTAGATTTGAAGACTGGAAAGGTCTACTGTGGTTCAGTTTGTCTTGTGTAACACAATGGGTCTTGGAGATTCTTCTCACCCTATACCCTTGACCTTTTTATAACACTGTGCATCTGTGGTCTGGAAAAATGATTATGTTTTTATTGACCTGCTGTATAAAAGCATGCAACAGAAGATTTATCATGTCCTTAAAGCTTACTGTATCTGTTCAGGCACTTTTTCTGCAGACAATTGAAGTCTTCACAGAAGCTTATTAATATAATGTAGAAGAAATGTTGGGAATGATGTAAGTGTAGCAATATAAAATGCTTGTTAGGAAATTAATGATGACCTTAAGATTTCCTCCACTCTTAGTTTTTCTGTGAATTTGGAGATCTCAGGCAATTATAAAGTACTAATGAGAGCAGAGGTGTTTCTACCTATAGAGCACCTTAAATACAGTGAGGATGTAACTCTCCCGGGGAGGTTTTAGGATGCTGTTTTTGTGTCGGGAAGCCCTGCTGTGTTAGCAACAGGTCACTCAGCATTAGGGGAATCGCCGTGCGGTTTCCCATTTTGCGTGGAGCGTTTTCCTAAGGGCTTTACAGAGCACTTCGGGGGCGGGGGTAGCGGTTCCTTGGAATGCAGCGCAGCTGACGGCGCCGTCCCGTAGGTGCAGCGCTGGCGCTGTGTCAGCAGGGGGAGCCGGCGCGCAGCCAATCGGCCCTGCCGGGGTTCCCCGGGGAGGCCGGGCTGTCGAGGGGGGGGGCAGCCCCTCGAAGGGAGCCCGGGCGCTCTCCCCTCTGGGAGCCGCACCGGAGCGCTGGGTGTTCGCCAGGCGCAGGAACTCTTGGAGCCACGAGTGTGGCGCTGTCTGAAGCGCGGGTCCCTCCCGTTAGCCGAGGCTTCAGCCCCTGGGGAATCACCGGGGCAATGCCGCTTTTCGCCGAGCTACACTGCTTGAATATAGGGAGTTGGATGCTGGAGGTGGAAAGGCTTTGATCGGTACCTGGCCTGGTTGAAATTGCCACTGGCTGCATATTTCAGCTCACCCAGCTCACATGTTTCATACCTTGGTCACAAACTTTGGCTCAAATACGGACTTAATGCTGTGGCTGTAACGGAGTACCTTGTCTTTGGACACAGGGCTTCCACATATGCCTGAGAGCCTTGGCCAGTGTTGTTCTCTCATGTATTCTTCAACTTGGACTGCTGTCAGCCCAATTTGTGTTGAGGGTTTTTTTTAAAGTTTGGCAAAGTATTTTAACTATCATCTCTTAAAGTATCACATTATTATCAGCCGATTAAATGGAGGGTGCAGAGAAACTACCATGATGTTGTTTGTAAGCCATTTGTTCGTGGATGCACTTTCAGAATTTACAAATCTCCTGAAATAACCGGCCTTGCTTGGAACACTAAGTAATAGGTCACACAGCTCAATACAAGGTTAATTAAAAATGCTGATGTATGTTTCATTATCACATGTGGCAAGTAGCTGACTGTAACATCAGCTCTGTAAAGAGCTCCAGACAAATTACCCTTCTTGAATTAGTGCCCTAAGAGGAAAATGGATGCAACCAGCTTTAACTATTAGATTGTAGTTTCTTTAGACT
Organism: Heliornis fulica; assembly: GCA_013399135.1. Taxonomy (NCBI): domain Eukaryota; kingdom Metazoa; phylum Chordata; class Aves; order Gruiformes; family Heliornithidae; genus Heliornis; species Heliornis fulica. The sequence continues at coordinate 10,268 of VXBZ01009725.1, forward strand.
GCAGTGGTGTACTGAGCACTATGTTAACATAGTATGTATCTTCTGCTTCTGAGTAGCTTGTAAGCCTTAAAGGCATTGATCCCTTACTTGAGTCCAGTGCAGGGCAACTAAGAGGATTAAGGGAGTGGAACATCTTCCTTATGAGGACAGGCTGAGGGAGCTGGGTCTCTTCAGCTTGGAGGAGACTGAGGGGTGACCTCATTAATGTTTATAAGTATATAAAGGGTGAGTGTCAGGAGAATGGATCCAGGCTCTTCTCAGTGATGGCCAGTGATAGGACAAGGGGAAATGGTTCCAAATTGGAACATAGAAAGTTCCATCTTAATAGAAGGAGAAACTTTCACTGTGAGGGTGATGGATTACTGGAACAGGTTGCCCAGAGATGCTGGACATGTTCCTGTGATCTACTCTACTTCTTGCTTGGGTGGGGGGCGTGGTCTTAATGATCTTTCGAGGTCTCTTCCAGCTCCTAATATTCTGTGATTCTGTGATGTCTGTGTCCAGAGCAATGACCAAAGCTTTCAACGACTGGTTGTCTAGGCTGGAGGGCTACCTGGTACGATGGCTTGCATTGATGATGCTGGGAGGTTATCTATTCCAGGCACTCGCTGGATAACCTCCTGCTTGGTCTTCAAGTGGAAAACAGTGAAATGGGTAGAAACTGAATCAGAAGTACTAGTTCTCCACTTGAGGTAGAATGTAAAACTGTAGGCTTCATTCTGTAAAGTCCTTTTGGAATCCATTGCTTAATTTAATAATGCTGTGTTAGAGTAATACCGTTCTATAGCTTTAGCCTGTAGCTTATAGTGAGTAAATTTTTCAAGTAACTACTCAGCATCGCTTGCACAGTCTTAAAAATAATCATGTAAATGTCTTGCCAGCAATTTATGAGGTTTTTTGGCACTTCATCTGTAAAGTATTGGTGCTGTTACCAAAGCTGAGATTTTAAGCTTTTCTGCAGAGTCACTTAAGACTGCAGGGAATACAAAGTGAAGTGACCCCTTACTCAGGTTCAGCACCTTAAAACATGGGTGTGTATACTTGTCATATACACAAAGCAAATGTTAAGCATTATTTTTCCCTTAATTTTTTTCCTTAATCTTACTGATAATTAGTTATCTTTGAGCTGTGTCAATTGCAATCAATCAGATTTTGGAAATAATCCTTTTTCCCTTTTTCCCTTGAGTATTTAATTCTCAAGACAGCTTTCCTGACATGGGAGAGCTTTTTACATGTAATCAAATTACTAATGGAGTAGTGAATGCAATTTCAAACTAGGCCACAAAATGCAGACCCAAGAGCATATGACCCCCACAGAAAAATAAAGAAAATAGATGTTCCTGGACAGCTACAGTTAATCCCTTGCTTGTCAAGAGATGCTGCCAATAGATATTTTGCAAGAGTAAAAATAAAAGCTGTATGAATTTGAGGGGGGGGAGGGAAGCTTTTACTCATTCTCAGCTCTTTCTGACTAGTGTTATGCTCGTATTTTTAGGATATATCTATAGTAAATTAAAATAGTAACCTGTTGTCAGTGTTGGTTCAGACAGGGATACTATAAGAGTAATCCTGGGAATGTAGTACCAGATACATTCACTGAGGATTCATTCTAGCATTTATGGTATTTATTGGTGGATGAGAGACTCAACATGGCCAACAATGTGCTCTTGCGGCCCAGACGGCCAACCGCATCCTGGGCTGCATCAAGAGGAGCGTGGCCAGCAGGTTGAGGGAGGGGATTCTCCCCCTCTACTCTGCCCTCGTGAGACCTCACCTGGAGCACTGTGTCCAGTTCTGGAACCCCCAACACAAGAAGGACATGGACCAGTTGGAGAAGGTCCAGAGGAAGGCCACAAAGATAAGAGGAGGCTCTGGGGAGACCTTCTAGTGGTCCTACAAGAAAGATGGGGAGAGGCTGTTCAGTAGGGCCTGTTGTGACAGGACAAGGGGAAATGGTTTTACAATAGAGGGAGGGAGATTTAGATTGGATATTAGAAAAAAGTTCTTTACTGTGTGTGTTGTGGAGCACTGGAACAGGATGCCCAGAGAGGTGGTGGATGCCCCATCCCTGGAGAAGTTCAAGGCCAGGTTGGATGAGGCCCTGAGCAACCTGATCTAGTTGGGGGTGTCCCTGCTTCTTGCAGGGGGGTTGGACTAGATGACCTTTGGGAATTTCTTCCAACACTAGCCATTCTATGATTCTGATTCTCTTTTCTTGCTCTGAAACAGTCTTTAAACTTTCATGTCAAACTTGGTAGAGGTACTTGTATACTGATGGTGTGAGGAAGAGTTTACTACTTTGTTAAATGTTACTTTGTGATTTATTATTAGTGGACAGTCAGATCTTTCAGTTTAAACACCTTTTAGCTCCCAGATTTGAGAAGTAGTGCATTAACCACCTAAAATGCTGGAATCCATTTGTAACTGGGTAAGTCATACCTGCACTTGCTCTAAAATAATCTAAAAGAGGAAGTGAAATTTGAAACTTAATATACATGTGAATCATTCTTTAGGAACACTTACTCATGGAACCATACCTAACCATTGTGACCATTTTTGTCTTTTGTCCTTCCCAATGCAGTCCTATGCTTTGTTTCTCTAGTAGCAAGGATTGCTAGAACAATCTACCACATCAAGTGTTTGCTGCCTCAGCTGTCCATCATCCTTTGGGCACCCAGACACTGAATTTCTTAGGCAACTGCATTTTAAAAAATGTTTTGTTTCACACCCAGTGATAACAATGACCACTGTACAGACCCAACAAGATGGTAACATGGGGCACTGCACCAACATAGCGTTCAGGTGGATAAACTGAGGAAGTGGTAAGTGGAAGCTTAGAGGGTACAGTAGTGAGGTGGACTGAAAGCTGGTTCAAGGAAAAAGTCAGTGAGTTGTCATTAATGGGACAGTCTGGCTGAAGACCTGTAACTAGTGGAGTCCCTCAAGGGTTGGTACTGGGACCAATATTGTTCAATGTCTTCATTGATGACCTGGATGAGGGAATAGAGTGCACAGTCAGCAAGTTTGCTGATGACACAAAGGTGGGAGGGGTGGCTGACTGGAACAGGCTGCCCAGAGAGGTCTCCTTCTCTGGAGACATGCAAGACCAATCTGGATGTATTCCTGTGTGATCTAATCTAGGTGATCCTGCTCGTGCAGGGGGGTTGGACTAGAGGATAGTTTGAAGTCCCTTCCAACTCCTAATGGCTTGTGATTATTCCCATAAGAGACCTTTGTAACACTCATTACTGGGGAAAACATTTCAGTATTCAACGAAAACTAGTGGTTTTTTTAATTAGTGGGATTAAAACTAAAAGTAACACTTGTAAAATTAATTGCATAGCTAGATGAGAATGCAGTTTCTGAAATTGCAGTAACACTGAGGCATCATACTTTCCACTTTGATATAACTGCTTTATTTTAAACTGTCTTCAAAATAAATTTATAAGACAAATGAACTTGCAGTATCTTGATTTGAGTGGTTGCATAGAACATCATGTAGTCATTGTTTTATAGCTGTAATGATCATGTTTCTTGGAAAGAAACTTGACCTTTAGCTTTTAAAAATACTTTTTAGTTAAGAAAGGTACTTTCATAAAATTTAGTAACCTGAATTGTGTTTCTTTGAAGGAGCTATTTAGGTTTACTTAAGCTAAACATGAAGACATTTCCTTTAGATAAATGTCTTTTGTAGTTTGGAGTGGTTCACTAGTTAGTAGCATTTATGGTACAGTCTTTAATTGCTATATTGTGTTAACTTTACAAAGTATGCTTGGCTGAAGATTACTGGCACAAGTTGGTAGTTCAGATATTTTTGTAGGTATAAATTAGAGGCATGTTTAGCTTACATCTTGAAAGTTGAGTAATGTTCTGTTAGGTGAATGCTAGAACCACTAGTTTAAGAAAACTGTCACTCACGGATGCCACAAGATTGCTTTCCACAGTGAAGGTGCTATGTAGGAAGCAGGTGCTCCTACAGAGAACAGGCTTACGGCAGGCTTAGATGTTACACTTTCCTAGAGAAACTGTTCTGTTAGATGCTAGTTTTGAATTGCAGCTGGAATGAATCCATAAGCTGGAATGTCAAAGTTTATCAGCCTTCTAGGGAGAGCTAACCTTGGTCTTAAGTTCCATGATTCAACCAATTTTGAGGGATGATTTTATAGGGTAATATTTGGAAACAATTGTGTGTGGCAGCAGTCTTAATTTTGTGTAATATGTATCTTCATATAAAAGTTACTTGGATTCATCTGCTTTTGAGCATGTGGAAAGAGTAGTAATTAATGGCATCTCTGGTAGTTAAAAATCAAATTGGATGCAGAGAGTTTTTAACATTTGATTTATGTTGAAGTTCATACATAAAATTTCACAGGAATTTTTTAACCTGCACTTTCCCATAGGGCAATAGATATACAGGTTGCCTTTTTTCCTGCCAAGTTACAATACTGCAGCCAAAGATTCTAATAGATAAGAAAAAAGTAAAATTGCGTCGAAAGTAGTGTTTTGCCTCTTACCTGCTGGCAGTGGCAGTAAAGCCTTTCTAAAGGATTGCATTAGAGGTGTTAAAGTAAACCAGTGTGCTATACTAGAATTATAGAATGTATTGTTTTGAAAGGGATGTTTAAAGGTCTAGTGCAACCACTCCCCCCTCCCTGCAGTTAGCAGGGACATCTTCACTAGATCAGGTTGCTCAGAGCCCCATCAAGCCTGACCTTGAATATCTCCAGGGATGGGGCCTTCACCACCTCTCTGGGCAACGTGTTGCAGTGATTTACCACCATAATAGTGAAGAACTTTATCCTAACATTTAACCTAAATCTCCCTTTTCTAGTTTAAAACCATTACCCCTCATGCTATTGCTGCATGCCCTCACGAACAGTTCTTGCCCACCTTTCCTAGAGGCACCTTTCAGTATTGGAAGGCTGCTACAACGTCCCCCTGGAGCCTTTGCTTCTTCAGGCTGAACAAGCCCAACTCTCAGCTTATTTTCACAGGGGAGTTGCTCCAGACCTTGGATTGTTTTTTGTGGCCATCCTCCAGACATGCTCCAACAGGTCCATGTCCATGTCTGTTGAGGGCTCCAAAGCTGGGTGCTGTATTCCAGGTGAGGTCTCTTCCCAGAGCAGATGGGCGGAATCACCTCTTGATTTGCTGGCCACATTTGATTTGCCTTGTGGGCTGCAGATGCATGTTGGTGGCTCATACCTACATTGGTAGCTTTTTAGTCACTTTTCTTCTACGTGTACCAACTAACCTCCACAGGTTTTTTTGGTGCCTCTTTATAGCAGAATATAAATCTGCTTTAGCATCTTTGGGTTATGTTTTTCAGAAGTATTCTTAAAGCATTTTTTCAAATTCTCAAGCTACTTTTCAATGTATTAAAGTACATCCCATCATCAAAGGTGTAAGCTTTGATGTGTAAACTGGATGATCAGGCCAAAAGAGCTTTGGTGAATGGAGAGTTGGCAGCTGGTTGCAAGTGGTGTTCCCCTGGGCTTCAGGAGCTGCCATTCTAGCAGCTTCTTCCAGAAGGCACCCCTGCAGCTCCCCATGCCACACCAAAACCTTGTTGTGCAAACCCACCCTAAGGTTGTAATTAAATGGGTGTTGGATGGTCTCTTCTCTAAAATATGTGATGGGACAGCAGGAAATGGCCTGAGGTTCCACCAGGAGAGGTTTAGATTGGATATTAAAGAAATTCTTCACTGAAGGGGTTGTCAATCACTGGAATATGTTTCATAGGATGTGGTTGAGCCACCATCCCTGTATGCTGTTTTAAAAAAAGATGATTTAATATGGTGCTTAAGGATGTGGTTTAGTTCCTCGACTTGACAGTGATATGTTAACTTGGACTTGATTTTAAAGTTTTTTTAATCATAGAATCATATTGGAAAAACTGTCCTGGTGTCAGCCAGCTCCCTCAGTGCTTGTGGATGTCTAGTGAAATTTCAGAAATTGGGGATTTAAGGTAAATTGTGAGTTGTGCCTTACTAGAACCTATCATTAGCTTGTGACACACTTCTGAATGATGGGTTGCTGAAGTCTGAGTTTGTACCCTATTTTTGTTGGGGTGAAGTATGCTGGCCAAGCTCTGGAGTTGCTTTAAATTATTTTTAGAGAAGTAGGGGAAGGTAACATCACTTTTGTTGCTGATGGCTGCGTAAATATTGCATAATGCCTGATAAACAGTAGTATGCTTATCTGTATAACTAAATTATAAAAAATATAGGGATGGAGGATCACCTGTTAAGATGTGTTTAGGTATTGTATGTATCTTCTAGTATTGGATGTGGTTTCAATCTGTTGGCAGTTTTTTATTCTATGGTGGTGTTGCCAATTCCTTAAAAAGCTTAGTGTGATCTTTAATAGTGTGCAAGTCTGCTTTGGAGTTCTGTACCATGGTGTGTTATGGCTAGTGTTTTCAACTTGGCTGTAGCTACAAATGTAATGTGTGAATGTAAAGAGCTGGAGGTGTTACCCATTCCTGGTGAAGTGTCTAGACCCTTCTTGATGACTCACCAAGATGACAAGTTAAATCTTGTTTAAGAGGTACCTGAGCACATTGATACATACATATAAAAAAAAAAAAGATGGTAAAGCAGTTTATATAGGCTCCTGATGCAAGACTAATTTCATTTTCTCTAAGCTTTATGCTCCAAGTAGTTTAAGGTCATAGAATATCCTGAGTTGGAAGGGACCCGCAAGGATCAAGTCTAACTCCTGGCTCCACACAGTGCCAGACAAGTCAGAGCACAGGACAGTGTATTGTCCAGATGCTTCTTGAGCTGTATGTTGGGTCCTCTTATGAAATAGTCATGGTTTTACCCCTAAATTCTGCATCCAACTGTCAGGTTGGCACATGCTGCTGCTTTGAGGGAACTACTTTAGGCAGATGAATAAAACTCTATGAAGTCTTTACTAAACATAAGGATTACTTGGTACGAACTCCTCAACTTTGTTGATACCATACCACCTGCATAGTTTGGAGGTATTCCAGAACTTTGGGGCTTTTGGGCTACTTGAGCTGTCATATTGAAGCAAAAAAAAAAGCATATGCAGAAAGGGAATTTTGTATTCTTTCTAGGCTATTGTACAGTAGATATGGTAAATAAAAACAGGAACAGGAATGGTCCCTTTTAGATACCTTATAGGACGGATTATAAGGTGCCTAAACTTCAGGAAACCTTAAAATTTGCTAAAAGCAAGACAAAAGCCACTGGTTTTGACAATATTTAGGTGGTTTTGAGCCAGGGAGGAACATGGCAATCAAATATTTGTCTTCATAGTGTGTAGTATCCAAGTTTGAAATAGTAGGACAGTTTGAATAGACTGTAGGACACTGGGTACCGGGTTTTTTTTCTGACATATTGCCTTTGGGATTTGGGGGTTTTAAATTATGGAAAAATAAGTTGAAATTCTTGTACCTAGTGGATTCCTGACCTTGGTAATGTCAAAATACTCATGTTGGAAGAAAGCTATTGACAGTAGGTAAACTGTAGGAAATTTCTGTGCTTTAAGTTCAGAAACTCTCTTCACGGTGAGGAAAACAGTAATTTTCAGTGGAGTAGGGTATACAAGACTGAAGCTTATGTTTACATCTTGGTGTGTTCTCCTGAGCAAGACTGACTGAATATCTGTTAATAGCTTACTGTTACTTTTGACAGTTTCTACTGTGGTACTTTCTACTTTATTGCTAATATTAATCAGTCTGCACAGATTTTAGTGGAGTCGTTTTTGATGTGAAGGTAATAGGTGTTCAATTAGCTTTGAATTGCTTAAATAAAAAGGCCTATTCAAAATATTTCTCTTTGGTGACTGAAATGTATTTTCAGATCAGTGCAGACAGTAGTACTTAGGCTGTAAAATTGAACTTGTGAATGCAATTTAAATAAAGATTGGTTTAAGTCCTTCAACAGGGATATTATTAATTTGAATGTGCTGAATGTTGTAGGCATCATTCTACCATGAACTACTCATTTTATTGTAAATTCAAATTAGATTCATTGTCAGTTGCTTCTACAAAATTAAGGTGGCATTTAAGACAGTTATGCTGAATTCAACTATTGTAATATTTGCATTTGTTGAAGTAAATTCCTGTTTCCTATGCACGGTTAATGCTTTTGCTTTTAATGTATTACTGCTTATGCAGTTCAGAATTAGAACCTGCTGTGGAGGCTAAATTTGTGGTTTAAAAGGCTTTTTTAATGTATCAAAATGTTGAAGAGGTTAAACGGAGTTTTCTGAAGTTGATAGAAGGTAGATACAATAGTAGAGCAACTGCAATAAAAATAAACTTTAAGTCCTAAACTCATTTAGCATAGATCTAGATGTAACCATTCAACATATTTAACCCCCTTATTTTTAAATTTGAGGCTCTTTGTTTTATTTGCTTGAGTATTTGACTAAGCAGTACTTGCTTTGGATAAATCTTGTGGGTAGAAAATACCTGCATCAGAAGATATACAATTGCTGCTCTCAGTTGTCTTTTCCTGAGGTATTAGGATGCTATATACAATTCAAACTGAGGAATTCGGCAGCTGCTCCTAAGATATACAGCAACTGTTTTGAGAATAAATTTACCACTTCTTTTTCATGCAGAAGTTGAGGGGCATCCAGCTTCATGCTGATCAAGATGGGAAGAAAGCAGGTCTCCTAGAGTGTGCCTTTAGAAAGTGTGGGGTTTATTTCCAAAACCCTTTTGAAATGTAGTAAAGCTTTAGTGTTTTAGTTCAAATTCATTTTGTGCAGTACTATTTTTTCTGTAAAACGAGTATTTATAGAGGTACTGTTTCAGATAACTTAATTACCCCATTAATGGGAAGGGAATAAAGTGTAACACGGTGTAAACTGTGTGATCTGAAGCACAGTCTAAGCCTTCTTCCTATGACAATGAAATTAAGCTCTTAATATCATCAAAATTAGAAGTATTGTTGGTTCTGCTAAATCCAGAGTGCATTACTGCACTTTGGATTTAGCAGAACAGGTCATGGAAAGACTGTGAACATTAAAGGAACTTCCAGCACAGCAGACTTTCTGTGACTGCCTTTGTGCAAAAGTTCTGCCTTAAGTGTCTTTAAAATGTGCCTTCTGAGACAACAGTATGCGCAGTGAAAACTTATGCACAGCATACTCCTATTTGAAAACCTCTCCAGCATTTAGAAAGTAGTGTTTGAATCTAAAAAGATTTTCTGAAGTACTTAAACTTGGAGTAAGAAGGACTGTAGAAGATTTGAGAACATAAACCATTATTATGTTTCCTCTATTCAGGAGAACTATTTGTTGTGAAATTTTGCTACAGCTGACATAGAATCACCCTCCTCCTCTGGAAGCAAGCCAAAAAAAACCCAGTCTTTTTTGTGGTACCATCACTTGATTTTTTCTAATATGAAACAGTAAGGAATCATACTGTCAGATCAGATATCCATCTACTGTTGCTGTATGTCCAGCAATAAATAGCAGAAATGCTTTCCAAGAATTAAAAGGTCAGAGAAAGTACATAAAGGTATTTCCACAGCCTTTGACTGGATGTGGGAGCTTTCTGGACTGAAGATGGTGTTGGTCTGTTTTTTAAGTCATGATAAAGTCTTGATAATTAACTGAAATGCTATTGTTATTGGGCATGCCTCAGTAACTGTATAACAAATTTGGTTGACTTGGTCTGAATTTTGATGTTTCTTCCTCTTGGCTGCAACTTAATAAAATTAGTTGTCCCAGTAAAGCCAAATCCATTGCTGTTGTGTAGTGTCAGTATTTTTCAAAGCCACTTTAGTGTATTTCAGTCAGGTTTTATTTAGGAGTTTTTATAAAGGATAATGATGTTGTTACAATATTTTCACTTTCAAAATTAATGTGAAATTGCAGTATTTTCTGAATTTATGGTGACTTTGTTTCTAAATAAAAATCCTCAGCTTCTTCACTTTTTATTCCATCTGAAGTAACAAATAGCCTGTGAAAACCCAAATAATTCCATATAATTTTTTGACTTCTGAATATAAGGAAGATTAAGATGTCTTAAGTATTTACAAATCTACCTGATTCCTGTTTCTCCTGATATTGTTTTGAAAACATTTTATAAATGTGATGCAATAAACTTCTACAGAGATTGACATTAGATCTTGAATTGATTATATTGATTTTACTGCAGACAAATGCAGAGCATCACTTGTATTTAATGTAGAACAAAGTATTTATATTGGTTTAGCAGAGGGAGCTGGAATCCTGGCTTGTAGTTCTACCACAGGAAGATTAATTCTACCTAAAGATTAATGAGAAACAATTCTACTTTGTCATTATCTGATGTATCTAGCAATGTTATTTGAATTAACTGAGGAGTAATCATTGCTCAAATCTCTCTGCTATGATTAAATGTAAAGAAAAAAATCCATGCAGTTATTACTTCATCCAGTTAAATTCATGGACAGTTGCATTAGCTGCATCCTTGGTCTGAGAACATGGGATTTTAATCTCTAGCTTTATGGGAAGCTTTAATCACATGTTTATTTACTATTTGTGATCCAGGAGATGTACTGCTTAGCTGTATGAAGCAATGACAGAATGTAATCTAAGGATTAGGAAAAGGGAAATCTTACTATCCATTTGACCTTGAAAACCTGATTGGATTTCCTGTGTGATCTGGCATGATTTTTCCCTAATTATCTAAGCTTGATGCTGAGTTGTGCAGATACAGATAAGTTTCTAATGCTTAAATATAAGATGAATATGAAATAGAGTGCAAAGAAATGACAAAACCAAATCTGAGAACCTGGTCTCAATGTAAGTTAAATTTTCAGTAATTCAGTGGCCTTAACTTTGTTCATTCAAAATGAAAACTTTATAGTAGTAAGTGTAAAGTCTTAAGCTAGTTTGATTAACCTCTGACATAATTAGGAAAACTTATTTTGTAGTGCTATGGCAATGGGCTACTGCACTTTAGAAGAATTAATGTCATTCGACATTAAAACAAATGGGGAAAATCATGATCCCTTTTTCTGAGTTGATTGGCAGCTACCTAGGTGGTTCAGTGGTATCTTGAAGCAAATATGAAGGTGGTTATAAAGTGAAATAGTAAATGGTTGTTCTTAAAATGGTCAATAGGAAGATTGTAGTCATGTGGGGTAGGAAAATAGATTGTCAGTCATGAACATGCTAGTTTTAATTTCTGGCTGCTTCAAGCTGAGTGGTTACTGCAGGAAAAAGGCAACATTCTCTTTGACCTTTTAATTTTTAACTATATAAAAATGGTATAGAGTTATAGTTTTATCTAGCATTAATCCTAATTAATTAGCTATGTCCTTCAAATGCTGAATTGAAATAATACAAGCTATTTAGGAAATGCAAATACTGATGTAGTGATCTCTTAAGGAATTCGTGCAGCTGGGGAATTCCTCATGGGAGGAATGTTACTGAACTATTGTTAGAACTCTGTTCTTAACTCTTCAAATACATTGTAACCTTAACAGGTCCTTTTGAGACATCTGAATGTTTTGGAAAAAAAAAACCCCTCACTTTCAGGTTTAATATTTCTTGTCAATTTTCAAGGACCTTAAACCAATGTTCATTCCTAAAACTGATTTTAATATAGAAATCCTTAATTATAGGAATTGAATTCTTATGAAATGAAATTTTCAAGTAGGAAAGGGTATTTGAGTGCTGATAGTATGTCTGAATGTGATACTCAGACTGACTTTTAAAAAAAGAGCAGTTGCCTGCCCTGAGTGGGAACATCATGTCCTGCAACACTGGTTTTATTTTCCTGTGGAAATCAATTTTAGTGCAACTACACATCTCCTTAGTTTCCCATACTTCTGTAGTCCACACTGGTATCTGCAAAGAACATGTGATTTAACTTACCTGGATTCAGCTGTTAAAATATGTTCCTCAGTGGTTAGCCTGTGGGCTGAGAGAATTGAAGGTTTTTCTGAGCATGCTACAATCTAAGATGCTTTAGAGGAAGGTTGCTTTACAGAATAGGGGCTCTTCAAGATTGCTTACATCCCTAGAATCCATATGAATCAAACTTCCTAGGGGCTTACTGAGAAGGTTTGAAAGCATAGCTTGGGAAGGATGCTCAGGAGCCTTCAGGTAGCATGGGACTGGTTTAGCTGTTATCTCTTTAGTCACTGAACACTAACTTTAATAACTGCAACTGTATTGACTTCCTGCTCTGTGCTAGTGAGGTGAAAATTTGCAGAAGATTAGAATTTCGGTTACTGGGAAAGATGTCAGCATCTTCATTTTTGTGGTAGATGGGAATGGACTGGTATTAAAGCTGCTAATGATTCATGGGTTTTTTAAGCACTAAGAAATGTGCTGCTTTATTCCTGTTTCTCATTGGAAATAACTGCAAACTAAATTATATTTTAAACTATACTAAAAAAATGCTTTATTTTTTTGATCAGTTGCTTTTCACTCAGATTTTTTAGTCTTCTGTTGGCCTAAGATCACTTTACCACTAAAGAAGCTTAAGAATTGATAAACTTGATAAACTTTCCTGCTGAAGTAGAGTACAAAGTTGTGCTTTTTGTGCAAAGCTAACAAGATATTGGAAAGTTTAGGAGGACAAATGCTAGATGTCCGTGGAAGAATGACTGTTGCACTCGTACAAACTCACAGCGTGCTGGACTCCAAGCCAGCAAAGTTCAAAGAGTGCTTCATCTTCAGTTTACTTTTATGTTCAAGTTTTTCCATCCATGAAATGAAATCTTGCTATTTTTTATTAGTACACTGGAGAGTCAATATTTGGAGAGAATTATAATCAAGAACCAGTTTTGTGTGTTTCTCTGTACAGAATAGACATGCAGCCTCGGTTTTTGTTGTCATTGGTTTATCACTAATTTAATTTTTTTTCGTGTGATCTATGTACCTCAATTACATTCCTGGAACTTTGAAGTACTCATTTGACTTTTGCTAATAAGCACACTGTGGACAACTGCCATTAATACTCCATACTTTGTTTGTAGTATGAAGGAATGAAATAGTCAAGTATTAAATTATTCTGGTTTTGAATTGAAAAATCGATAAAGGTATACAAAAATAGGTTTTACTGTTTCAGTCATATAAAATATAAATGCATCCTAAGCATTCAGTTAAAAGTTAGCATTTTAAATGCTTGCAATAATTAAACATGTTGATATCAACAGAACTATTGAAGTAGACTGAAAAAGCAAAGCATGTTTTACCCATGATTTGTGTAACTAAATCTATTAATTTGACAATATGCTGTATGTATTATGCAATATGGTATTAGCTTCAAAGTTTTTAATTTATACTGACTTCTGAAGATTCTCAGCTTTTAGATTGTCTTAAACTGAAAATAACTTTTCTTTAACAGAAATTGAAAAATTCCAGAAAGGGGAAGGAAAGGAAGAAGAGAAATATATTGATGTAGTCATCAATAAAAACATGAAGCTGGGACAAAAAGTTTTGATTCCTGTAAAACAATTCCCTAAGGTAAGCCCATTTTAAATCTAAGTGCTTATAAATTATGTTCCACTAATCTAAATTAGTTTAACTGTTGCATTAAAAACTATTTTGACTGCAGAACAACCAACATCATGCTTTATGGAGGTTGTAAGGTAGGAATGGTTCTCATTGGAATAAATGTGCAGGAAAGTAGTGCTGCTTGCAAAAAATAGTATGCTAAGAACAAATGATAAAGCAAATGTATCTTCAGGATAGAGGGATGCTCCTCTTCAGGACAGCAAAAGGAATGAAATAAATTTCAGTTGACCAGACATTGAAGCATTCTTATTGTAGGTAGAGGTGCAGCTTAAAATATACCATTAAAGAAACTCGCTGTGTAATTTCTTCTTTCTCATCCTCTTAAGTTTCAGCTGTTGTTAGTTCAGCCATTGTTAGTCTTGAATTAGTTATGTCTACACTGCTAAATTATGTAGTATATTCTGGAGGGGTAGGGACTGTTTTTGTTATCTCTGGTCACCATTAATTCTTAACACTGCCTTACTGCCAGTATTATCCTGCACTGAAATATTGCTGCTTGGAAGCATTTATTCAGTGTTCAATAGGCTGTGGAACTTTATTTCTTTAGGTTTCTTTTTTAATTTTAAGGCTAATGTTATGAGAATCAAATTAGCATTTTATCATTTAGTGTATTTTTTCTTCCTACTAGTAATTTCAAGACTGCTTCTACTCATGGAGGAGATTAATTCCTTCATTGATTCCTCCATTTCTTCAGGAAGACTTTCGAAATATTTTTCTCGGCTGTCAATATTTCATAGAATCAGACTGGTTTGGGTTAGAAGGGACCTGAAAGGTCTAGTTCCAACCCCCTATTTATGTGCAGGGACACCCTCCACTAGACTAGGTTGCCCAAAGCCCCATCCAGCCTGGCCTTGAATACTGCTAGGGTTGGGGCTTCCACAACATCTCTGGAAAGAGGGATGCTTTGCCAAGCCTTCTGGGGCAAATAAGAAATTATACCAATCATCTTTGTTTCACTGAGCTGCATTTAGAGTGAATGCATGAATTGTGTAGTCTGATTCTACAGAACTTAAGAAGAAAGTATGTGGTGCTTATAAAACCTGAAATGTAAATGTTATGTATCTGTGCTGTTCTTTTCTGTATGTGTGCAGTTTCCTAGACCATTTTGGTTAATAGAGGTGTTAGCATTAGTGCAAATGTATCATTTGTAGAAGGTTGCCAAGTGATAGATCCTTGGAAAAATGATTAAATGTTTTGGTTCTGATTTTTACTTCCTGCTGATGCAGGGCTGCTGACAAATTCTTCAGAAGAATGAAATTTAAGACTTAAATTTGCATGAAATCTGTGCAAAAAACTCTTCATGTAAATACTGATTTTTTTTTTAGCAGTTCTGGCAAGCTAGCATCTGTTTCTCTGTGCCTGCAGTCCATGCCAAAGTGACTATTGTCCTAATTCTGAACAAAAAAATAGTCTTTTGGTGTTGGTCAGCTCCAAATAAAAGATACAGTTGGTGAACTGTATCTTCTATTTGGAGCTGACCAAGTCACTAAATTGATATATTTGTCAGACTAACGACAGTTTGGCTTGAATCTTGCAAATTGGGTACCCAGAAAGTGGTGAGGAAAAAACCTGAGTTTATTACAATGCTATGAATTCAATAGTGCTTTCCCAAAAAGCTAGTTACTGAAGTTATATTAGGGCTATTATATAATAGGGTTTAATATTTGAAAATTAAACTTGTGAAATTGCTTATATTTGCCATTACCAGAAACTTCTTTTTTTCTTTTTGCAAGTGACTCCAGCACACAAATGCCTCTTCTTCAGGTATATAGATAGGATTAATGAAACGTCTCACTTTTCTTGTTTTTGATAAATGTGATCTCTGGACCGAAACAACCCACAGTGCACTCCCTCATTCAGACAGCTTACTAAAGTTACCACATGGTTAACTGAATTTCCTTTTAAGTATTTCATTGCCCTTTCCCTCCTTAAAACTTCTGACTCCTTGAATAAATCATAGTAGCCTCAACTCGGGTCAGGCAGCTCTAGCTCTGATCTGATCAGCCTGGCATTGTGCTGCCTGCTCATATTACCTGTCCTGTCAGATAGATTCTCATGGGCTTGCAGCTGGGTCCTGTGTAGATTCAGCCTCATTATGTCTGACAGCCCTGGAAGGTGACAGGTTAACTGTAGCAGAAAGCTATTCAACTGAAGTTCAGAGCAGCTGGGTTTCTATTAGAAAAGAATCTGGTAGACCTCAGGTCCAAGTGCATAGGTAGTTCACTTTTTTGGGGCATCTTCACTATATCTTAGGAGTTCTTAGTCTCTTTAGTGTGTAAACAGTGGAATGTCTGTGGTGATATGCTTAACTTGCCTCCTGACTAATTGCTCCTTGTAGTTCCTGTGGTGCTATGTATTTATCCTGTAGTTGGGAGTTTTTGTCTTGCTCAAATCTTGTGTTAACAGGCCTAATACCCCAGGCCAGAACTAAATGTTGGCTTTGTCTGGATCTTGATAGAATATCCTGAATTATCTATATGAAATAATTTAAAATAATCCCAGGAGTTAAGCATAGTGTCTACTTAGTCTGGTTGTGCATTTGATTAAGCTTAATTTGTTTTTTTTTGTTTCCTGTAAACATAAAAAAACAGTAATTCAGACTGTCACCATATCCAGACATTAAGACAAAATTTTGGAAACTTTACTGTAGATAGCAGATTCTGTTAAGTCATTTTAAGATCCAATTGTGTACAGCCTTATTACAGATTTTACAGGTTGTTCCATCTCTGCAGATCCCTCTGAATTTCTGTGATAGGGGAAATTAATCTCAGATATTCAAACCTCACCTAAATATGCTTTGGCAATGCTTTCTGCAGTCCTTTTGTAACTGGGACACATGCTACAAGCAAAGATTAGAGAGGTTAGAACTTCTATACAACCTCTTAGGAAAAGGGCCAATGCTTTGAGATAGGATTCAGTTCTAAATTGTTACTTATAGGTAGGAGTCAATGTTGGATGCTGGCTCTCTGGACTGAGTGGAATGAGATCTTCTCAGTTTAGGCAATGGAGTTTAAGGTGATTTAATATGCCTTGCTATTTTATGAGGTGAGTATCTAAACTGACTCTAGGTCAGGTGTGAAAATGACCCTTAAACCTCTACTTTCTGCTGCATTTCATCCTTGAAAATAATCTTCAGATTTGCAAATGACTTAAGCATGGAAAAAGTGAGCTGGCCATGGAAGGCCATGATGTAGTTTTGTTGAAGGGATTCTCTGGGCCTCTCCTAACACTGCTATGAAAAGCCAGTATGTATGAAAGGTATTTTGAAGCTTATTTACAAATGAGGTGGGTGTTATCCCCTCCCATGTGTTTAATGAATATGCTTTGAAGTAGTTTAGACTCCAAAGTCTGATTGTGCTTTGACAGGTTAGTGAATGCAAGTGTTCTGAATACAGAGAATAAATAGCTTCCATGGATCATAAATGGAATGATGATGGTTTTCCATGAGATGTATCAAAATGATGGGAACAATTATTTCCATTTTGTGACAGGCCACTTCTAAAAATTGCTCATAGAACTACATTAAATACTGGGTGAATATCAGAAGTAGGTAAGAAATGGTCTGTGTTGTTCCCTGAAGTGATACTTATATATATATTTAAAGAATATATATTTAGTTCTTTAAAGTTACTGACTTACAGATCATTTAAGCTGTCTAGATATTTCCATTTTGCATGTTGAACTCTTTTAAAATATCACTGTTCCATACAGTATGTCTGCAGCTGTTACGTAAAGTCATAGGGCGATTAAAATACTAATCACAAGTAGTTAGAAAATGATTTTTCATAATATCTACGTTCAGGAATTTCTTAAGAGTAGAAATGAGATAATGTGGTTGTATAACAGGTAAGATGAAGAAACAAGCATCAAACACTAAGAGTAAATCTTGGTCAATTTCTATAAAGATGTATTACTGGGAGTGAAGGAGACTTTGTTACAATTTCGATGCTAAAAATATTTATTTTTCTATAGAACTGGAGTTGCTTGAAATAAGAAATGTCTTTATTTTTTTCATGTTTTCTGGGGATTGTAAAATGCTCTGAGTCTTAATTTTTTTCTAGTGACCCTATCACAGAGCAACCACTGCAGAAAACTAATAAGCCAAGAAAGCTTTCTGTGGCTTTAACTGACAATGGCTTGCTTAGAGCTTTACAGGAAAGCATTTGGTCAAGTGTTTATGCTTTCACTAAGTATTTTAAGCTGGATGAACAGCTTTCAACAGTCTTGTCTTGTTGGGGATAAACAAGGATTATTTTTTTGTATTATACCCCCCATTCTGTAATGTATACATTGAAAAATGCTCCGGTACTGACATTAATTCCTTTTGCAGAAATTCATAGGGTAGATCAAATGCTTATGAACATAATGTCTCACTTGTATGCTCTTTGTTTTCTCCAGAACTGTTTTCAGGGAATAGTTTCAAGTAGTGATCTGGTAAAAAAATAAGTCTCCAGATGACTGTTAGCCATATTTGATTTTGGGGATTCTGAAGAAATGAGTGTTAAGCAGTGATCTCCATAATCTCCATCACACTGTATTGGCAAAAATGTTTCTTAAAATGGAAGCTAATGAATATCTACAGATGAAAAAATTCAAGCAAAAATCTGATTTTCCCTTTACTACTAAAACAGATTTTTTTCTATTAATGTATTTTCAATTGGGGCTTTTTTAGCTAGGCAACGCTTAAAGGTAATTTGTGAAAGAGGAAAAACCCCCATCTTGTATAGTTAGCCAATGTTTGTGGGCTGGTAGATGCCATAGCCACGGTTATACAAGCCCATATCTGAGGAATTTGAGAAGGAGCTGTAGCACTTCGTGGTGTATCTTTGACTACAAAGTGAAACAGATGCATAGATATAGGAAGATGTTTGTTTTGTTATCAGTGGTTTTTGCAAATAACGTGACCTGTTAAATTCTTTTGCTCAAACTAATGTACGTGGTGAGAATTTGTGAAAATTGTGTAAGGCTGCAGTGTGTACCCTTATCACAACTGAGGTGGTGTTTGGCTTCAACTGTAGCTGAGGCAACTTTTCTCATATTCTCAAATAATCTCCCAGATCTGTAAATCAGAATTTTGATACTGTTTTTGCAAAGGTGTCTTAAATGTTTTGCTGTCATTTTGAAGTACCATATTTGACATTATTCAGAGTGTGTCTACAAGCATCTTTGAGTTGGGAACTTCATTTTTTGTTTTATAGGTTTTCATCTGTAAAATACTGATTTCTACTTGAGACATCAGAATTTGTCTTAATGTATAGATGATCCTTGATTTAACATAAATGATTCATCTAGTGTAGAACAGCATTCATAGCTGACTCTTCAGTGCTCATTCAGTGTTGAGCTGAATGTGCAATAGCTTTCAGACCAGCTTATGTTAGAAGCTCTGCCAAACTGAAGTTCTAAGGTGAAGCTGGTGAACTCAAGGACAGCATTGGGCCTTTGTGGCAGTTCATATGTAATTGTGCTGTACTAGATAGAAGGGTAAGTGAAGAGGAGATTTTGGCATATGATTCTGAGCCAGGGCTAGTGAATATCTGACTTCTACAGAGTGCTCAGATGTCTTTCTGTTACTATTCAGTGCCTCTTAATTCAGATACTTCATAAACTTGAGTTCAGTATTAGACATGAACTTGGATTTTGTTCTTGTGCTCTTCTGCAAATGCACTTGAGTAATGTGAGGCATGGGAAGTGCCTGTGAATCCCTCACATGAGCATCTTGTGTAAGAGCTAGGCTGGATCTGCCTGGCTTATTTGGTTTTGGTTTGACAGCATAAAGACTGTGTTTTGTAATTAAAACTTCTGTCTCACTGTGGCAGTTTTGTGCCTTTAGCTCTGAGTACTACTACTCCTTGATTACAGATAAAGTAATTAATGATAATCGCTTATTGGTTTATCTATTCTTGAGGTATTTCAGAATTGTCGAAACACTATAAACTTTTGCTGATCAGATGTTTCCAATTTGATGTAGCTAGTTCAGACAGGATATACTGTGAAAGTATTCATTCAATATCACGTAGAATAAACAAATGAAATGTTCAACATTCAACTGGCTTTAAAGTAAACAATACAACTGGAATACCGTGCTTTGGAACAGCCAAGTCATGTCTGAGCTCTGAAGTCTGGTTTCTTTACCCATGTACAAATTAAATTTTGCTTTTGTAGCAGATATGCACTTCCATTTGTTATGATTGTAGTTTTTTTAATTATCAGGTAGTTGCTTGTTCTGGTTAGGAAGTGACACTTCAAAATATGCATTATAGTTAAATGCACAAATGCCTACTCCTAAATTGTAGCCAAATTTTAGTTAAAACATTCAGATGAAGTTTTACTTAAGATTACTGCTAGTTAGTATATCAGACTACAAGTAATCAACATTTTAAAAATCATTTCAATGTACTTTAATGTAATTATTTTATATGTATGAAGTACTATATTTCCTAATAACTTGTTTATTAAAGTAAACATAAGTAATGTTAAACTATTGATGAATTGATGTGCTATTCTACTTCATGAAAGCTTTTATTTGATCTTATTTCTGAACTCCCTGTTTGGAAATGATTCTCTAGTTAACTGACAAGGAATTACTGATTTCTGGAAATTCAGATTTGTTATGAATTCAGTTTACTTTCCTTGCAGTTAAACATTCAGTAACAATAAAATTAGAAGTCCAGGTTAGGAGGAACCTCTAGAGAACATCTGTTCAAGCCTCCTGTTGAAATCATGGCTGTAAATTAGATTACACAGGATTGTGTCAGTGGCCTTGAGTCCTGAATAATCACAGCAAGGGAGATTTCTGGTTGTACTGGGCAACCTATTTCTGATGAATATTTTCTTTGACTGTATCTTAAGACCTCTAAGAAGCAAAAAAAAAAGATTGAATATACCTAATAAGAAAAACTCAGAAAAATGGCCTGAGGATTTCTTGATATTTAGTTTTAAGTTCCAAAGAGTAGTTCATGTTGGGCCTTATTAGCTTCTGTAGGCTGTAGTTATTCACAAGCAATTGTATTTTTGTTCTAGCTCAGGTTTATATTGGGAATTCAACTTGCTAGGACTAAGGTGAATAAAACTATTTTTTAACTTGGGCTTTTAATGCATGCATTTCTTTTTGTCTGAAGTAGGTGAACGGGAAGTATAGGCTTCCTTCATTGTAGGGTGACAGCAGCTGGGCTTTCTTCTATCAGCATTTCCCATGTAGCAGCAAAGGACTGTTCACTGGCTACTACTGCATATACAAGTGTTCTTAAACTCCTCCAGCTGAATAGGGAGACCAAAGAAGCCTATCTTGACCCTTTAGTGACAGTAAAAGGAACAATAGAAGAACTTCAACTGTTTCATAAATTTCATAAACCCTCTTTCATTCATCATGGTGTCTGCAGGGCTATCTCACTTTTTCACTAGTTTTGGGGTTTTTTTATAGAAATGGTTATGATTTGCTTGTCTTCCTTACTCTTTGTGCTTCATCACTTCGCTATGTATCTTGATGGTGCAAGGCTGTTTATGACCCTAACTGGTTTTGGTAAACTTTAGTGGTAATGGAGATTGAGTAGCAGTTGAGAATGCTGGGCGATTCTGTTTTCAGATGGAATTTAAATCCAAAAACCAGCAGTATATAATTCCCTGTTTGTTTCTGTGGTTTAGTGTAAGGTGTATTGTATGGGTTGCTCTGTTGCTTCATAAATCTTCAAGGGAGGCTAAGACTATTAAGATACCAACCACAGCTCTGAAAAAAAACCTATGAGGTTCCTGACAGCTTTGTTTTTATGGTTATGTACCTAGTAATAATTGTTAAAATCTCAATTGCAGTGTGAAGCCATCTGGCTCAGTGTTCAATGGGATAAACACAAAGCTCTCTATACTGTTTGTGTACTTTGAGTTCAGATACTTCTGCTTCTGTTCGTATCTGCTAGATAGATTAACCTGATGTTAACTGTTGTAATTAACTGTAATTTTTGATCTAATATTTGCTTGCACTTAGGTATTCAATTTTGCATGTTCATTTATGCTTAAACCTAATAAGCTGAACATTTTCCTATTTTCTTACAGTTCAACTTTGTGGGAAAACTTTTGGGTCCACGTGGCAATTCTCTGAAGCGCTTACAGGAAGAAACACTGACAAAAATGTCTATTTTGGGGAAAGGTTCTATGAGGGACAAAACAAAGGTAAGGCCTGACTATGCTGGTAGAGTTTGATACCTGAATTTTGAGACTCAGTTTTTGGGGAGTTGCATAACCCACATGACAAATTGGAGTAAAAAAATTGTAAGGTGTCCTCCTATCATTTAGATTCAGGTAGAGACAGTTTTCCCTAAGGTGTCTGTTCTCAATATTTTTAAGCTTACATGAGTTGTACTTAGGCCCAAACCAAACTATGGCCCAAACCATTGGTGAGTGGAGCATTACATGCTGTAGACTGATCTTGTGTGGCTTGCAGGGGCCACGGTACTGTTCTCACTTTTGAAAAAAATTGAATTCTAGCTAGATTAAAAAATAACATAAATTGTTAACATTAACTTAATAACACTTCTAGACAAAGAGGTCCTATAAGTGAAATGAAATATGATGAAAGAAATAAAACTGAAAAGCTTTGTTGCTCTGAGGATGATGTATGCAGCTTAAGTAATGGAGAAAATGTAATTGTTTGTGGGAAGTATTGGGTTGCAATAGATGTATCCATTACCTGAACTAAAGTAGACAGCTGAAGGAAAACGTTTAGCTTTATAGGTGTTTTGTACTAATTAGCTTCACCCTTTACTAAACAAAATCTCTGCTTAAATTTGTAAGACAAGTGTATACCAGTGAGAGATGTCTCATCTCATAAGATGCATTTTTTAACTGGAGATTCCAGTACTCAAACCTGCAGAGGAAGTGCAAGAAAGGACTGGTGCTACAAGGGATCCTGTCAGCTAATAACCTAAACCAGGTTGCTCTCCTCCCTAGCTCTTTGGCTCAGTATGTCGAAGACTGAGTGGATGACTTGCTAAGAACTTAACCTACATGAAGCTGAAAGAAATATCTTATCCATGTACTAATTGTTTCTATCGCACTAGCAATTTACTTAATGCCTTCATCTCTACATAATGTTCTAACATTTTGGAACTACTGTATTAAACTTGTCCAGACAAATAGCAAGTAAGAGAACCTCAATTATGTGTTGGGTTTTTTCTGTATGAAAAGGAATTAGTGGTCTAGGCTGAATTGAAGCCCAGGATTGAATTACTTGGTGTCAAGCTGTTGATCAGAGGCTGGTAGATTTTAAGGTTTGAGCAATTTTTGCATTACTTAAAAAATGTACTTGAGACTTCTGCATAGAATTGAGAACTAGTGAAGTTTACAACTTTTGCCCTCCTTGACATATTTCAGATATGGAGAGAAGCCTGAATTTCTCCTATAGGAGAATAATACATAAATAGAGAACATTACCTTTTCTATTTGCCAGTAATCCAAGTGCCAAAATAGGCAATTTCACTGTTGCCTTCTATAGAAGACAGGTGGTGAACCACGGTGGCATGCCAAAGATGAAAGAGGTGGGAGATAAACTGCTTTTTAGAGAGCAGTGCAAGGGGTTCCTTGTAGATAGGATGACCATGAGCCAGCCGTTTGCCCTTGTGGCCAAGAAAGCCAATGGCATCCTGGGGTGTATTAGAAGGGGGGTGGCTAGTAGGCCAAGAGAGGTCCTTCCTCCCCCTCTACTCTGCACCGGTGAGACTTGAGACTTCACTTGGAGTATAGCATCCAGTTATGGGCCCCTCAGTTCCAGAAGGACATAGAACTCCTTGAGAGAGTCCAGTGCAGGGCAACCAAGATGGAGTGGAACATCTTCCTTATGAGGACAGGCTGAGGGAGATGGGGATCTTTAGCTTGGAGAAGAGGAGACTGAGGGGTGACCCCATTAATGTTTATAAATATGTAAAGGGTGAGTGTCAGGAGGATGGATCCAGGCTCTTCTCAGTGATGGACAGTGATAGGACAAGGGGAAATGGTTCCAAACTGGAGCATAGCAAGTTCCATCTTAATATAAGGAGGAACTTTTTCACTGTGAGGGTGATGGGACAGGGACAGCCCAGAGAGGTTGTGGAGTCCCATCCTCTGGAGTTTCTAGACTCTTTTGTAGGTTGGAATTGACTAAAAGTGTAGCTCCAATTATGTGGGATTTTCTTGCAACTCATTGGCTTTTTGTTTGAGTGTCAATTGAAAGTAGAATCTCCTGAGCAAGTGATCAAGTTAGGGCAAACCTTGTTTTCAGAAGTGTGTAGCTGGTACAAGATGCAGGTTCAAAGGCATAAACAGCAACTTAAACTTCTGGAAAATTACTTTTTTTTACAGCACCTTTAGTATAGTTTTTGTTACTGGTAGAAAGCTCTTTGGAGTTATCGTAGATTAACAAATTTTTTACTGATGTAAATTACTGGTACACTGAAGCCAAATTTGCACCACAAAATTATTTCATCCGTCTCAAAAGCTAACTGCAGTATCTTCCACTGTCACTGTCACATCTTCCACTGCTGTCACTACAAGTGACAGCAGTGCTGTGCATTGGTGATCACAAATTGTGGGATGAACTAATTGTTGGAGACTGTATCAGATAATCAAATGTTTCTGAACACTTTTTAACTACACCTGCTTACATCTGTTTTTAAAGTTATTAACTCTTCCTGAAGAAAAGTGGCACAAAGTAAGCTTTGTGGGCTGCTTTGGCTAAGCCAAACTTCTTATACTTTATTTAGCTTTGAGAACTTCAGAGAATTGTGTGAGAAAGCTAACTGATGTGAAAGGCTGACAAGATAGCAACAGGACTACTTCCTGCAGGTTTGCTATGGAAAGATACAAATTGGGAAATGCAGGATTCTACCTTACTTGAAATTCATTTGAGATGGGTTTAAAAAGAACACATTTGGGAAAGTGTTTTTGCTGTTATTTTCTTTAGTCACTGAAAACTTGGAGTTTTAGAATTGATCTAGGGTTTCAGTTTCTCTTGGCATCTGGAGAATAATTCTACTTGTTATGCAGTATCTAAATTCAGTATTTCTTTCATTTGCATGTTTTTTCAGGCTGTGCTGCCACTTCAGCACTGACTTTTCATGAGTCATTGCTCAGTGTGGAGATCTTCTGCAAGACTATTCAGCTTTTCATGTGTCTATAGGACAATGAAAAAGTGAAAGGGCCAATTTCAGAATTTCTTTATTACATGGCAAGATTGCTTTTATATTGCAAATCTGAAAAAATTGTTAAAGCCTTCCACACCAATTGATTATCCCTGTATTAGCGGTAGTTTGAGGCTGGTACAGACCTTTTCAACTTCAGTATTCTGTCAGATTTTAAATGCCATGCTGAAGCAAAGTTTTGTTTAAAGTAACATTTAAGAGATACTGGATAGTACCTAAAACTTACAACCTAATTCAAAGGTGATGTAGTAAAGATGAAAATGGACAGTACTATGGCTACATATTTTA
This sequence comes from Heliornis fulica, assembly GCA_013399135.1. NCBI lineage: Eukaryota > Metazoa > Chordata > Aves > Gruiformes > Heliornithidae > Heliornis > Heliornis fulica. The sequence continues at coordinate 35,221 of VXBZ01009725.1, forward strand.
ATAAATACTGTGCACACTAATGACTTAAAGTAGTTGAGTTCTAGGGCTGTTGTTTGATTCTTGATAAGTCACTAAATAGGATGAAAAGCAATTGGGTCTGCATAATACAAGGCAAGGTATATTAAATTTTAGGTGTATTGCCAGATGCCTTGTGATGCTTTGTCATTAACTGCTGGTACTTTGTTCTGGGTGGATTAAAATGGGTACTGGAGGTCTAAAAAAGGCCTACAAAAAAGTTGGAGATGGACTGTTAAAAAGGGCACATACTGTTAGGGTAATGGCTTAAAAGATAAAGAGAGTAGATTTAGATTAGATGTTAGAAAAAGTTCGTTGCTGTGAGGGTGGTGAGGCCACCTCCCTGCCAGTGTTCAAGGTCAGGTTGGATGGGGGTTTGGGTAACCTGGTCTAGTGGAGGGTGTTCTTTCCCATGGCAGAGGGTTAGAAGTAGATGGTCTTCAAAGTCCCTTCCAAGTCAAACCATTCTATGAAATACGTCAGCACAAAGTGCAAGAAAAATTGTTCTTTCTCATAAGGTTCCCTGACTACAGGGCTTCAAGGATGTGCATGTACTGAAAACAAGTTAGGTCAGCTTGTTGAAGTCATGAACCACTAGGTGTGATAAATTTTGTGAAGCTGGAGATGTGACAGATTTATTAAAAAAAAACCCAAAACACAACAACAAAGAATCCCCCAAAGCAAAACTTGAGACCATCTTGCTGTGTTTGAGCTCTCTGGTTCTGTATCTACTTTACTTTCATCCCCTTAGCAGCTCTCAAATCTCCATTGTAGTCAAGGAGAACTTTGGTGTTTTGGCCAGCCACACACCATGGACCAGACAAGCCTAGTCAAGTGTGTACTGTCAATTAATGGAAAGCAGAGTGTTTGTGAGAGCTCAAATTACTGTCAATGAAGGATTCTGGAACCAGGAGCTGGGCTTTTGTGTTAGGGGATTAGAAGAAGCCTGAGATACTTCATATGTGCCCAAGGTTGGGAGGTGTAGACCATGGTAGATGAGCTCTTCTCATTTGTGTGCATTTAAAAGCTGTGGTGATGAGTATGTGCCAAGTCGTTTTAAATTCTGTAACAAAATTTAATCCAAGTAAATCTGTCAATTCACAACTGCATGTGAAGCAAAAAGAAAGGATCAAGTAAAAACTTGTTTATGGGAATGATTTTGAACAACATAGACTGAAATCTTGTTAAAATTGCTGTTTGGAATAATTTTTCGTTTGTCACTGTGAGAAATGGTGTTTTTAATGCTTATTCCTGTTAAAAGGTTGAAGAATAACCACAGAATGTTGTCTTAATTCTCAATTCTTAGCACGTCTAACTGTACAGTCCTCTTTCCTTTTTCAAGGAATGGGGTTGCTTGATGCATATAAAAATGTATATGGGGATCTCTGCTGAAGATATCTAGTGTCCAGTGCTAGATGATGGCTCATGTCTTGAATAACTGTTCAAGGGAGAAACAGTTCCTATTAGAACTAGATGTTTGAGATGCAATGTTTATATATGCTTCCTATTTTGAAGATCAGTTACTTATATGGACAAGATAATGGTTTTGCTGATAAAGTCAACTGATTCTGACCTCTTAAAATCCTTGCTGTGGATCTTCTAACAGTTAAATAGATTCTATTTTTATATATTCCCATAGTCAAACACAGTGTCTCAATGTTATTTATGGGAAGCAGAGATGGATTGTCACTTATAAACCTCAACCTATAATTAAGGGATGTGCGTGGGGGAAAATTTCAACTATCATTGAAACAACATAATTTGTCATCTAAAGGATGAAGTACTTGATGCTTGCTAAATACAGTAACCAGCAGGGGAGAATTATTAAGGCTTTGTTTTTTAGATAGAACTGCTATAAAAATTTGGTACCATGTTACTGGATAATACAGTGAAATTTATTTTTAATGGTGACTTAGTCTCTTGGATACATCAGACATAAACAGGCAAGAGAGGCAGGGAGCCTGGGACTAGGCTTCTAGGTCTGTGAACATTGTGTATTTGAGAGATCTGAGCTTGGCTCCACTATGTTGAAATTACAGCTTTTCAGTCACAAAGTAGGTTGGGTGAAGCAGAATGGAGGAAAAAAAAACACGTTCTGAAATGGTGAACTGTTTTCTCTGTCTTCCTCCCTTGACTCATATGTTAGTTTTGTGTCCAAGTAGCACAGTTCTGTGAAGGATATACTCATGGGATAGAAATCTTTGAGAAGAGAAAATAAGTGCCTGAGCTGCGCAATAGGAGATTGAAATAATATTGGTAAAATAATCTTGCTCTTGTGGAATATTAGATCAAACCTATTCCTAAAGACTTTTGAGAAAAGAGGCTTCAAGTTCACTTATGTTTCTCAGTCTTCTATGTGAACCTGGCATACTTGGTAAAGCTTCTATGATTGGTCTCCTTTGTGCTATAGTTGCTGTATGTAATCAGAAGCTCATAGGCCCTATTTTATCAGTTTTAGTATTGATTAGCAAATGTACTATTTTGATAATTTAGCAATGTGGTTGGTTTGAAGAGCATTAGAAAAGTATGTAATTTTATGCTTTTAGTTAACATTTGAACATAAGTAAACAGTATGTGCAGATGACTTTGAAAAAAACTTGTAACACTTCCATTAGGCGGAAAAACCCAATTTTCTTATTTCCTAGGAGGAAGAGTTGAGAAAAAGTGGAGAGGCAAAGTACTTCCACCTGAATGATGACCTGCATGTTCTAATTGAAGTATTTGCTCCACCGGCAGAAGCATATGCCAGAATGGGACACGCATTGGAAGAAATCAAGAAGTTCCTCATCCCTGTTAGTATATTTCTTTTTGTAAAAATTCTGGTAGTCTTGAGTTAACCTTACCTAAAACCATTATATTGGTCAGGTCATGGTGCATAACTTCAGTTGTGAAAAGTGGTGTGTACAGGTATTTCTCATTCTGAACAGCAGTTACTGGGTGAATACATAGCTGTCCACATACACTCACCTTATGACCTTAGCATAAAAGTATTTTACTCTTGCTTAACTGCTTATGTACAGTGTGTTTAAGTTTACAAATAATTGTTAAAATCTGTAAAATAGGGAAAAATAACTTTGCTTGAAGATAGGATGTTTCTGTGTTTTTGGTATATCTGAAACATAGGGTTCTTTCACTAAAATTTGCAGTATTGCTCCAACCCCTAATCCTGACTTAATGTTCAGTGCTTAGAATCAGTGCAATTGAATTTTGTATCTTTAGTTTCCTCTGAGATAGTGATGCATGGGTTATACTTGTCTTCTAGTGGAACTTGCAATATACGAGATATGAATGTATAAACTAAGATGTGATTTCCAGTATGTTTGTACTCCATGTCTGGGATATATATAGACACTGATGCTGCAAGATTTCCAATGTGTTTATAGAAGACACCTATACTTGCTGCTCATGTAAGGACCAGCCTTAGTTGTCTTCCAATAGTAAACTGCTTGGAACAGCACAAACTGAAGAAGCAGGGGCATTTGCGGTGGTTTTAGTCCATGAAGTTACTAATTTAGCTTTTTAATGAATCATAGAATCACAGACTGTGTTAGGTTGGAAGGGACCTTTAAAGGCCATCTAGTCCAACCTCCCGTGCAGTAAGCAGGAATACCTTTACTACATCAGGTTGCCCAGAGCTTCAAGGGGAATGGGGCCACCTCTCTGGGCAACCTGTTCCAGTGTTTCACCACCCTCATAGTGAAAAACATCTTCCTAATGTCTAATGTAAACTTAATGCTAGTTTAAAACCATTGCTGCTATATTCCCTGACAAACTGTCCCTCTCGATCTTTCCTGTAGGCTCAGGAGAGATCTTTCAGCAACCTCCTCTTCTCCAGGCTGAACAAGCTCAATGTTTTTCTAATTTTATTTGTTAAAAATGGACATGTAGAAAACATAGTGTCCTCAAGGTGCATTGTTTTCTAGCTTTTACTGCTGAAAATTATCCTAATGTTATTCTTGATTATTGTTGGATCTTGGAAATGTGAAATCTAGCTGAGGAAATGTCACTAATGCCAGTTATGAAACTAAGTCCCTAAGTGACTGGGGTTGATTTTTGTGCTCCTTCAAGTGTTTCTTCGGGCTTCTTTTTGTCTGATAGAAAGTCAGACTGTATGCCCCAATACTACTGTAATACTTGAAATGCAGCATGGTAAATCTCCATCAGGAGACTTATTTAGGACTACATCCTGATGTGAATAACACTAATGTCACTCAAAATTGTTGAGAAACTGTGTTCTAATATAAAGAAATAAAGAATCAAGCATGGAAGAACTCCATCTGTAGTTTCCAAATGGCTTTTTTCTTGATTGTATTTGAAGAGGTAAATAAACTACTGTTCATCCTAACTGATGAAGTAGGGGATAGTCAACAAAATATCCATAAGAATGTTGGATTGTCATAATGTTGAAGGTTACTTTATTTACATATTCATGACTGTATGAAGAGATAAGGGAGAATTAAGTTCTTGGCTGTCCTACAGCAGCAAACAGCTGTTTTCTTTTTAGATTAAAGTATGCTCAGTTTGAGTGCTTTTTACATGCACCAGAAGTAAGGATGTATCAGATTTCTTTACCCTTCTCTACCCTTATTTTTTTCATTGATTTGTGGATTTGCCTAATGTCATAATGAATGAAACAGACTTATTAAACCCTTGTAATTACTGCTGGTAAGCCAGTAGAATTAGACTGATAATGAGCAATTCTACTTTTCTGTCTCAATTTCTGATCATTGCATCGTTATCGTACTGAGCTGAACTGATGCTACATAATCTTTTCTGAATTATGGGATCAAGCCAACACTGTCTTAATTTCCCTTTTGGCTTTTCAAATGTAATCTTATCAGAATGGTTCTAAATGCTTTAATCTCTTCTGTCCCCCTACCCTTGCTTACAGCAGCCACTCCAGAAAGCACTAAGGAACAGCTTTGGCCTCTGCAAAATCTGTTTGGCTAACTGGTGCCAAATGCAACTTGATTCTTACTTTCTGTAAGGTCTGTTATGGCTTTCTATAACCTTCCAACAATTTAAGATCCTAAAATTTTTAGATCCTAATTCATTATTATGGTCATTGTTCAGGTTTCATATCAGGCTTGAATATGCAATTGCAGTTGGTCCTAGTACATTCTAGGATATAAAACATCCTTGTGGCTGATTACAGTAAAAATATCTTGATCTCTCTTCTCCCAGCTTTAGATCAGTGAGCAAGCATCTTTGCATTGAAATCTAGCCTCAAGCAGCTGTAATGCTCTAAAGTATTGGTGTAACTTGAGTCTTAGGACTCAAACTTTTTGATTGTGCTGATGTTTCCTGGACTGTCATTTGTCTTCAAGTAGAATTGTGGCTTCCAACATCAAGTATGTTCTTGTGTCCTCCTTTTAAGCTAGGAAGTCCCTTTGTGGCCAGGCCATCTCATTGGCAATCTGTTCAATGTTTAGAATTATGAGTGTTGTGCTTGGTGCTTATCTCAATTACTTCTGTCTGAACAAAAAGCCAGGTATGAACACCCTCTACTCCTTCTGGTCCCTGGATTACATCACAATTACTGCAGTTTTGACCAATAGGGCTTTTTTAGTGGTGGTAGTCATTTTGATGGCTACAGCATTAATTATGCTTTGCTGTTTACCAGTTACTTGTCTTAAAAGCAAAAGTGCAAAATATTTTAGAGCAGTCTGTAGCAGTCAGTTTATAATATCACCAGAATTTACAAGTGTTTCTTGTAGTCTGTCTTGCCTCATGCATATTCAATTTGTAAGGTGTGGTAATGAAAAATCATTTAAGGACACTTGGAAGAGCTGGTTGCTTTGAGTAATTGCATGCTTTTCTTTAAGCAAGCTGGCAAATACCTGTCAGATATGTACATAAAGGTGGCAACAAACCTGATAACTGTTGCTCCCTGCCAGGACAAAGATGTAGTTGGGTGTCTTGCAAAACTGTAGGGTTTTGCATGTATCTCTCTTAACGTTAAACAAACTTTTTTTACTAAAATTTGAATGATAATTTGGGATAAAGTCTTTATTTACAGATCCCAAGGAAAGCTGTAGCTGGTGTGTTAATCATGGCTGAGTGAAAATCACAGGTGATGCTTAATGTGTAGTTGAGTCATGTAAGCAATTCTATATAGGGAAAAATCTCTTGCATGTATGCTGTCACTTCTACAGAAGAAACCTTTCTCCATCTTCTGAGAAGACCATAGTCAGTCAGGATGAGCAATATTCATACAAGGAAGCTACATATGTTCACTTGAGACTAATCAGTAGCATTTGATTGAGTTGTTGCATCTGCCTGAACTGTATAGGGGAGAAGAGCAGTCCAAAGGGTTTCCATGTCCATCTTGTGTCTTATTTGAGGAAGAGATTGTCTTAATTGGACTTGAAGTGTGCTGTTTTCCAGCAGTATATAGTAATAAATTGACCATCTGTTACTTTTAATTTTAGAATGTGCTCCAGAGTCTAATGGATTAACGTTTCTTATCGTGGCTTCCTTACACTAGCCCTTTGCTCTGTATCCTCCTTCTGCCTCTGGCAAGTGTGATAAGGAATGTATCTTCTTCTGAACCTTTGTTCATTGGAGTCCTTGGGTTTTTTTTATGACTAAGGCTGCTGGTGCATCTGGTAGTATGCTGCAGAAAAATGATAATTCCTTTGGAAAAGGACAAAACATGTACAGTGATAACCCAAGGATGTCTCTAAAACTAACAATTATCAAAGGTATATTTCTAGGAGCCCTATTGACGTGGATGTCATGTGGAGGTTACAAATGGGACTCTGATATGTTATGTCAATTTAAACCTAAGTAGTGTTAAAACTGTACCACAACTCATTAGCATTTTGCTTGAGGACTGAAGTTTTGTTCCATATTACCTTTCATAAGACTTTGCATTTGAAGCCAGCACTGTCCAGCAAGAAAGCACAGATACAAAGTAGGCTTCTGAACAGTAGCTGGCCACAATCATATTTGTCCTGTTTCTGTTGTACTCCCTATAATGGTTTGTGTTTGGTCCAAGCTATTTTTTGAGAAATCTGTTTCTAAAAAGATTAAATCATGTAGCTTAAACAGTTGATTCAGTCTTCCAGACACTTTTCATCATTTTGTTTGCTGGCTGATTTCTGCTGCTAAGTGGAAAGTGAGCTCAGATGGATGGTTCTGAGTTAAATATCTATTGAAGTCTATTGAAGACAGTTGCACAGAAACACAGAATTGTAGGGGTTGGAAGAGACCTTGAGAGATCGAGTCCATCCCCCCTGCCGAAGCAGGTTCCCTAGAGCAGGTTACATAGGTAGGTGTTAAGATGGGTCTTGAATATCCCCAGAGAAGGAGACTCCACAACTCCCCTGGGCAGCCTGTGCTGTCACTCTCACTGTGAAGTTCTTTTGCATATTGCTGCAGAACCTCCTGTGGTCCAATATGAGCCCCTTGTCCTGTCCCCACAGACCGCTGAAAAGAGGTTGGTCATCTCCCTTTGTCTCCCAAACTTCAAATATTTATAAACATTGATGAGATCCCCTCTGTCTTCTCAAGGCTGAACAGCCCCAGCTCACTCAGCCTTTTCTCATAGGAGAGATGCTCCAGGCCCTTAATTGTCTTTGTGGCATCTACTGGACTCTCTCCAGGAGATCCCTGTCTGTTTTGTACTCGGGAGCCCAGAACTGGACGCAGGACTCCAGGTGAGGCCTGACCAGGGCAGAGTAGAGGGGGAGGATCACCTTCAACCTGCTGGCTACGCTCCTCTTAATGTACCCCAGAATCCCATTGGCCTTCTTGGCCACCAGGGCACACTGCTGGTTCATGGACAACTTGTCATCCACCAGGACCCCCAGGTCCTTCTCCACAGAGCTCCTCTTCAGCAGATCATCCCCCAGCCTGTACTGACACCTGTGGTTGTTCCTTCCCAGGTGCCAGACCCTACACTGGCTTTTATTGAACCTCATCTGGTTCCTCACTGCCCAGCTCTCCAGCCTGTCCAGGTCTCACTGAATGGCAGCGCAGCATTCCTGCGTGTCCACCACTCCTCCCAGCTTTGGATCATCGGGTACTTGCTGAGGATGGACACTATTCCCTCATCAAGGTCGTGGATGATGTTAAACAGGACTGGACCCAACACTGACCCCTGGGGAACACCGATAGTCACAGGTCTCCAGCCTGACTCTGCTTCACTGATCACCAACCCCTGGCCCTGGCCCATCAGCCAGTTCTCGACCCACCTCACCGTCCATTCATCTATCCCACACTTTCTCAGCTTTTTTATTATGATGTTGTGGGAGACAATATCAAAAGCCTTGCTGAAATCAAGGTATATGAGATCCACTGCTCTCCCTCCATTCACCCAGCTGGTGATGACATTGTAGAAGGCTGCCAGGTTTGTTGAGTAAGATTTCTCTTTGGTGAATCCATGCTGACTACTCCTCATAACATTACTCTCTTCCAATTGCTTGGAGATGGCACCCAGAACAAGCTGTTCCACCACCTTTCCAGGGACAGAGGTGAGACTGACTGGTCTGTAATTAACTAGATCCTCCTCCTTGCCCTCCTTGAAAACTGGAGTGACATTGGCTAACCTCCAGTCCTCAGGCACCTCTCCTGTTCTCCAAGACCTGTCAAAGATGATAGAGCGGCTCAGCAATCACCTCTGCCAGCTCCCTCAGTACATGTGGATACATCCCATCAAGGCCCATGGATTTGTGTACGTTGATCCTACATAGATGCTCCGAGACCACCACCTCCTCTACCTGAGGGAAGTTCTCCCATTCCAAAACTAACTTCCTTCCTGCCAGGGTCCAGGAGAAGTGAGAGAACCTTTGAAGACTGAAGCAAAAAAGGCATTGAGTATCTCCACCTTCTCGGTATCGCCCATTAACAGGACATCCCCCTTGTTTAACAGGCGACCCACATTATCCCTACTCTTCCTCTTGTTCTTCATGTACTTAAACCCTTCTTATTACCCTTTATGTTCTTTGCCAGCCTCATTTCCAGGTGGGTTTCAGCCTTCCCTGCAGGCCCTGACAACATTCCGATACTCCTCTGAAGTGCTCAAACCCTTTTTCCAAAATTCATAGACCTTTTTCCCTTCCAGTCTATGCATGAGCCCCCACTCATCTGCTCAGATCTCCTGCCACCCTTCCCACCTACCAATCCTGAGCTTGGAAGAAGTGCTGTTGAAATACTGCCCAGCTCTCACAGGCGCCCTGACCTTCTAACAGCCTTTAGTGTGCTACTCTTTTAATCAGTCTTCAGAAATGGCATGTTAAGGAAAACTTCTTTTCAGCAAAGACTAGGGGAAGTACAGTGTTTCAAGGATAATTAAGATCTTTGAATTCATAGCTTTAACCTCCTTTCAGTGTAGACTTATGTTTCAGAGTTGTCTGCAAGGCTACCTGGCTGTCTTTTTGTGCCTGCCTAGTGCATAAATGTGAAAATTAAGGTTTCCAATAGGGTTCAGATCTTTTGTTTTGTAATTGAATTGTAAAAGTGGGAATTTGAACAAACCATTCCTTTGAAATGGGAGGATTTGCAGGAGATGAGATATTAGAAGTATCGCTACATTTTTATTGGAGGACTTAATAATATATTAATAGTTTATATGTATACACTTTGAGTAAAATATTTTTGATTCACTTCTACAGATGCATTTTCTTGCTTACTTTAAGTGGAGGGAAGATTAGAGAAGTGTGTATAGCTCAGGAATTCATTGCTGTATCTGTTTTATTCTTGTGGTGTGCTAGTTTTGGAGATTAGCCACAAGGTCCCTGAAGAGACTCTTGTGCATTTTTGAAGTACCATATTAATTCCATGTAAATAACTTCTGCTTTCCTTATAGTAGGACTTGAGAGGGTTTGTGAACAATAAGAAACAACCACATGTCTTCAGCTTGCTTACCACTGCTTATTCTAGATTTGAACTCTTTAGCTCTTTTTTAGATAAATGTGTAGAATGGATTTAATTTTTTATTCTTTAACTCCTGATGTTAAGTGTAGATGCCTAACCTATTCTGTCTTCATGAAGTGCTGTTCTCAGTGCTCATTACTGCTATGTGACAGCAGGCAATGACATTTTTCCTTTTAACATGCTGTCTTTATGCAGCTTGAGCTACAAACTACATCTTGCCTTGGAGTATGGGGCCTTGATGTTCTGTTGTTGCCTCAGTCTACCTTACATACCTTTAACACTGGCATTGTAAGTGGTAATGCTACATGGATCTAATGCGCAGTAGGAAAGAAAAAAAAAATCCTGAATAAAACTTGTCAATTGAAAAATAAAGATTTTTATACTATTATGCCTACAGCATTCTGCATATTAAATGTTTAGTGGCATGGCCAACTTCTTGAGAAATCTTTCAGGATCGGTGTTTGCTAAATAGTAACTTGTTGATTGAACAGCTTGGGTTTTTTCTCTCTGCTCCCCTGTTTTAGGACTACAATGATGAAATCAGACAGGCACAGCTTCAAGAATTAACATATTTAAATGGAGGTTCAGAAAATGCAGAAGTTCCAGTAGTTCGTGGAAAAGCATCTATTCGCGCAAGAGGAGTACCAGTTCCTGCTTTGTCCAGGTACGTATCTCAGCTGCAGCAGCACTTCACTTGAATGTATGTCTCATGTTTCTCCCTTCAAACATCCCTCCAAGAGTGCATCAGTACAATAGTTAGAGGGTACCCAAAGTAAAAGCAAAAGATGGGGGAAACATTCTTGATTCATTGAAGATAGTCAAATTAAGACAGAAATAACAATGGTGATTAGTATTGTCATGAGACTTGAAGGATATTTTGCTTACTGCAGGGGGAGTTGGACTAGATGACCTTTAAGTCTCTTCCAACCTAACACATTCTATGCTAGCAATCTACATCATACAAGATACTCTATCTTACTGAACTATCTGCTTGACTTCTAATTTCAGTGGTTCCTTATGTGTGTGTAGGGTCTGTGTACAGGCCTTGAGAGCTCATGCCTTTGAAAAACTGGTAAATCTGTCTTGTCTTTGACATAAGAATTTAGAGCAGTATCTCTTAACTTAGAGTATGCATATTCCTTTTTTTACTGTACTTAGTTTTTGTAGTCATGAAATAACATTACAGAAGTGTTTTGGAAGTAGAATTTGGATTGTCTCATCTTGGTGGCACTTCCTTCATAAAAAAGGCTTTTGTTTGATTCAGGAATAGGCAAGTCTACTGCTGCTTCTGCTTCATTTTTCCTTGACACAGGAGATGCTGGTTTTACTTTAGCATCCCTTATCTTCCTTGCAGTACTCAGATGACAGCTTCAACTCCTTTGAGTCCTGAAGTGTGAAAACAAATTAAATAAAGTGCAAAACTGGTTCTGTTAGGTTCTGTTAGGTTCTGTTAGGTTCTGTTAGGTTCTGTTAGGTTCTGTTAGGTTCTGTTAGGTTCTGTTAGGTTCTGTTAGGTTCTGTTAGGTTCTGTTAGGTTCTGTTTGTGGCTGCAGCAGCTAAGTATAACTGTTTTTTACAGAGAACCTTTTTACTTCAGTGGTGGCTATAGTGCTTATTAATACAAGGTTTAATCTTACATTTCTGCTTTTCAAATACTTCAGAACTCTATGCTGAAATTTTTTGAACTCAGATCAAGTATGTTAGGAAAAAAGCACTGAGGAATTATTCTTTTGATAGAGATCTATTTAGTTACATGTACCCTGTAAGAATGGTTGCAAATATGCAGAGTGAATCTTAAGAGAATTTACAGTTGTTGGTTGTGCCCTGTAAGGACACTATTTTCTTGAAATTATAGAGTGTCACATAAGAATAAAAGACAAAAAAATGTTGATTTATATATTCTAATTTTATTTTAATATGAATAAAATTAAAATCAACAATTAAGAGTAGTGGTAATTATATACCAAGGTTCGCTTCAGCACTATAATCAGTCATACAAAAGTACTTGCAAATTAGATCCCACTTGAGACTTGGAGACTTGGGTTTTTTGGTAATTTTTTTTCTGTAACACCTCTGCTACAGATGTTCAGTAAAGACTCTGCATTGAATGTTTTGATTTTGGTATGTCTTTCAGCTAGTGTTTGATACAAAAGTTAGTTACTGTTTCCACTGATTACTGAAGTTAGATACCTAATTTCCATTACTAGTATGTAGCACATCCATGCCAAACACTCTTCAAGGCCTTGAACTTTTAACATCTCTAAATCCATTCTCTGGATTTGGTAAATTATTATTCAAACCTGCATGTTACACAAGGCAGGCATGCTGTTAGGGTGTTTGCAAAAATCCTTTGTTGTTAACCCTATTGGCCAACAACTGCTCAAGTGTCCTCAGGGTAAATTTAAATGTTACCATCTGATTGGGAAAAGTTGTCTTTGTCTTTGAAAACCAAAGGGGTTTAGCTTGACTAGTCCTTTCTTAAAGCTTTTCTTAAACTCCAAGAGTTTTCCCTCAAATTACTCTCTTAAAATAAAAGATTCCTTAAGTGGAATTGAATGCTATTGCTATTGAGATACTATAGCCACTGAGTTACTACAGCCACTGAGTTAAAGATCTCAAATACATTTGCAATGCTTTGATTCTTTTTTTAGCACAAATTGCTTTCAATGAGTAATGCTTTAGTTGAAAGATAGTGTTGTTAGAGGCTTTGTCTTAGTGTTAAATAAAACAGTTTTAATAGCAAGCATCCCTGAGATCCAGGCGAAGTTAAAGCAAGGCTTAAAAGATGAAGTTTAAAACCTTGATCCTGACCTCTGTAATCTGTAGGATGTTCAAGATATCAAGCTTAGATATTGCATCCTTGTGGGATGTTTCATATAACTTCAGTTTAAATTCCCAAGTTATTAAGCCTTTATTCCTGTATAGTTTCACTTCCAAAAAAAGTCCTAACATACTAATTTATGCCTTCTTTACTCCTTATCAGACATGTTGAAACTGTAGATAATGCATCTTATAGAGTGCCTTGTTTTAAGAAGACTTGTTACGAGTGGGTTTAGCTCCATACCAAAAATTTACTACGTAGAAACCACTAAATTTGTTGTTTGCATGCAAAATTTTAGCTTGTACATAGTATTCCTGCATATGGTAAGTAATTTCCTAATGGTTGTTGTTCAGCAACTTTTTATTATGCTATTTCTGGCTTGATCCAGGTTTTGACTATTTTTTACTCTAGAGCCAAGTAATACTTTTGGGGTCCATGGATGGAGTTGGCTGTTGAAGGATTGTGTTTTGAACTTCACCTTTAGCTTTCCTGTTTTCATTCTTGGGCTTATACAGCTTCTTCCTTCTCCCCACTTACCCCCACTTTTTCCTTTTGTCTTGATACTCTTAAAAACCTTAAGATGTGATATTTGCCTTCTATTATATTTATGCTGAGCTTTCAAACTATTTAGGTGGCATCTGCCTCTTCTGTGAAATAAGAGGACATGTGAGCCTCTGCCTAGTAAAAGGCTGATTTTCATTCCTTTGTTTTTTATTGTAAACTGACATTGTTAATATTTTGGAGGTGACTAGGTAAAATGAAGTAAAATAAATTGCTTGCTTCATTGTGGTAGGAAACCTAGGGTATCTAGATTATCTAATATAATGCTGTTATAGTGAGTAGCTAAAGATGTTAACTTTTGCAATCAGAGAAAGTAACATTTCCCTGTCTAAAAATTCACTTTTCTATATTAAGAATGAGTAAAAATAAAATTTGAGGATCACTCAATTCTGACTCAAACTAAAATATATTAAGTGATAATAGCGTAAGAATATTAGAGGCAAAGAGAGATGGTCAAACTCCTGTCCTGTCCCCACAGGCCACTGAAAAGGGACATTGGTCACAAGAGGTACAGGAGATTCTGCACCAATGTGAGGAAAGAATTTCATGGTGAGGGGTGATGGAGCACTGGAACAGGCTGCTTGGGAGTGTTGTAGAGTCTCCTCCTCAGGGGTTATTCAATACCTGTCTGGATGTGTTCCTGTGTGACCTGCTCTAGCAACCTGCTTTGGTGGGGGGGTTGACTTTTGATGATCTCTCAAGGTTCCCCTGCAATTCTGTGAATATGGCTGTTGTCTGTGTGATCTTGACAAAGTCATGTTACTTTTAGCTATAAATCACATAACAGAATGGTTGGGATTAGAAGGGACCTCAAAGTCCATCTCGTTCCAACCTCCCTGCCATGGGCAGGGATACCCTCCACTAGACCAGGATGCTGAAGCCATGTCCAACCTGGACTTGAATACTGCCAGGGAGAGAGCAGCCACAGCTTCTCTAGACAACCTGTTCCAGTGTCTCACCACCCTCGTTGTAAAGAATTAGTTCCATATATTCAATCTAAACATACCCTTTTTCAGTTCAAATGTGTTGCCCCTTGTCACATAACTACAAGCCCTGATAAAAAAATCTCTTAAATCTTTGTTAAAGCAGCCCACACTTAAGTATTAAAAGGTCACAATAAAGGAGAGCTGGTTGGACTTACTCTTGCAATTGAGAAGAATTGTATTTGAAAGTAGGTATTTTGGTTTCACTGAAGTGGGGAGGGAAGTTTCCTCATAAAACTAACATGTAGGAATATTATAATTACAGTTCTTGTTCATACTTAAGACATTTTTACTTTCTTCTTGTTTGTTTCATATTTCAGCACAACCATGTCTGGGATCCTAAAGGATCTATTACTGTCACTATGTGGGGGAAAACCTATAACAGAAATAGTTAAGATTTACTGTCTTGTACCGAGTTTGAGTTGTGTGGATTACTACTGCAGTGTGTTCACAACTCCCAGTTATTCTCCTGTCATACATCTGGAATCAATCTGGTTTTTTTATGAAGAATATTTAGAGAACATGTAGGTAGTAAGATTCTCTACTAGGAAAAAATATGTGGCAAAGCCAGTTCAGGGTCCAGGACAGAGGCAGGTGTGTTCTATATGTTTTGGTTTTAATCTTGTGACCTTGCATTTTCCACAAAATTGAAACATGAATGTAAATATTGTTTATAAATAAAACTCTGAAACAGAACTTGTGTAAGTGTAACTTGAATGGTGAAGGTCATTTAAAAGATAAGGTAGGAATCCTGAGTGGTATCTAGATACCAGTGTTCTGTATTTTGGTGCTGGCATTTTAAAACAGGTCTGTTTTTTTAGATGTTTAATAACTAAACAAAATATTTATGGTTTGAAGTTGGCTGTACTCAAAAGAAAAACATTGTTTCATAACAAAGTGTTAGATCCTTATATTGAGCAGTCTAAATCCTTGCAGATAAATGCTAAAATTAATTCTGAGTTTTCTTATCGAATAATGTTAGGGAACTGGTATTAAATTTCACAAGTATTTTCATTTTAAAGATTCATAATTTAATTCCCTGTCCAGAGGAGAGATGCTTGAATGAGCTTGTAACGTGAAGTTCTTTTTAACCTTTTTCCTTCACTAAAATAAAATGAAGGAAAACTGAATTGACTGCAGTTGTGATATCATAATCAGTAATTTTACTATTTTGGCCACCCAATAAAAGGTGAAACATGAAATAGAAAGCAGCATAATGGTAGAGAATAAAGTGATAAATTAAAAGATGAAGTAGAGCTGTTAATGTGGAAAGCTAGAAGGGAGTATCAACTAGATGCTGTGCCTGTTTATTGTCAAGGCAATAACTTAGTTTGCTGGAAACAAATCCTAGAAATATGGAGATTACTATAAAGCAGAAATGTCAAATTATTAGTAATAAAAGTCAAACTGGAAGTATTTAAGTAGTTTCCTATTGGTGTATTTAAGTTGTATCAGTTGGTAAAGTACTATTTTAGTGGCAATCAATGATTACTGCCTGTAAACTACTTGTAAACATTCAGTAATGTTCTGAGTCTAGGATAGTATGCTGTGGTTCTAAATGGTATTAAATTTTCTTTATATGTTTTTCTATAAATTAAGCTATTCAAACAGTGAAGGGTGTTAATAAATTACAAAATGGAGTGCTTAAGTAATGTTTTGACTGTATACAATAAAATACTTTAGGTTTTATAAAGTAATTTTTTCTGTAATTACTGCATTGTATTTTTACATGCCAGAGTAGCACATTCTAACACTTTTAAAAGGCTTTTTCTCACATTCTTTAATGTGTGTGATAGCTTTTATAGAAATTAAGTGTTTCAATTCTTTTTATCTCACGTCAAATTGCAAATATAAGTAATGAAATATTGCGGGGAAGAATCAGATTCAATCAAAAATAGTTTTCATGACATTTTCAAAGGAATCTGGGACATACAAGTTAGATTATTTCTTCCTGCTGTTCTGGTATACTGGTAGTGAAGCAGAAGGCATTGAGATATTGGTATCTGCTTTTAGTCTGCCCTTGGTAACAAGACTGAGACCATTCTTAATACAAAGTGTACAAGTTAATTACCGACCTTTGGGAGTAAAATTATTCTAAATTTAACTATCAAATTACTTGTGCATTTAATGGGGAAGGGTTAACTTCCTTCACTGGATTCACATTACTAAATTCATGAAAATCAAAAAGTGATAAAGATTCAATGGGAGTACCTAAAACTCATGAACTTAATCTGGTTTGGGGCAGTGAAAGTTTTCTTTTGAGAGGTGGACTTGATGGTCTTGAGTACATAAATGACAACTTTGTTGCTTAAGGATGTCTTGAGGTAACAATACTAGTACCTGGCTAGAAGCTGGGATTTACTGAGTGTTTTGGACTGTATTTACTACAGTCTCTTTAATAGAAAAGATTAGGTACTTAAGGAGAAGTTTTCCCTCAAAGATGCCCAAGATTCTGGATAGTGTACTGATGTAAGATTCAGAAAAGTAGTTTCTTACAAATGTAGCAAAAAGAAAACCAAACACTGGTGTCTCATGTGATGCCTCACTTGTGTATTTGTAGCATCATAGAATCATGCAGTTGGCTGTGCTCAGAGAAAGAAAATATGTCAACATCTGGTATCAACATTTGTTAGATCCATTTATTGAGCAGTTTAAATCCCTGCAGATGTATGAAGCTGAATGCTTAAATGAAAAAATGGCTAGGCCTGGAGGGTGGTGATCAGTGGTACAAACTCCAGTTTGAGGCCAGTAATATGCAGTGTACCCCAAGGAAAAATGCTGGGTCCAGTCCAGTTAAACGTCATTAATGATCTGGATGATGTGGCAGTGTACCCTCAGCGGTTTGCAGGTGACACTGCACTTCCCCTTGTTGAGCTTCATTGGGTGTCAGGCCACTTCTCCAGGATTTCAAGGTCTCTCTGGATGTCGGTCCCTCTGGCGTATTGCCCCACCAGTCCTAGTTCAAAGTTGTGTACATGGAGAACAACCCCATTCAACACATGCAGGAGGCCACCCAGCTGGAAAACAGCTTGTCAGAAAACTACCTGAGCAGACACAAAGCGGAACATGAGCCAGCAGTGTGTGCTTGCTGCAAAGCTGGCTAATAGTATCCTGGGCTACATTAATGTGGCTTGCAGGCCAAGGGAGGTGATCCTTACCCTCTGCTCATGATGAGTGAGATCACATCTGGGGTGGTGTGTCCATTCCTGAGCTCTTCAGTACAAGACAGATATGGGCATGTACTGCAGAGTTCAGTGAAACTTCATAAAGTTGAAGGGTATGGAGCATCTCTCTTGTAAGGAAAGCCTGAGAGTCGGGACTTTTCATTTTAGAGAAGGCTCTTTTTAGTGGTACCCAGTGACAGGGCAACCATCACCCTAACTGCCAAAACACCACTGAACTATGTGCCTAAGCACTATATCTAACTTTTTAAATACCTCCAGATATGGAGACTCCACCACTTCCCTGGGCATGTCTAACAGCCCTCTCTGAAGCTTTTCCTAATATCCAATCTAAACCTCCCCTCATATAACTTGATGCTATTTCTTCTTGTTCTACCACTTATCCCTATGGACAAAAGTTTTAGACCCTGCCTCTCGATAATCTCCTTTCAGGTAGTTGTAGAGGACCATTAGATCTACCCCCAATTTCCTCTTCTCCAGATGAAATAACCCCAGTTCCCTCTGCTGCTCCTCATAGCATTTATTCTCCAGTCTCCTCACCAGCCTCATTGCCCTTCTGGATATGCACCAGCGCCTCAGTGTCTATCTGTAGTGAGGAGCACAAAACTGAATGTAGTACTCAAGGAGGGGTATCACCAGGGCTGAGTACATGGGGTCAATGACTTCTCTAGTCCTACTCACCACATCATCCTTTGAGGTGTTCAAAACCCACCTTGATGTGATCATGGGCAGCTGGTTCTAGGTTGCCCTGCTTGGGCAGATTATATCAGATGACCCCTAGTAGTCCCTACAAAGCTCAAACTTTCTATCATGCAGTAATCATGTTTCATAGGAGCACTCATGGTGGCTCAGGACTTAAGGCAGAGGGGCTTAATACTCTTTCTACATGTTGATATCCCCTGTTTTTAGACTGGAAATAACTGCTGAATAATTCCTTCTGTACATTAGACTATCTTAAATTGGAAGGAACTGTAAGAATCATTGAGTCCAACTCTTCACTCCTTGCAGGACTACATAAAATTAAACCATATGAATAAGGATATTGTCCAGATGCTTCTTGAACGGACAGGCTTGGTGTCCTGCCTGCTTCCCTGGACAATCAGTTCTAGTGACTGACCACCCTCAGTGAGAAACCTTTTCCTAATGTCCAGGCCGACTTACCTTGATGCAGCTTCATTCCGATGTCTTATGTCCTGTTACTGGTCACCTAAGAGGAGGTTGATGCCTCCACCTTTGCTGCCTCCCTTGAAGTGGTGGACTGTAATGAGGTCACCCCTCAGACTTTTCGATTCCTTTGTTTCCACGGGAATCTATCATATAAGCCTCGGTTGTCCTTCATAGTATGAAGTGCCTTAAACTATTTAATTGAGCTTATATAAGCTGTTTTTTTGCTGTTAGTGATCTTTGATGTAGTTTGCACTTCCAGTTCTTTTATATTCTTTCCAAAATGGGAGTAAGACTGTGAATACAGAGTCAGGTAACAGTTTTCTGTGTTCTTATATTTTCTAAAAATGTTTTTACCATCCTGACCATTGTGGCAGTCTAAATTATAGGTGTTCTATGTGTAGTGATAGAGCAAAACCTATTTTGTATAATAGGATATATACTTGGGAGTTCAGACACAAATAAATGTATTTCCTCTGTTTGCTGCTTTGAATTTTCCTACTATTTTTTTCTTAGCATTCAGGTTGGGCTTTAGCTACATATTTAAGAGCTAAGCCTCAAAACTCCTGTTGGAGTTTACAGAAAGGTAGTCAAATTCACTTTATTTGCTCTTTCTGTTCTGAACTTTGTCTCTTAATAGCTGATGGCACTATCAAATGTTTTCCCCAAATGGAAATAATCTCACATGAGAACATTGTTCAGTCTCTCAATTGTGTAGCGAAACTTAATACATACATACACATCTTACTGTTACTCACTGACTTAGCCTCAGTCTGGCAGGTTTCCTGATTCCAGAATGTTTGAAGGACTTTTTTTTTTTTTTTTCTTTTTAGAAGTTCTTTAAACCATCTCTGAATTGCTTGTATAAGTATTTTTACGTTTGTTTCACTAGCATTTTTTCCTTTGTGGTTAGAGATGGGTTCAGCTTCTCAAGTGATACCTCTTTTAACACCCATCTTTCTCCTTGCTCTTCTAGTCTGACTGTGCTCCTTTTGCCTTCTTTCAAGTTTAAGCTGTGTATTTGCTCTGACTTCCCCTTGGATTTCTTTAAATATTTTCCCTTACTGCTTCCAATACTGCTCACTTAAATATTTTTAAATGTAACTTATCTCTACCCTTTTTAAAAGTAAGCAATGTTGGTTTTTGTAAAGGTTCCAATTCAAGTAGTTCCTTGGTGTTTTGGTTCAGTTTCTGTTCCTTGTTCACGTCAATTGAACTTTAGTTCCCTGAAATTCTTACTGAAACAATTTTTAGTTTCTAAAAGCTTCTTTACGTTATGCCTTGATATGACTCCAATCTGGTGGGAATTGATCTCTCCTGTTACTGGGTTTCCTATTTCTGCACCTTTCTAGTTTCCAGCCAGGTGCAGTATCCATCTGAGTGATGTAATAGAATAATACATTTCAGATTGTTTAGTCTTCTACAGTAAGTCTTAAAAGTGTAAGTAGTCTTCTAATGTAGGTGAAATAGACATCCTGCCCAAAACCATTCTATTAACTGTTTTTGAAATGTAGAAAAGACTTTCCCATCAGTGTTTCTGGTGTTAATTACTATGCTAGCTCAAACTGTACTTTTTTTCCCCTCCCTCAAATGTTTTTTCCATGTTTTTCAGCATGTCCCACCTCCTGCTACTTTTACTTGCACCCTGTTTGAAGGATGCCGTGAAGACAATGGCTAGTGGTTCTTGAATCTTTTCACTGACGTTTTTTTTCTTGGTATTGACTATTGTCTATGCCAATAGGTTCATTTCCCTTTGCCTTCACTTGGAAAGTATCACATTTGCTATTTCTTTATATTACTTCAGCAGGCTGTGTCTGGGAACTTCACTGCTCACCCCTGCCCCCACTACAATGAAGTCAAATAAGCAGCTGGTACCCTGTCCTGAGGAGGCATTCTACAGATTAGCCAAAACCAAGTAATAAGCACAGTTTTAAATCACTTATTCTCTAGGTTTGTTTAAAATACTTTGTGACTGTTTTGATCAATAATTAGAATTAATAAGTCCTGATTGTATCAAGTTTTTGTTTGTGTTCCTCATTTAGTGATGCAGTTTTCCAAATACTAATTTGTGCTAAAATTATTATATCTGTTTCTGATAAATGATTACTAATGAGAAATTGCTGCTTTGAAATGGGATAGGAAATCTTAAGTCCAAATCTGGATCTTCTTACTGTATAATAAGTTGGGAATGTCTACAGAAATCAAGACAGTATTTCCACCCAATTACTACTTTTGAGACTAGATGATGGCTTGATAGGTAGAACGGTAGAGTTTGTTTTCCTCTATGTACCTGTTACTGTATACAATAAGGGTGTGGCTTCCTTGGAATGGGTCTTTATGCCTACAGAGCAGTCACTCAGTCACAGTTACAATCCATGGGGTGATCTCCTTTTTAAAGGAGATGTTTATTAGCAACATTTTAAACATCCTGTTTAAAAGACAATGATGAAAACTCTTAAGTCCCTCCCTTTGCTAGAGGGGAGGTGGGCCAACTCTAAATAGATGAAATATTTTTTAAAGCTGTTTCAGTTTAGGTCTCAGATTTTTCATCTGTATGTTGTCCAAAGTAATGGAATACAAGTTAATGCTTCTCATTCTTTCAGAACTTGAAAACCAAAGATACTGTTATTTCTTATTCTTAAATATGTATTAGAACATCAGGTTATATCCTATAATCACCCTGCACATTTACTAGAGGTCTGAATGTTTCCTGCTACAGCTGGAAATATCTTCAATCTTCCATGCAGTGTAATCTTTGGGTTTAGAAGCTTACACAGGATCATAGAAGGGAGTTGCAACTGATTCCTTCATGCAGGGTTTGAATATGATATAGCCTGACAGCTTCAAATTACCATGTTCTAGTGGCTGATTTTACATAAAGTCAGGTTCTAGTTGAAGCTGACTGATTCCAGCAAACTGGTTTGAGTATGCTTGTACGTGGGAATGGCTCGAGCTAGTGGGTTCATCACAGAACCACATGTCTAGTTTTATTGTTCGGCATTTATAGCATAAAAGTGTGGAACTGGATTAAAGCATACAGAAAAATGGCAAACTAAATCTTTCAGGCTTTTTCTGTCTGTAGCAAAGCAAAATCTGTCATGAAGTGGGGGAGAGAGCTGTTGGAAGGGAGGCTAAGGGTGTAGTCTTTAATGGTAAGTGATCCATATATTCACAGGGGCCGTGGAGGAGTGCCTCCACCACCGACAGGAGTACCAAGAGGGGCACCAGCACCCAGAGGAGTGCCTCCCAGTAGAGGACCAGTCAGTCGTAGCCGTGGACTTCTAGCACCCAGAGCAAGAGGAGTACCTCCACCTGCAGGCTACCGGCCCCTTCCACCACCTCCAGCTCAGGAGACTTACGGTGAATATGTAAGTCAAGCTCTTAATGTACCATGCATAGTGTATCATTTTGGAGTGATGATCCCAACTATCATCACTTCAGAACTCAGTCTCTTCAAATCCTGCACCCAGAATCTCTGGAAAATGTGGTCATCTCCACCTTTTCAGACTTGAACTGTTAAATATTAATAAAAATTCAGGTTATATGTACTACCATAAAAACAGTTATAGTGTATTTGGCAAAATAGTTATGTACCTCCTAAACATATTCTACTAGGTTTCTGCTTTACAAAAATCTAAAAAACACAGTGTCAGTAGGTTTTTAATTCTCAACTAAAAATGGAAATAATATTCTACTACTCCTCCAAAACTTCTATTTGTGGTCACTTAGCTGTTCAACTAGACAATTACAATATTTTTATGAATTGTACAGAAATGATCCTACAGTTTTTATAATACAGAATGCATTTCACTAACTTGTACATGTTTATCTATTTTACTGTATTAAAAATTCAAGTCAAACTACTTCATACTGTGCATCACTGAAAATTAGTTATGAGTTGTTAGGATAGATTTAATTTAGAGTGAACTTACAGAACAGCTAGAAAACTTGTTAAACCAAAATTGTTGTCATAAAAATGATTTAGTCTTAAAGAAAAATAATATTTTTGAGGACAATGCTTTTAATGTGTCATGTATCTTAACGCTTTTAGCATGCCCTACACAGCCAAATCTGTCTGCATTTTGTTTCTGTTCATTCTCTTGCTCGTCTTAGCAAAACAATTTTCTGGATCTCAATTTAGACATCTCTTGTTTCTTCCAACCTTTCTTCCACCTCCCCACCACCTGTATTTTCACCTCCCCATACCCTCTAAAACTCAGCCTTTGTCCTTTTTATTAGAAACCTAATTTTCTCTAT
The DNA here is from genome assembly GCA_013399135.1 of Heliornis fulica. Taxonomy (NCBI): domain Eukaryota; kingdom Metazoa; phylum Chordata; class Aves; order Gruiformes; family Heliornithidae; genus Heliornis; species Heliornis fulica. The sequence continues at coordinate 58,083 of VXBZ01009725.1, forward strand.
AGCACAGCTATAGAAGGAAGATTAATGTCAGTAATACAAACATTTGAAACATACCTGAACAAATCAGAAGAAAATGTATCTAATGTTAAAACTAATACTTGACCAATATATCTAAATGTCCCCTTGCTGTATCTGACTTGACTAGTCATGGTAGGTGTTGCAAATAAGTGGTTATTTCATGGAGCTTCCAAAGGGACTAGTCCTCCTTAAATGGCCTGTTTCCAGGGTGTAGACTGCAGAATGTGTGGTGATCTGGTAAAAAATAAAGCTGAGTAACTTCATATTTGTATGTATTGCTGTTTATAGCATGTGTATGTAGAAGTGGTGTGGAAATAACAGCTGTTGGAATCAGTATCCTGATGTATGCTTTTCTTCTGAGAATAATTTTAAAATAGCACCATAATGATACAGTACTGTGCTAAATAACTTAAAATGTTCTCTAGAATTAGGTCACTTGCTATCCAAAGATATTTTAACTGGGATAGTTAAATTAAGCTGTAATCAATAAAGCAGTAATGCTTTGGAGAAGGAGCTGGAGTCCTGGTGGATGACAAGCTCTCCATGAGCCAGCAGTTGTGCCCTTGTAGCCAAGAACGCTAATGGTATCCTGGGGTATACTACTGGGGATAGCTGTCCAGAGAGGTTGTGTAGTCTCCTTCTCTGGAGATCCTCAAAACCTACTTGGACACAATCCTGTGCAATGTTCTCTAGGTAACCCTGCTCTGGCAGGGGGAGTGGACTAGATGATCTTCAGTGGTCTCTTCTAGCCACTGTGAATGCTAGCTAGTCCATTTTAAATGTACCACATTTTCTGTGTCTCCCTTGTTAAAATAGTTATTCATTAGAATAAAATTTTCCTAGGACATGAACAAGTGTATTGTATGTTAAATGTCTAATGCATGGTATGTTTTTACTTGCCCATTAGTACATTATCAAGGTCCTTCAACTGTATTTTTCACACATTAAGGTAACATAGGAGTCATTGGTGGTATTTGTTGTTTCCATATTAGTTGCTGTTCAGCAATACTTAGTGCTGTTTTGCCAAATCGAATTCCCTCATCAATGTG
>VXBZ01009725.1:59233-159645 GCA_013399135.1 Heliornis fulica
TCTTCCAAGAGGGGGGGTGGGGGGTGGGAGTGGGGAACTGAACCGAAAAGCCTTGCATTAAAAATTTGATTAGAAAGTGCACAGTTCATGTTATGTATGAAGTCTTCAACTGCTTGTCTTCTGTAACTTAAGTATCAGGACTTCCAGTAGATAGTCCCTGTGGTTTTCTCTCAGGAGTGCCAATTATACTTTGTGACAGAAAATGAGGCCATCCAGTCAAACAGCCTCTGATTGTCTTCACACCTTTTGCTAATTTTTTGCTGTAGTCCTTGAGGCTGTCTCAATCAGGATTGAAAAAACTAGGTGACCATTTCTGCCCTATACTTGAAAGCTGTAGGGGAGTTCTCCAAAGTTTACTTGTTACAGGAAGCTCTCTGCAGGTCTGTCAGCTTTCTGGGATGTTTGTGCTGCTGACTCTGGATGCTTCATGTGGCATTCTCTGCTCAAGTCATACACCGTACTGGGCTAGCAGCAATATCTTCATGGTCTATTCCTCCTGGGACCTCACTGTATTGTATGTAGTTAGTACCATGGAGGATGTTTTGAAGCTACTAAATGATAGTTACTTTTATTTTTCTGTGAAAATTCTTTTCAAGAGCTGTATTGCATCAGCTTAATCAGTACTAAAGATTGTGGCCTCTCTGTCCAGTCAGCTTTATAATCACTCTTCTAATCCTACTGCTCTGTGGGATATGATAAACTTTCTCTAATGGCCAACACACCTTCTATTTTTGTCTTCAACCGTTCAGGTCAGGAGAAAGCTGAGTAAGACTTGTAAAGCACAGCCATGATAATTTCTAACACTTGAATAAGGGAAACCATAACTAGGTGGTTGCTAGATTTATTGAAGTACTTACAAATAGGTTCAGGGACATTTGTTCTCTTAATTGTATGAGGATTTTTCTCTATTCATTGAACCAAAATTTAATAAAAAAAATATTTTCATGTATTTTTAAGTTGACAATGTTTCATTAAGATAAGAGAAAATACATTTTTGATCTATCTGGAGGCTTTCTGTTTTTCCATGATCTTCAATAAGCAGGAAATTAACAGTATGCTAGCAATTCACTATTTTTTAATAGTGTCAATTACTTAGCCAGTATTCATCAAACATAACTGTTCACTCTCAGCTACTGTCTAGTAACTGTTGCTCTCTGGATCTTCCTTTTGTCATCTTAACAGCTTCAAACTTTAAGGCTTTTTCCAAATTAGAAAAACTGCAATTTGTCTCACACTTAAGATTAGATTTTTATTTGCAACTCTTTTTGTTATACTCAGGTAAATATTTTGCTAATATTCTATAGGTATTTGTTCTGTACTTTGCACAAATAAATTTGTGATCATGTCACATCAAATACCACTTCAGCTGTTTAAATGCGCAAAGAGACATTTAGGTTGATAATCAGAACTTTCTTTTAGGCATTAAGAACTGGGCTTTACACATGGATTTAAATGCTGCTGCTGTGGCACTATGGAAGCAGTCTGCACTAAAAAAAGCTCTGTAATCTCACATGTTATGGCCAAGACTTGCTTCAACACTATTTCAGAAAACAGATCTAAATGTTCCTTCCTACTGAGTGTATGGGGAGCTAAACAGCAGAGCTTCAGATCTGTTTCAGGCAGTGTTATTGATATTTTCTTGTTCAGACAAGGGTTACCTCAGCAGATTTCTCCAATGCACTGATATGATTTCTAGCAGTTAATGCTTCAATTATAATGTATCAGTGAGACTGCTCTCTGTAATAAGAAATGGAATTCAGATGGAATGTAAGAAATTGAGGGAGCTTGGTGGTTTTTGCGGGGTGGATTCCTTAAGCAACTAGAAGCTTCTCTGAGGTCTGACAGAGTAAATACTAGCTGGGCTTTCCAGGCCAAACACTGTTGCTGGCAAGACCGGGCCAATTGGTGATGGTCATAGCGCCTCTGTGAATCACATTTTGTAGAAAGAAAAATTGTAGAAAGAAAAGCCATATTTTGCCACTAGAGAAGGGAGTGAGAAGATGTGAGAAACTTTCCAGACACAATGTCAGTGAAGGAGGGGAGGAGATGCTGAGAGAAGATTCCCTGAAGTCTGTGGACAATACTATGATGAAGCGGGTGCAGATTGGCCTGATGGGCCTTGTCAGCAACAGGGTTTGGGAGTTTGGTCTTGAGAGCACAACTGGGATTTGCTTTGTTTGGACCCTTAAGTAACTTCTTCGCTGCTTCTTAAAGAAGCCATGTTGCAAACCTATCACATGCACATTCACAGAAAGCTTGTGAAAACTTTCCATTTTGATTTTTGGCATTGAGCTTAGATTCCTCAATGAGACTGGATTTGTACAGATTTTCAATAATTGAAAAACAAAGATTAATGTTTAATCAATTTTTTTAGCTGTTAATACAATGCTAGTGTTTCATGGTGAACTTTTTAAAGCAGACTTTTTTCTGATTAAACTTAATTTGATCACTGTTCATCATTGAAGGAAAGATCTGTAGGAAAAGAGAAAAAGAAATTGTAAACCGTATGTGAAAATTTAAGCTTTTCAGTTACAAATAAATACTTCTTGGTTTTGAGGTGGCAAAATATTAGGCAAAGAAAAGGCTAGTCCATATGACATATCACTTGGAAAAGCTAAAATTCTCCCTGAATAAAGTTCAAGTACAATCTTAATGTCATTTTGCAAGAGTCACACTGTTTTAATTTTTTTTGTCTTTTGAAAGTAGTTTTTTTGAAAAGATGCAACATTATTTCACTCTTAGTTTTTATTTGCTTAGTTGTTTTGCACGAAGCTTTTTGTTTGGATTCCTGGAAAAAGACCTCAGGTAGCTTCAGTCTTTAAGAACCAGAAAAATGATCTTTTGTCCATTTTTTGGTCTTCTCATCTGTGGATAATGAAGTGGTTTCGACTTTGGTATTACACGTTTTTTAAAGAAAAGTATTTACTGAGTTCTGGCCTTTTCAGAAGGCTTTAAGATGACTAATAGGTTGAATTCAGGTAAGACTTTTAGAAAGCATGTTCATAACATAAAACTATTTCTTCACTGTTTTTCTAAATATGACAAGAAAAAATAAATGTCAAAATAATTTAAATTTAAAAGTCAGTTTTTCTGGTTTCATAATGAGGAAGACTGGAAAAATCTTAATGTTTGTCAGGAACCCAGGTGACTTTGGCTATGGGAAGAGTGGAATGTTTTGGAGGAAAGGCTGAAAAGCTTTCCCACCTGCCTGTCTCAAAGTTGAAATTTCACCTAAAATGTGCATATAAAATATTAAAGTATTTTAGTTTAATGTGCTCATCTAAGGTGACCATTTTCTTGGTATTGAGTGAGCATGTGTCATCCTCCTGATTCTGGCATTGCTCCCTGCTGTTGTATATAGAAAGCCAGAATTGCTTTGGCTTCAACTTGGATTAAATATTACTGCTTACATTCAGTAGCAACTCTTGAGGTGCAGGAACGACAGTCCATCTCTCATTCCACGAACACCTTATTTGTTGTGGTTGAATGTGTACCCAGGCTTCTAGGTGAATAATGATTAAAATCCTCAAAATAACAGTTTACAGTCTGTGCATGTTTGCTGCTATCAGTTCTTGATGCTATCAGTCAATCTTGAGATGTTAGTACTACCCATATTTGATTTGATTGGCTCATATTCCCCGTTGATTAAATGATGGGGAGATGCTGTTTTCATGTAACGAAATGGCTGTTCCTTCCCTTTACAGTTCTAATTTGCCAGAAATATTTCTTTGCATTGCACTGATGCTGCCTTGTTCTTTCTCCTTTAAGTTAATCTCTGTGCAAACAGGTTTTCTTAATGAATTGCTGATATCTAAAAGAAAGACATTCTTCCAGTATTCTGTGATAAAGTACTAGTGTAAGTATTAATTTCAGAGAATGATGAGGAAAAGAAACAACAACGTTTTAGTTACAGTGATAACAGCCTTTTTTTTTTTTCCCTTAGATGGATTTCCTTAGTTGGAGAGAGCTGGAAAATTGATTTCTTACTGGTGTCATGATTTTTTTTTCCAGCACTGCAAATGGCCTTTTTGTGAAAATGAACTTTTTACCCTCTTCTTTCTTCCTGTTTCTCTGTCTCGTTCTCTTTGAAACATTGTTAATTTTCCCTAAAGAGGACCCAAATGCTAGTCTGTCATTGTCATTGCCAGCAAATTATAATTTAAGGACACCATTTTCTATTACCTACAAACAAGAGTATGTTTAGAGTACTTAATTATTAGAAAGCAACACTCATGAGCAACCCTCTAGCATGATTTATAATACTCAGAGCACTGCCACAGCTCTGACAAAGATTGCTTTCCTTGTTTGTTTTCTTCTGACCTGTGATAGTAACTTAATATCTTACTAACTTGAATGGTGCATATTAACACATTGCCTTTGGTTCTGCTCATGAAAAATTTCTGCACTTGGCACTGAACATTATTGTTACCAGTGTGGCTTTCTGGATTTATATTAACTGTAGGCACTGTCATTGAGACAACTGCAGGCAACAGTTATCTAAGAGGAAATGTAATGTGACTCTGGCTAAAGAAAGGAGTTATTAATCAGGTTTAAGCTTTTACAGAGTAATTTCATATTCTTCAGAGAAGATCTGTCTTGTAATTGCAACTGTTCTGTTACTTTGAGGGTAGACTCTTAAGACTAAAATTAACAGAAGGCAGGGGAATTGCTTCTCATAGCTTCGTTGGGATTTCAGATGCTGTCTGCAAAATGCCTGTGGCATGAGAGAACTTCAGCATTTTCAGCTTATTTTTCTTCTACGTTTCTGTTATAAACACAGAGTTTACAGCACACTTGCCTTTTGCTCAGATGTTACATGATCTATTTTTTTAGGTTAACTTAAAAACTAGAATAATGAATAATAAAGTGGTCTGATTAATTGGATGAAAATAGGATGTTTGGGCTTTTGTGTTTTTTGGAGTGGGAGTACTGGTACACTGCTAAACTTCTGAAGACAAGCTGAGCTTGTTGGGTTTGTTCCTCATGGAGAATGATCTAGGGAGGCCAAATAGTAGCCTTCTAGTACATAGAGGTATGCATAATAACTGGAGATGGAAGGACTTGTTTATAAAAGTATGTAGTGACTTGGAATCAGTGATGAAAAAAGCTCAACATGAGCTGGTGATGTGCACTTGCAACCCAGAAAGCCAATCCTGGGCTCAATCAAGAGGCATGACCACCAGGTCAAGGAAGATGTTTCCACCCCACCTGCAATACTTTGTTCAGCTATGGTACCCTCAGTAAAAGAAAGATATTGAACTGTCAGAAAAACACCAGAGGGCCACAAAGGTGATCTGGAAGGTTGGATCAGCTGGAGCAGATGAGGTCTAAAGATGGCTGGGGCACCTCTTCTATCAAGACAGGCTGAGAGAGTTGCCTGTTCAAACTAGAGAGGAGAAAGCTCTGGGGAGACCTTAGAGCAGCCTTGCAGTACCTGAAGGAGCCTACAGGAAAGATGGAGAGGGACTGTTTATCAGGAAGCATAGTGATAGGACAAGGGGTAATAGTCTTAAATTGAAAAGGGTATATTTAGATTAGATATTAGGAAGAAGTTATTTACTCTGAGTGTTATTAGGCATTGGAAGAGTTTGCCTAGAGAAGGAGTTGTTGACCCCTCCATGGAAGTGTGCAAGGCTAGATTGAATGGGGTTTTGGGCAACCTGATCGTAGTGAAGCGTGGCATGGTCCATAGCAGGGGTGTTGGGACAAGAGGATCTTTGAAGTCCTTTCCAAAATATAAACCATTCTATAATTTTAAGATTACTGAGTACCTTGAAGAGCTATTTATATAACCAGAGTAGAGGGGGAAGTCCATTGCACAGCATATGGTATGTAATAGGAATGAAATGCTGTCATCCACATGAAGACTAATGGCTTTAAATACAGAAATTAATGCCCTTATAAATACTTGAAACACAGTGAAAAATCAGTAGGAGAAGTATAATTAAAATACCCTTATGAAGATGTAATTCTTTCTGTATTAAATAGAAAATCTTTGTAGCAGTGAATGTCAGTGAATGTGATCTACTCTAGATGATCCTGCTCGGGCAGGGGGGTTGGACTGAGTGATCAATCTTTCAAGGTCTCTTCCAGCTCCTAATATTCCGTGATCCACTGGATATCTATGCATATTTAAGTTCCGTCCATCTTCATTATCTATGTGTAAAAATGGTATTTATTCAAGTTAGCATGGTATTTTATTGTACTGAAATATACCAGATGGCCAAGGATGTTTCACCCAGATACTAAGTTGAAGAAAACATTTATTGAAGTCACAAGGGGTCTGTGTTTAAGAAATGACTCATGTAGTGTGGATATAAAATGTAAAACACTTTGCCTTGCCCAACCTTTGTAACCTTATGAAAGAGAAAGTTTTCAAATACTGTATGACTAAGAAAGTACTGTCAGACCTAATTCAGGGAAAGCTCTGAAACATACTTTAGCTGCTGCTACTACCTAATTACTACTCCAATGAAATAGTGCACAGTAAACAAATGTTATGGAATTTGAATCACTTATCTCTTAACTAGCTATTGAGAGCAGCTCTTAAACTTTTATTTTTGCAGCATGTAACATACGAAGTTTTTCTTAGGTTTAATGTGAACTTTATTTTATAAGTGTAAACATAGCAATAAAAAGGAAGAGTTGATCTACTTACAATCACAGTAATTGTAAGTGCATGGATTGATATTTTTAATGCTAGGTGAGATGAGTCCCACGTATAAACTACAAATCAGGTATCTTTCCATTCATAACTTTTAAGAACCTCCTTCAGCAGTACAGTAATGGAGGATTTAGCACAGGAACAGACTGCCCGAAGTGGTTGTGAAGTCCCCTTCTCTGGAGACATTCAAAACCTGCTTGGACACATTCCTATGTGACCTACTCCAGGTGATTCTGCTCTGGGGTGGGGGGGTTGGACTAGATAATCTTTTGAGGTCCTTTCCAACTCCTAATGTTCTGTGATTTTGTGATTTGATTTTTTCAATATTCCATTTATTAACACAATGGTAAACAACAATGAGCTTCAGGCAAAATTTCCAATGGGAAATATTAATCTTCTAAACACTGAAGTATCATACAGCATTGACATCCCCAAAATTTTGCTTTTGCTCTGCTGTCATCTTGTTAACTTAAGGCTCTTTCTATTTTATACTTCCTTTGTCCCTTTTTCTGCTCCAAGTCGAAGATACACCATAATTTGAGTAGTCTGTTTTCCCCTCTGTCACAATAATTTTTAGCGAAAAGGTGAATGTAAATGTGTATAGAACTGATAGCTTAAATTTCCAGTGATTTCTCAGTGGTAAAGCTTTCCTAACATGTAAAAAAGGTTAATTTCCATCCTCTGCTTTCATTTGCTGTTACTGCTGGGCATGCACAGTTCGAAGTTTGATAGTTCCTCTTAAGGATGACTGGCTCACAGTTGAGAGATTCTGTGAGAGGAGACCAAATATCAAGTAAATATTCTGGAACAGACCAAATATGTTGGCTCAGCTTCTGCTGTTGATCAATGTCTGTATTGTTAACAGATGTCTGTTTATTGCATCAATAATTAATAAAATGCTTGCTCCTAAGAACTGCCAGGAGGCAATGGGTTTGTGAGTTCAGTGTGGCTTATCAAGAAAAATCCCTATCAGATGGGCAAAGAAAATGCTAAGACTATTTCAATTTTAGTTTCAGGACAATGAATTACTGAAAGAGAAAACAATGCATTTCTTCAAATGGGTGTATTTATCTATAGATCTAATTACACTAGACAACTGGAAGAATCCTTGTTTCTTCTTCCAGACCTATGAATAGGCGGTCACTCATTTGTTCCTGCAATTATTCATAGATACCCTCCCACTAATCACTGTTGGGAAACAATCATGATCACTGATCCAGCAGTGGTGAAAGCAAAAATTGTGTGTACTTACATGGAAAACCAAGCGTTGTGATTTCAGGTGACTTGGAATGCTAAAAACTCTTAGTAATTGCAGTTTTCCACCAGTAGTTCTGAGGATGTTATTGACTTCTGCTAGAGAAAACTTTCTTAATCTCTAGGAAGCTGCCAGATTCCAATCGTGATAGAAGTTTTCTACCAGGGTTGTACAATCCCATCACTTGTCATCCCAACCTAGTTGATACTAGCTGGTTTTGTTTTCTGTCATTGCTGAAAGTCTTGAAGATACCTTTTCATGGGGAAGAGTTTGCTCTCATGAGTTTATCCTTATGTTGCCATGGTTTGATATACTGTCAGAAAACCCCATATATAAGATGTCTGGTTTTAATTTATCTGGGACCCTATATCTTTGAAGTGTCTTCTCATTAGGTTATTCTCATCTGACAAAACTGGAGAAGATACCTCTAAATGTCTATTGAGGTCTGTGGCACATTTGGATATCAGGATTTCCTTGGAATCAGTGCAAAGTCCTGCTTCTACTTTTCATTTGTTTAGCTCAGGTTTATTATTGGATGAAATTATAAACTGGTGACAGTTCTTTGGATTTCTATAGTTCACCCTTCTCTGGGAAAATACAGCAACACTTCCACTCTTTTTTTTAAATCTTAAACTTACGTATCGCTTATAGCTGGAGTTAGCAGTTTGTTCAACTTGGTATTTAAATGCAGTGCTATTTCTGGAAGAGTTACTACAGTGTATATTTACATAGCATAGATAATGTGTGGACAGTAAGACATGATTTCTAATGGATGATTATATCCCACAAGTTGAAGAGTATTCATAAGGCATTCAAAGAAGTTAAACTATCATTCTTGTTGGTAATCTCTAGGAAATTTCTTTCCCATCCATAGTCTGTGTAGAGTTTTGTATTTATTGTCCACAAATATCAGCTACTGAGGTCAGTTGCACAGTATTTATTCAGGTGCTTTGATTTCTGACATGTTTTCCAGAGCTTTCTAGATCAGTAGCTCTCACTTCAAGTACCTGAGACATGAAGCATTTTTACTGTCTCTGCAGAAACCTGTGTTAACTACAAAGAAATCTTTTTGAAACACATTACCAATAGTTCAAAATACATTTAAAATAATTATATGTAGATGTGTGTGGCCTCCTAAATGGAAGTAGTCTGTAATGTTAAGATACTGCTATATATAATATATAAGTTCCAGGAGAGCATTCTTTCATCTTCAGAACTAGGTTACTGCCTTGTTTCTGTAGTGTGCTTCTGTTTAATAGTACCTTTCTTTTATATCATTTCAGGAGTATGATGATGGTTACGGAACTGCTTATGATGAACAAAGTTATGATTCCTATGATAACAGCTATAGCACTCAAGCACAAAGGTGAGTCTTCAGATCTGCTGTAGCTGCATTTAAAATATACTACATTTGCACCGTTAGCTTTACCAAATTCTTTTTCAATTTAGTCTTAAACAGAAAAAATGTTACAAAAAGCATATAGGAAATTAACCCCGGTGTTGTTTGTCTCTAATAGCACGTAAGTATAAAAGTTACTAGGTGAATAAAAAGAAACAATATAGAACAAGCTCCATCTTAACATTCCAGCCTTAAAAATTCTATGATTCTATGATAAGGAGGAACTTTTTCACTGTGAGAGTGACAGATCATTAGAACAGGCCTCCCAGAGAGGTTGTGGAGTCTCCTTCTCTGGAGACATTCAAGACCAATCTGGACATGTGCCTTTGTGATCTGCTCTAGATGATCCTGCTCAGGCAGGGGGGTTGGACTGGATGATTTTTCAAGGTCCCTTCCAACTTCTGAAGTTCTGTGATTCTGTGAAACAGGTTAGATCTTGAAAAGATTTGGTGATGTCAAATAATAAATCTGATAGTTTTCAAAAGTTCAGGAAAAATTTTCGGTTTAAATCTGAAGGGAGGCAAAGGTGGACAGGGAGGAAAGGGGAGAAAACTTTGTAAAAGATATTAAATCATCTGAGGCAGAGCCGATTGATTTTAATTACTTAAACATGGCTATATTCCAGTATTTTACCTTTTATTTGTCTGTAACAAAGTACACCCTTAAGTTTGTTTTTCCTCCTTTGAGGAATTGTCTTTTTAACTCAAGTTTCAATCACTTCCCATTTACGTTCCTTCCACTGTTTCATTCCCTACACTAATTTAAATGACTTCTGATTAATTTTCTTAAAATTATGCCTTCAAAGGAGGTGCTATGTGTAATGTATCTCAGTGATGGCCAAATGCTATGAAGTCAAACCACTACCTAATACAAGTAACTAGTAACTTAATGGTGAATATCACATGACTTATCTAGCAGCTTGGCTGGTTGCCCGCTCCATTTGGTACCTCCGAAGTGCATGTCTGGAAATGGGCATTCCATGCACACTTTAATTCTTGCTGTTTTTCTCTTAAACCAAAAATTCACAGCTTGATCAGTGATTACATTTTGTAATGTTACCAATGATCTTTTGAAACTTCTATGGCACTGAACTTCAAAGAGTTGAAACAATGTTGAGAAAATGGTAAAATAAGATACTCCGGTTCTGTATTACTGCTTTGGTTATTTGGGGTGATTAGAGCTTCGAAACTTGCCCTTGGGGACAGTGGTGACCAGTAGGAAAGGGAGATCCTTCGGTGGGCACTGTGATATTGACAGGAACAGTTTTACCTTCTAAATATTTTGACTTTTTTACAAGGTAGCCTTATCTGAAATAGTACAGAACTCTTCACAGAGAAGTTGAGAAGAAAGCTGTTTACACTTGACATCTGCTTTGCTGTAGTGTTGACCCATCCAACTTAAATTTTGTTGTATTATTATTTTCCCATACCCAGCAATTTAGTCAGTGTGATAAAGCTTAGTGGAAAGTTCAAGTGTTGTTATTGTTGGGAACTAACAAAATGAAAATACCTTTGTCTCTGACACTTCGCTCCTACAGAATCTTGTAAGCTACTGAAAATTGATAAAAATGACTCAAACAGCAGTGTAGGACCTTCAAAATATGAGGCTTTATAGGATGTTACATTTAGAGAGCAGCTGCTGGTAATGGATTTTTTTCCAAAAAGAAAATTACCAAAATAGTCCTCAACTTTTATGTTGGCAATTCTGTTCTGTTTTACTGCTTCTAGTGTTGGTAAATGGGTTTATTGCACACAAACATTTGGACTTCATTACAAAGTCATTTGCCTGAGCCAGAATTAAATGTTACTGGGATTTGGTTTTTTTTTTGGTTTTTTTTTTTTGTGCTATGTTAAGAACGTTTTCTCTAAGACTTTCTTTTGAACTAAAATTAGCAAAAAGCAAATCTCAAGAAATAGATTTGTTCTTGTAAAGGACTAATACAGATGAATAAATAGAATATTCTTAGATATAATATGAGCACATGTTTAGCCCAGTCTGGAAGTAGGTACTTAATAAAAGGATTGCTCTGTAGTTTTACAATACATATATTGTTAGACTTTTAAATTCCTTATCTTCTGATTACTTCATTTTTTTTCCACAAATTTTAAGTGCTGTATGGTAGAAGAAAACAAGAAATGATTCACTCATACATTTCTCACGGGGTATCAGCACTCATTTTCTGGCATATTTTCTGGCTTAGCAAAAAGATTTTTTAGGGTTTTATTGGCAGGCAAAAAGTAATAACTGTAAACAGCCATCTGAGCTACCTAGAACAGTGTTCCTATCTTTAATCTGAATATCAAATAACCCATATTGCAAAATGTCATTTTGTAACCACTAAGAGATACTTATCATATTTATATGCATTACAAGGTCTTTACTGTGAAGTAAATTAGGGAAAGTATATTGTTTTCATAATTTAGTCTTATATCATTCTTGGTATTTTGCCCTCTTAAAACATGGAAAGAAAATCATTTGCACAAGAAGGCATTGACATGTTTCAAATGTATAGTGTGGTGACTGGCATGTGTAAATAATTCTTACTCTTTTGTAGGTAGTAATCTTATTTCTCATGACTTCTGAAATTAATTTCCCTGGAAGTTTGAGATAATAATGAGGCTGTGTATGAAAGAAGAAATATGAGAAATAGCTAAAATCTGAAAAGATGTATTTTCTCATTAAATGCAGGCACCTTTCAGTACAAGAAACTTCTTCCTGCACCTCATCAAACCTGGTTAGTGTTCACAAGTGTGAACTGTGTATGGTGTGTTACAGTGGAGGCAGTTGAAATCTTCATTTTGGTTTCAAAACTTTTTGCTTATTTTAGAGATTCCTCTGTTAAAAATGGAAATGCTGCAAATTTGACTCTTTGGTACAACACAGCATAACTCTTATTGGTTTTGAATTTGTTTCTAATGTATTTCTCAGAAACTGTCTGAGATGGATGGTTGATAGACTGAAAGGAAGATTAGCATACTGTATATTTATCTGTGTGTGTGCATTAAGGTGGTTGAGATTTGGAAGCCTCTGCAAACAGTTCTTCCTTTCTTTAACCTAACTGCTTGTTACTAAAAAAAAAATGTTTAAAAGGTTAATGGCACTTTATTGGATGTTGTGTGACACTATTCTTGGCAATCTGAATCTTAAATCTTTAATGGCACTACAGGGAAAGAAACATCAGAGTTTTCTTCAAGTTGTCATCTGTCTTAATGCCCTGTAGTCCTATATAAATTTCCCTTGAAATACTGTTTTACCCACAGTTGGTTTTTTGTGCAACAGAGCCCTAAACAGTGCTTCAAGATGTCTTCTACAAAATTATTTATGGTCAAAAAGTCATAAAAATATTATTTAGGGCTGTAGTGAGCTTAACCAGATATCTTAACTGACTTTTAAAAGATATTTGATTAAATTATGTGTAGCTTTTTTGTAGGGGATTGAAATATGATATTTTTACTGGTATAAATTGGGATGGTTAATCAACTGGGCTGTTAAGTATTTTTATTTTAAAAAGTGCATTTTAAAATTTAACAACATTTTTTCAATTTTTGGAAAAACAATTTCCTGCAAATACTTTAAGCAGCTGAGACAATTCTACCTTAGAGTGTATTTAACACTGGCAAAAGCTATGATCAGTTATGGTTCATATTTGATGCCTAGCTAAGGAGAGCAGCAAGATGAGGTTAAAAGTTGCTGTCATGTAGACCACATTTCAAATTATGCAGCTGTTAATTCCTTCTTAATGTTTCTCCTAAACATGTATGTAATAAATTAATATGCAGTTGTATGCTGAAAACCTCTTTGGGATCTTAGTCACAAGTGTGAAACACCATGCTTGTGAGTACTGATATTTTTCCACCTCGTGTGTACTGAGGTTTCCAAGATGCATGTAGATTTGTAGGGTCCTCTCACTAGCACTTGTGCATGCTTGCTTCTGCAGCCTCACTCACTATTACATTTCCCCAAATTTGTCTAGAACTGTAATCCTTGGCTTTCTTGCAGAAATTTGTGGGTGTTTTGATGGCCTGATGTTAATGCAAGACCAATTTTATCATGAGAATTCAGGGAATAATATTGTGGAGGAAGCAGGCGCACTTAGTTGAGCCTTCACTTAAATTTCTACATTAATTTTAAATGTTTTCAACAAAGAAAAATTCTGTTTATTTTAATCTCTGAAATATGTTTCAAGTTAAGCAAAAGTGCTGTTGTCCCTTAGCAGCTCCATACATGGATCTGCACAAGTGTTTGTGAAGACAATAATAGGGCAAAGGGAAATGGATGCTAATAAATCAATTGGCGCTGTCAGTTCAATGTTTAATGTTCTCTAGAATGCATAAGATTTATCACCAAGGAATTGTATAATAATGGTAGTGTATGGAAACAAAGTCCACCAGGGAGATGTACTACATCATTCGGATTTAGCGCTGCCATCTGCTTAATAGCACTGAGATGACTACAGAGGTACTTATGATCAGCCATTCATAGCAGTGACAGATGCTGCAGAGAGTTAACATGCCAGAGAATGAGGTTTGTTTCTAAAATTCAAATTGTGTGACAAGGTTGCTGAAAAAGGGGGCAGAGTTTGTTACCTCTCCAAAAGCATTAAAGGTTTACTCATTGCTTTTAAGTTTGCTATCAAGAGAGAATTACATACAGAGAGAAACAGACATAGTCACTGTAGTACAAAAAAAAAAAAAGTGTGGAGAACCCCATCTGTCTACTTCATGGCACTCAGAAGTTTCAAATAACTTCTTTAGGCTTGTCTGCTGGCATTTAAAACTGGTTACTACTTTTCCTAGGAACAAAAGCTTTTGTCTAGACTCATTATTTTTTTTACTTCCAACAGATCAGTCTGAACCATAAATGGAATAGTTTGTATAAATATATGCCTGTGCATTTAGGGGCAAGAATAAGTCTTTCATGTATAATGTAATATCTTTGTGCCTAATTATAACTTATTTATCATTTTAAAACTGGTTTAGATCTTCAGAGTGATCTCACCTTCATTCCACTGAAGAATTAAACTAAATATTGATATAAAAGGGGAAAGCTTAGGTCTTCAGGCAATTGCTGGATTTGTCTAAAGTTTCCTGCAATGTTTCCATGTTTTTACACCCATCTGGTAATCCTCTAGAGTTCTCTCAGCAACAACCACTGTGCCATTGGCTTAAACATAGTCCTTGCTAGTTGTTTGTCTTGCATATCTAATAGTAGTTGTATTGATGTCAAATCATACACAAATGTGATACATTCAGATACCTGTAAACAGGTTGTAAACCTCAGACCTGTCGAGTAGAGATAATTTGAAGGAATTGGCAAATTCCCTGTAGTTTACCTTTGTTCATTCAACACTTCTTGTTCACTGTTAATTGTTTAATGTGTTCAGAAATGAGATGTACATGCTGCAAGTTCATTTTAAATTATTTAAAAGCATAAAAATAGCTGCCACTGTGGTAATTCCTGAACATGTTAAAAGCCCAGTGTTATGCATGTCACGTGGTGAGGCCTTACCTCTCATTTCAACATTGATTCAAGAGACAAAATTTCTTTCAGCTAGGGTGGACTGTGCATAGTGACCCTGTGGTTTGGAAGGTTTGAGGAAATTTTGTGTTTCATTGCTTGGAGCTACTTAAGTAGACTGGTCAAAAAAAGGCTAAAATCTGCACCTAGAAATTGGGCAATGGCCATTGTCTAACTGATGTCTAAACTCAACTATATTTAGAGATTTAAAGTGTTCAAATGCCTAAATCTCTGATTTTAGACCCCTGTGGAGTCACCTTAGTCTTAAGAGAAGCTTTATTCCTAGTATGGAGTTCTTGCCAAGACCCAGAGATATGGTCTTCCCTATTTTCCATTAGAAACTGCAATTTTCAGGTATATTCTGACACACTGTTTAGTAGTCGTCCAAAAGACCATGACATTGCCTTTTATAAGAGGAGGATTTTCATCCAGCTGAGTGTATGGATTTGAAATTAGCTTATGGAGGTGTTGCTATTGGTATTTGAAAGTTAATTGCTAGCATTTTGTTTGATGTTCAGTGTTTTAAATTTACATTGTTAAGTTTGTCAGCAATCATGCATTTCCAGGGTGTATAAATATGCATTATATGCAAAACAGTGTCTGTTACTGTAGCTTTTTAAAATGTAATTCTTTGGATTTCAATGCTAGTAACTGTTTGTATTTCACGCTTTAACTTATAAATAAATCAGTCCACAGCAATTTGAATTCTGGAGATGGTGCAAATGGCTAGTATTTAGGAATTGTTGCTTATGAACACCTGGTATACACAAGCTTATTGCAGGCTATAATTCTGTACAAATAAAGCCTCAAAAATATTTAGCATAAACAAGCTAATGTATCTTTTAACTGCAAATCCCTTCCATGTGGTTACCTGCCTATTTTTTATACTCGTGCTATTGGAAGAGATTTTCTGCGTTTTTTCAGATCTAGCTCTTCAGGTTTAGATAGATGCTTTCATTTTTTGTTACCTGTTAAAAAGTGACAAGATAAAATTTTCAGAAGTGCCTCAATAACACAGCTTTGTGTCTAGCATAGATGCTCTATTTTTTAATTTTATTTTTTTTTCAGAAGTCTGGCCTGAAACCTAGGGCACTTTGAATGTAAAAACAGGAAAAAATGTAAAGGAAAATCTCATAACACAAACTGCCCTTACAAAAACAGAAGCGTTTTTTAGAATCCTCATGTTGACATCAGTCAGATTACCTAATTTTTAAAAAAATTAAAGTTTTTAGATTAATTTTTTCTTCATGATTTTGCTATTAAAACTAATTATGAATGTGCTTTAATGTTTAGAAAACAAGTAAAACTTAAATTCAGAGACCTGTTGGAGAACTTACCTACAGGCATTATAGTGGTAAAAAACCCAGTTACATGAAATTTTAAATGTTTGAAGAACACAAATGAATTCATAAAATTCATTTTGCATGATTGATTTAATTTTTCTTTGACTGTACATTACCTTAGAGTGGTTTAATTATAACAATATAACTGGAGAATTACTAATTGGTAGGATTTAGGATTTTTTCCTTGTCTGGTTACATAAGTAAAAACATGAGAAAAGGATAAGTCAAATAGGATTTTTTTTAAAGTCTGTAAGAGGAAAACCTCATTAACAGGTAATATTTTTGAAATATTAAATGCTATAATGCAGTTATTAATGGCAGCTTTTGGGATTTGTCATAGTTCAAAAACATCTTAGTTATGAGTGCTTTAAAAACAAGGTACTCTAATCCTGCATGATATAGGTCACAGAGGAAGGATAGTATCCAGTTGCAAGCCCTCAACAGGATGCTGCAGCAGGTTGCTAGATGTATGGTCTTTGAAGATAAATTGGTTAATCAAGCTTTCAAACTTTACTAAGTAAAGTTGTTGTTCATTTAGAAATAACTTTTTATATGTCTTGCATAATAAAGTTTCTACCATTTTCATTGAGATACCAAGATGAGGAGAAACTGCATACTGACTAGAGCAAGGACAGTAGCAAAAATTTGCACTTGCAGTGGAGAGTGAAGAATGTATAGAGGGAAGATTTGTTTTCCCTGTGGTGAGGGAAATTCACTGGAAGCCAACTTGGAAGCCAATGTATTAGTTGAGTGAGATAGAAATGAGCAATCAGTCTTCATTTCTGAATGTTTTTGTTACAGACTTTAAGGTCTCTTCTGATCCAAACCATTTTATGTTTCTAGAAGACTGTTTTTAGCTGAGGGTTTGACACAGTTTTGCTGGTTGAAAGTCAGCAGACCACTTACTAGCAGTAACTGAAAAGTGTGTTTTCTCTTAGGCTATCTCATAGTATTTGGTTTGCTTTTAAGGGAAGAAAAGTTTTGCCCTTTTCATTTGGTGAGGAAATGTCTAAGTAATCGGGCAACTTTAGAAAAAGGAGGGGTTGCAGGAAAACTTTAAATTGGTCTATTTTTTCTTCCTCCTTGTATTTAAAAGTACTGGGAGCTATAAATTGTACTTTAAACCACAATTTTGGCATCATTCAGTTGACAGATTATGAAAAATACAGTTCAGTAACCATTAGAACTTGAAGTTTATTGTAGTGTAATTGTCAGGTGCAGCATGTTTAAGACTTATGTGTGGATAAAAGTAGCAGAGTCCACAGAAACCTAGCAAACAGATCTTAGTAGTTCAGTGTTTATCATGCACAAGCCAAACCAAAATGCTGATGGGCAGCCTGAGTTGGGAAATTTATTACAACTTCTGTGTTAAGAGTAATTTCTAAATAGTGATAGCTAAAGGAATTCCTTGAGGGGGCACTCGTCGTCTTATATATTATAGGTAATAGATTTTCTATTTATTTCATAAGAGTACAAAGGGATACAATTTAAGGAAGATTGTATAACTTTTCTGTATTTTATAAAGCTTTCATATACAGGTCTCAGTAGTCTTCTGAGATGTTTGTTTCACAGGCTGAGAAAGGGGTAAGAGTATGTACCACAAACTGCGTAAAGTGCAAGAAAAGATGTGGATGTCCACTTGATATCCTGCTTTTATGCTGTTCTGCTGCTGGCTGGGTGTCCTGGTTCTGGCCAGGATGGGGTTAACTTTGCCAAACAGCCAGCACAGGTGAGCTGAGTTGGCTCTGTCTGTTTTCCACACGATGTCATCAAGGCCCTGACTGTAAGGTGCTTAGTGTTGTCACTAGATGTGTGTGTCAATTCTGCCTTGGGCTCTGTACTCTTCCCCTTTCCTGAAGTGTCCAAAAGACCAAGCTGATGCAACTGGAGAGCAAATCAGCTGAGGGAACTGGGGTTGTTTAGCCTGGAGAAGAGGAGGCTGAGGAGAGACTTTATCACTGCCTATAATTATCTGAAAGGAGATTATAGAGAGGTGGGTGATGGCCTTTTCATCCAAGTGATAGGGCGTGAATGACCTCAAGATGCATCAGAGCAGGTTCATATTACATGTTAGGAAAAAGTTCTTCACTGAAAGGGCTGAATAGACATGCAGATGAGGTGCTTGGGGATATGGTTTAGTAGAGGACAGGTATAGCTGAACTCCATCTCAAAGGCTGTTTCCAACCCAGTGATTCTGTAAACTGTCCTTATCCCAATCCCTGGGGGCTTTGTTTTCTTCTCTGATAGAGGGGTGAGTGGCAGCTGCTGCCTTGAGCTGAACCATGACACTGGGTTCACAAATATGGCATTCTAGTGGTCCACAGAAGTGGTAGGAACAGATGCTCAACTTGATAGTTGACAGTTATAATAAGTAGATAGTAGACAGTTATAATAAACTTCACTACAGTAATTGTCTTAAAAATAACATTTGACATTATTTTTCTGTTTTACTGTTGACAGATGCTTTTTGATATCAGAAGCAGCTGAGCATGAAGATCTAGTAGGAATGATAAAAAGGCTTGTCCTTGTGGAATGGTTCTGTTCAGATGCAATCATATCAGGTCTATCATAAGACCTCTTGCAAGAGAGGTCCTCATTTGCTCTTTCCACTTGGCTGTTCTGTGATCTACGTGTATTACGCTTAGGTCTGGGCTTTTCCATTAAACTTGAAGCTTTCAATCTGAGACCTTTTACTCTCTTTAGCATGGCAGGAAGCCTGATTGCTACTTTTGTTTCAAACACAGAAATGACCGTAATGCTGATTCAAAGACGAGTCTGGATCAAATCTAAAGGGGCATGGCAATCACATGCGCTCATCGCAATATGTTTTGTCTACGTTTATGCATTTTCTGGAAATACTAAAGTACACTTTGTTGTGTGGTTGATGTGACTATTCTGCAGCTGTCCCCAAAATAGCCTGGTGACCTGCTCTGATATCTTCAAGACTTAGGTTCAAATTTTACCATTCTGTTGATGTCTATTCCAACAGAACATCCTATGTCTGGACAGAATAAGCACATAGTTAATGTGGTATACAAGGTAAAAGATCCTGAAGACTTTAGCATGTCAAGCAGTTGCTGAAATTTCTTTTTTTTTAAATTTGTTTTTCTATTATGGTTCATCAACATATTTTCAGAAACAATCATCAGCATAGCAGAAAAGCCTGAGAAATTCAGGTCATATTCCACGAGACCCTTGAAAGCTTGTTGAATACATCTAAAGTACTTAAGACGCTTCTAACTGCACAGTGCTTCTAGAAAAATCATAGGAAGCTTTCCAGTCCACTGTTTTGCTAGGAAAAAAGCTTCTCTAAGGCTTTACTTTGTCAGCGATGCAGCATTAATATGTGAGGTTGCTTTTCTCTCTCAGGCTTTTTGAACCAGGCAGTTTCCTTGGCTTTATTTAAAGTTCTTAAGCCTCACTTCACACTTTCTCTAAACAGTGTAAGATTAATGCCCAGCCCTCAAGACTAGAGGCCACATAATACTTAAATTTATTGTTCTTTAACCTTTCCATATCACTAGGTGGTTGCAAGTCTTTATGTTGACATGGAAAATCAAAGCATTTTTTGTTTGCCATCTGCAGTTTCTCTAGTCAGCCCAAAGACATTGTGCTTGAATGGGAATACAAAAGAAGTTAAATGAGGAGAGAGAAGCAAGGGCTTTATATGTACAAAAGGTCTGAATCACAGCTGATACTCCAGTGTTCTTTGCACTTGTACTGTTTACACGATGTTTAGGAAGAAGCTTTAAAAGTCAGTTGACTACCATGTAATGCAATTATCCACCTACCAAGTAGGCACAGAGACAAGTAATGAAAATATGAGAAAATAAAATTTAAGAAAATAGCCTCAAGATATTTCACATTTGAAAACATGTGGAACTCAAAGCAGACTTGATGGATTAAAATGGAGAGGATCAATGGGATGTATTTTCCTTGCTCTAAAAGGAAGGATGCACATAAGGAAACAATGAACCTGTTTTGTGGTTTGTTTTTCTTTCTATGAGATTAAATGAAGAGGAGGAAAGGTATTCCCTTGAATAAATCCATTCGAGGAAAATGCAGACTTCGTGTAGTCTTAGAACAGAATGCTAAGATGCCAGAAAATCTGTATAAAAAGTATGTCAAGGATGCTTTTAAAAGGAAAATTGACAGAGGAAAATGTTTTTAATATAGGGACTTAGTTCCTTGTAACAGAATTGCCCTCAACTATGTCTGTTAAGTTCAAATGTATAATTTAGAAAGAAGCTTGATATTGCAGACTGTTCTGACTGGGCTTCCTTTTTGCAGGTTGATTGCTTTGGAAAAAAATTTCTGTAAGCCATAACTTCATATATAGTACTAGACTTTTCTGCAATTCCTCTGGAAAAAAAAAATCAAACAGATAATTTGGTTTTGGTTGCAAGCTCAGTAGGCTAGTGAGACTCTAACAAGAGTGAAACAAATATAATCTTGTAAATATTTTCTTTTACTCAGAATTCCTTACAGCTATTAGTATGTCTCCTTTTTGGGTCATAGTCTTTAAGATGTGTTTTTCTCAAGTTTTGTGTTTAATGACAGTTGAACTGAGAGCATTGGCAGTGTTCATAGAGCACAAATGGAAGCAGTCAGTGGAGATAGTATTGAATTGCACTAGGCAACTTTACTTCCATTATAACTTGTACTTTCTGGACAGATTGTGAAGGGTTTGTTCATTAAGATAGGTCATGATACTCTTTCAGTATAAATACAATGTTTTTTTCCTTTCTGATGTTTATTCATATTGCAATTCACATGCTGTAAAATGAATCATTTTTTATTTAATGGATGTTTTAGATGTATGAAATCAAACCCTGCAAAAGTAATTCTCATAGGATTGACAGATGGGGGATAGAGCTCAGCTGCTATAGGCTTCTAAACTTTGACAGCCTTAAAATAGAGTACTGTGAGGAAGAACAGGGAATGTCAGCTTTAAGATGATGGTCAGAATAAAGACTACTTTGTCACTGGCTACTGCAGGGCAAAGTTATGTTATTTATTATTTGGCCCTTGTTATTCTGGTGTTGTCATCACATGGACTGGCAAAACACAGATAACATTTAGGTTATATATGTATACTTTTTTGGGGTCTTCATAGTGCAATCTGGTTTAAGAATTTTGTTCAGGAAGCCTCAAAGTCGTTGTCATTGACTCAATGTCCCAATTGAGACCAGTGGTGACTGCTGTTCCTCAGGGGTTGGTATTGGGACCAGTGATTTAACATGTTTGTTGGAGACCTGGATAGTGGGATTGAGTGCACTCTCAGGAGGTTTGCTGACAGCACCAACCTGTGAGGTGCAGTTGACATGCTGAGGGCAGGGATGCCATCCAGAGGCATCTTGACAGGCTTGAGAGGTGGGTATATATGAACTTCATGAAGTTCAGCAAGGCCAAGTTCAAGGTCCTACACATCAGACGGGGCAATCCCAAGCCCATTGATAGGGAGGAGAATGTATTGAGAGAGGCTCTGAGGAGGACCTCTGGTCTTGATTGATGTAAAGCTCAACATGAGCCAGCAATGCACATTTGCAACCCAGACAACCATATTCTGCGCTGCATCAAAATGTGTGACCCACAAGATGACAGAGGTGATTCTGACCTTCTGTCCTGGTGAGACCCTACCTGGTGTACTTTATTGAGCTGTGGGCTGAACCAGAAGAAGTGCAGTGATAGAACAAGGGGTAACAGGTTTACTAAAATAAGGTAGATTTAGGTTGGAGTGTGGTGAGGCACTGGCACAGATTTCCCAAAGGTTGTCCCTTCCCTGGCAGGTTTCAAGGCTGGATTGGATGGAGCTTGGGGCAACCTGATTCTAGTGGAGGATGTGTATGTCAATGGCAGGGGGCTGGAACTAGATGATCTTTGGGGTCCTTTCCACCTCAGACTCATTCTATGAATGTTGTCTGCCTGTGAAAATGATAGCATGTACATATGTGTGTGTTTGTCTTGTTTCAAAGACATCGAACTTATAGAAACTATATAATCCCCGATAAGCAAATTGTTTGGTCTGTATTGCACTTTTAGAAGTGAATTCGAAGATGCAAAGGCAAAACTGTAGATGACAAGAAATAAAGATTACTTTATATAAACTATACTTCCTCCTTTTGTTGCCACTTGTAAGCTCTTCAACCTTCCCAACTCCAAATGTAAAAATCCCACCTCCACGCCATAGACCAGAGGGTCAGTGATAAACTATATTTACTTTTATTTAGGATTTTTTTTCTCCTTAATGAAGAAACAGGACCTCAGCTGTCATTGTCACATGGATGTTTACTGTTCTTAACTTAAGGCATATCTGCGACTTTCAAGATTTCTTTTCAGAAGTAGAGTGTTAACCATTGCCTCTTAAAATGTAACTGCTTTATTTCTTCTTTCTTCCTACTTTTCTCCCTCCTGTGCAGTGGAGCAGATTACTATGACTATGGGCATGGACTGAGTGAAGAAACATATGACTCCTACGGTGAGTAGCTTTGAGCTGAATGCCTGATCTTAAAAAATATTGTCAAAGAAGAATTTCTATAAGGCAAGCCTCAATTCTGGAGTAGGTAACAGCTGTTCAGGGTTTCTTATGCTCCCCGTGCTTACTGAGAAAAATACTGAGGGAGGTTTCTCTGGTACATTAGTAAACACAGTCATGTGAAACTAAAACTAAAAAAATAAAATCTAAATCATGCTGCAAATACCCTTTTCATGCCATGATCAGTGAGACTTAGGGAGAAAAATGGGGGTGTAGGGCTTTTATTCAGGAATTGCTTGCAGCTGAGAGCAAATACTTGGTGTGGCTTAACTGGTGTTTAAACTCAGTACAAGGTAAGAATATGCTGAAGTTCTCAGCTGAATCAGGGCCTAATAGAGCCCATTTTAGACTTAGTCTCTTTTTATTCATTTTCACACATCAGTCTTGTGAAATCAAGTAGGGAGTCATTATGTAAAGGTTATGGAAGTACTTTAGATAGCTAATAGACATGAGGGCAGTGGGTTACTCATATGGAGACAAAGCAATGCATAATGAAGCAAAAAACATATGCCACTGGTAAAGATCACATTTTTTTAAGCTAGAAGTGTGGTAGTGACAGGTTTAATTAAAGAAATCTGTTAGGGATTAGAAGCATAAAGCATGTTAAAAGGCACCTTTGTTTAAGGGATAAATGTTAAGTCTCTGCCTAGAGATCAGAGAAATATAACCTTGATCAATTAAATCTCAAATACTTGAGGACTGTTAACTAGTGTAAAGGAGTTGTGATTTGGGGGTAATGAATGCTCCAGTGATTTTTTTTTTTGTTCTCTAATTAAAATTTTCAATGGTATATTTCTTGCACCCCAGTTGGTAGTGCTTCCTGCTGAAAAGTAATGAGACCTCAACTGTTGTGATATATGTACCTAATACATAAGTTTGCTCAATGTCATCTGCTTAGACTAATTATTTTGCTCAAGGGGCAACTTGGTTCGTCAAAAGAGTTCACTTGAAATTCCTCTATTGCCCAGCACTTTGAATTGGTTTTGATAGATACATAGCTTAAATCTTTATTTCAGCATGAAAATAAACTGTTTGCCATTATAAGCCTGATCTTTCTAAGACTGTCTCATGAATGCAGAATTGGGCGGGGGGGGAGAAAATGTATGAAACTGTGTAATGTAGATAGTTGACTGATGGGGAAAAAATGTGGCTTGCAGTATTTAAGGTTGAAAATATGGATTTTTTTTCATTGCTTTTGCATTTAAAATTGGTTTTCTATTTATCAAAGCACAGCCACTCAGAATATTAAGTGATGTATTTACTCAAGTTGAGAGGAAGACTATAAATACCTTGAAGAATGATTACGGGTTAGAGCAGCTGAAGTTCTTGCACATACAAATAACTATACTCTTTCTTAACTAGCTGGCCCTCAAGTACATCTTTAAATACATAGTTAGATACTAATAATTATAAAGTGTGCAAAGAACATTACATGCTTCTGACTACAATTGCAATGAGCACATGCTTGCTCTTGGACAGAACTAGACAACTAATTTCCCAGCAAGTAAGTGGACTTTTCTTCCTCAGAGTGTCTCTAATACAGAGGATCTAGGAAGGACTATCACTATCTTAAGGATTTGGAGTCCTGAATGGCACCAAAATGAAAACTGATAAAGTGAGGTGACAGACTCACTGAAAAGGAGCAAGTATTCCCCTCAAACTGCAACTGATTTGGCTTTTTCTTTTCCCCTCACTTTAAGGGTGACAGATCACTGGGACAGGCTGCCCAAGGGTAGTCATGGAGTCTCCTTCTCTGGAGACATTCAAGACCAATTTGGACACGTTCCTATGTGATCTACTCTAGATGATCCTGCTTGGGTAGGGGGGTTGGACTGTATAGTCTTTCAAGGTCCCTTCCAACCCCTTAGGTATGAAATATAACCTAGGCTTTGCAGGCAGCTACCAAAATTTAAAAAAAAAAAAACTAGCTAGGATGAGACTTATGTAGAGGAGGGGAAAAAAAGTGTCCCTTTACTTACAGGATTCTTTAAACCTAATTTCAGACATCTACTCTCTGAGAAAACTACCTTACCAATCAAATTAGTTCTTTAGCTGTTGGCTTTTTAAAATTGATTAGAGAAAGTGAAGACTATGTTTTGGATTACCCTATCTAGTTCTTTACATTCTGCACTTAGTTTCTGAATTGCTTTGTGTTCACTTGGAAAACCTGTCTGCTTAGGACAGTAATTCTTTAAAAGATCTAGAAGCACATTTGCTGTGTTTCTAGTGTGTTTGTGTTTTGAGGTTCTGGGTTTTTCCTTGGGGCAGGGGAAGGGCAGTATTTTGATTTGCTTACTTGATTAAAGTGTACCTAAGTACTGTTTCATTACACTCTGCATTTGGTCCAGTGTCTTCTGTAGTAAATGTGTGGCACAGTCGGTCTGATTCTCAATACTTTGCTATTTTTTGTTAATATCCACTAACATATGGTCAGATTATGAAGTGTTAAGTATGGCACAAGTTTTCACAAACTTTGTCAAAATTCAAATAACTTATCTCCCCCCTTTTTTATAATAATCTGCCTTCCTATATCTTGTGTTTTAGGAGGTGTATATTTATAGTGAAATTGAAAATTGACCCTAGATTAGGAGCACAGGTGTTTGTACTGACAGATTTGTCTTGGTTGGAAGGGAACCTTTAAGCTCAAGTCCAACCCTAACCTGCCATGCACTATTAAACCTCAGCACCACCTCTGCCTTCTAAATGCCAGGAACTCTTGAGGCTGTTTGCTATTGGATTGAAATTTGAATTAATACTATATTATTGCTAATGCAAAGAAACCTATTTGAGGGTAGCTTATTTGCTTTACAAATTCCTAACCTCCAGTTGTTTGAAGGTAGCATAATTATTTCCAGGTCTGCTACTACAGCTGATAGTCTGTATTTGCCATAAGCAGGTCCACCTGAATGCCACTAGCATGTTACATTCTCTGCTGTTACATGCGTTTTAGGGTAGCTCATAGATGTATTGTACCCAGAATTTTCAGTTCAAGTGTTAGACTTGACTTTGTACACCTTGGTTTCAGTAAATGTTGCTATCTAATTCAAAACTAGGAAAAAAAGTACAGCCTCTGAGGACAGGAAGAGCTCTAACTGTATCTTCTCTTCTTGTAGGACAAGAGGAATGGACCAATTCAAGGCACAAGGCACCTTCTGCAAGGACAGCAAAAGGAGTCTACAGAGACCAGCCATATGCCAGATACTGATTGTACTTTCTGATGTTGTGAAATATCCAATCTCCACCAGTCCTGTATACTGTTCAAAGTAATTTTTTCTATGAACAATCCCTTTTTATTAAATCAAAGCGCTTAAAAATCAAATGGATGGACTGAACTTAAAATATTT
Source organism: Heliornis fulica (assembly GCA_013399135.1). Classification (NCBI taxonomy): domain Eukaryota; kingdom Metazoa; phylum Chordata; class Aves; order Gruiformes; family Heliornithidae; genus Heliornis; species Heliornis fulica. The sequence goes on from VXBZ01009725.1 coordinate 85,291, forward strand.
TGTTGTAAGAACAACCTGGACAGAAAGATATGTAAAACAAGGAACTTTGTTATTTCCAAACTGTATTTGAAAAAATAGGTGATCAAAAAAATAACCTTTGATTAAATAGTGTTAAACAAAAAATAGGTTTACTAAATATGTTAGTCCATTCTTTTAACATAAGCGTAACCTTTTATTTTAAAGGTTTTCAACAATTTAGTTTTTAGTTTTTATTTTCAACCATTTGCTAGTTTTCTCTTTGCAAACATGCGTAAAAAGGGAAGCAAATTACAAATGCAAATAATGTGGTATTTTGTAACTCAAGTCTTGAAATGTTCTGTAGTGTTAAGCAAAGTTTTACCCTTGCTTGATACTAAATAAACTTTTGAAAGAAAATCAGTGTGTGTGAGATTAATTTTATGCTTTATCTTATAATAAAACTTCATAAATAGTAGTAAACAGGGAGAAATACGTTTAACAGTGATCAGCATAAAAGGCTTATTTTAAACTTTGCACAACTTTTTTTTAAAAAATGGTATAAACCTAAATGTATATATATACTCACAGTAGATATAAATGCTGTTTAAAGTATCCAAATGGTATGGATCTGCTTGAGTGCCACATTAAATCAAAATATTTTTGTTAAAAATGGTTTAAAATAGCTAATGAACGTTCTGAAAGATGTGATTAGTTTTCATCTTGTTGAGCATTTTTTCACTAGTGCAACTTTGGATTTTTTATGAGAATTTTGGTACGTTAATGACCACCTCGCTCCGTGCTGGAAGCAATAAACACAAAGCTTTTAAAGACTTTCTGACTTGACTAATTGAGGTCGCTTTCGTCAGAGGCAGAGGATGTGTAACCCTTAAAACGGTCTTCATTTGCAAAGGTAAATAAATCAAATAAGATTTTAATCTCAATTTATCTTAATATAACCAATAAAAACAGGGAGGCTACAACTTAGAAAGTTTCATTTTAGAATGTAGGAGAGACTTTGAGGGCACCTAAATTCTCATTTTAAAACGTTTAATTTGTATTAGTAATCTAAAAAGCCTTAGATTAGCTAGTTAAATTTGGACAAACTATTCCCTATTAAACAACTGTAAAACCTCATAACCAATACTTTGCAATATATTATTTTTCCATAAATTTTAGTAACTTAAACATTACAAATGTTGTCTAAAGCTTTTTGTTAATAGTTAAGTTTCTGTTAATTATATTTTTATTTATGATGATTAATTTATATTTGAAAGTCTTTGAAATTCAGTAAATTTTTTTTTCCTCTTGTCAGGAAACCCACCTCTTCGGACAGCCAAGAGAACAAGAACCCTAATCTTCTGATGCTTTGGTAGGTATCTTTATTCATCTGTGAAACTGAGATATATAATTCTTTTGATCAAGTCCTTAATTCTTTATACACAGGACTTTAATTTATGTAATCATTTCAGGTACCAAGCTGAAATCTAGCAAAACTCATTGTTTATGTTCAGTTCTGATTGGGAAAGTCAATAGTTTTAAGGTATCATTAAAGAGGACATTAAACTGTCCTAGTATGTGGACACTGTCCTCTGGCTGTTTACTGAATGACGTATGTACTTTTGACAGCATTTGAACTGGTTAAGTGTTTCATTAGAGGAAGGAGAATGAAAAGGAATGTAATTTTAAACTTGCAGTGTTTAAATGGGAACTTAAAACTCTAATCTGGTCAGCAAACATGTCTAAAATGGTTTTCCAAAGCTGAAGAGAGCATTTTATAGAATAATTTTCTAAATCAACCATTTTTGCACAAAGAGCAGACTGATTTTTGGTACAAAGGAGAAGAAAAAGTCCATTGAGAAACATTACCTAAAGAATAGCTAGCTCTTCTGTTTCCGGTGAATTCAATATATGAAGTAGGGAAATATTTTACCTGTATGTTCAGATTGTGTATACTAAAAAAAAAAAAAAAAAAAAGANTTATTTCCTACCTGGAATGGTGATTATTCCTGCTAACCTCATGGTCTCGCTGCTTGTAGTTCATGTGACTTGGAGCTCTGTACTTTGAAATACCGCATACATTGCAATGCCTCTGTATGCAGCAGGAAATGTAAGACTCCTTTCACAGGCTAAAGGACTGTTCTGTACATACAAAATGGCTTTAGAACAATTTTGAGTACTATAAAGACTTAAAGTGAAGGACCCTTTTAAGGTTGGGAGAGCTTAGAGATTTCTGCCCTCTAGGGCTCAAAGAGCAAAGATTTGATACCAGCTGCTAGAACTGCTATGGCATAACTGAGTATATAAATACCTTTTAAAAATATTTATAATGGAATTGGCCCAAAGCCTGTTGCTGTTCACATCTTAAATCACATAATGTGATGAGATACAGTAACAAGCTTTCATTTGCAAACAGGAAGTTTCAGATATTGTATACGATGAAACTTGATAGGTCAAAACAGAAGTATTTATTAGCAGAGATGGCTAGTAGAAAAGTCAATTAGAAGTAAATTCAACCTTCTGTAATATTTATCCAACTTGTCTTTCCTTGGTGACTTCTGTATGGAGGATGAGTGTAGCAGCAAGTGTTCATGTCACTTTTCTATTGCTTTACTGTGAAGCCCTATAAATCACAGAATCACATCATAAAGTTAGGAGTGGAAAGAAACTAAAGAAATCCATTAGATTTTGAAGAGAGGGGAAAATTAATCTAAATATATGTAATTTTAAAAATAATCAGACTGATCTGTGTTGGAAGGGACCCCAAGGACCAGTGAGTCCCAACTCCCCTGCCACAGACAGGGCCACCAACATCCTGCATCTAGACAAGGTTGCACAGGGCACCATCCAACTTGGCCTTGAACACCTCTAGGGATGGGGCATCCATCACCTCTCTGGGCAGCGTGTTCCAGCACCTCACCACTCTTTCCATGATTAACTTACCCTGATATCCAATCTAAACCTTCCCCCTCTGGCTTCAATCCATTCCCCCTTGTCCTACCATTATCTGCCCTTTTAAAAGTCTGATTCCCCTTCTGTCTATCTGCTCCCTTTAAGTACTGGAAGGCTGCAATGAGGTCCCCCCCCAGCCTTCTCTTCTCCAGCCTGAACAAGCCCAGCTCACTCAGCACTATTTCTTTTGTGACAAACCAACCTAGGAGTTTATCCATTCTTGTAGGATTTTGTTCTGACATTGGTCAGTTTTTGTGTTACTGGTCTAACAAATTGTTAATTATTATAATCTTATAGTTAATTTCTTTTTATTGAACTGTTTTATCACATTTGCTCTGGATTTCAATGATAGCAGTTCCACAAGTTTCCATAAATCTGCATGCACTAAAATGCATAATTGCCTGATCCAACTGCTTATAATCTGACAGTCTTTGAAGAATTCAAAGTTACTAGTTTTAAGATATATACAAATAAATTATATTTTGTTCTTTTTCAGGAACTTCTGCCATGTTAATTATGGACTGCTTAGAGCCTTGTATTCATCCATGCGCCTAGGCAACAAGACAGGCTGCGGAGTATGGAAAACCTGTTCTGTATTTCTTGTATTAAAGCCTTAAAGTGTATAATTATACACTTTTTAAACAAATTGTATATTTAAACTCTTAATTGTTTAGTGATGCAACAATGTTTTATTTGGAGCTCAATAAAGAATTTTCATCTTATTTCCTGTTACAAAGCAATAATGCAACATCATGTTCCTTTAGTGATTATTTTTAGCCTTATGCAGCAAGTGTAAGAGTGTGAAATCTCATGACTAGAATTTAAATGCTTTTGGAAATAGCTTGTCTAATGTATGAACAACAAGGATAAGTTAAAATGAAAACTGTTGGGTTTTCTGAAGCTTCTCTTAATAGCTAGTTGTAAACAGGTCTACTCGAAAGAAGACCCTTGGGTAGAAATGATGCTAAGACTTCCATTTCCTTCAAAAACTTGTATAACATGAAGGTGTGTTAATCCCTGTCAATTATGCAATGCTGCTTATTCTTTCACTTGGTGTTTGACGCATAGAAATGTTTTCACTGATATGCAGTCACAGGTTTTCTAGTAGTAGTATTGAATGATGCTTTTACACCTTGATAAATCTTGTATCTAACAACTAAATTTCCTCAGTGCTTTCTGTTTTATATTAATTGTGATTGTGATATTTGTAACAAATAAAATTATAATAATTTAATTTCCTGTGGTTTTCATAAATACTGCTTGCAAAGTATGAGTGTCCCATTCCTCGGTTAAGAGTTTTTTTCACTGAATTTCAAATTCATCCCAAGAAATTTGGGTCTAACTTTATTTTGAAAATAAGCAATACTACTTGCTAGATTCACACCAATTACCTCCTTTTCTTGTATTCATAACTCCTAATACCATACACTGACTACTGAAGAATGACTTTGAAATTTAGAGGTATGTGAAGAGAATTAAGGTTTCCTATTAACTGTGGTGCTGAATTAGATACCACTTTAAATGTTTTTAACCTTCAAATATTTAAGGTGATTTTATCACTCAATCTTGAAAGATTTTCCCAGCCATCATGTTTCACTATACTACATATATTTCTATAGCGTTTTCCACAGCAAGCAATAGTTGCTACTTAAATAAGATAAAACAACAACAACAACAAAAACTACTTACTGTAATTTGGACTGGACACCCAAGATTACCACACAGTTTCATTTGAGGGGAGTGATAAACGATTTAAGAAGCAAAGTGTATCAAACCTTCCTCCAGAATCATGAATGACAGTCTCCTAATATCAATTCAGAAATTTTTTGCTAATATGATTTTTAATATGGGGCTATCAAAGCTATCTAGCAAATCTGGTAACTCTTAAGATCCAGGCAAAGAGATCCAGAGTTCAGATTCTCCAGCACTTCATCTTGTAAGTACTTTGCCTCATTTGACTAATAACTTCAGGAATGACTGTTTCCATGTTTTGAAGACTGGATTAATTTCTGCTGATTTTGATTACAGCTAGGTAGAGATTTATGTATTCTGTGTTTTGAGTGAAATCTGGGTCTCACTGAAATATTTCTGTTGTTCACTTCAAGAGGCTGCAAATAGACATGTATCTTGCTTGTGATGTCACTGGCTTCAGCTGATGCTGCACGACAGTCCTAATGATCTCTCTGTGATACCAGCTCAATGTAACTGCCTTGCTTTAATACTTCGAGTAAGGATGTGAGCCTGCTGCTTCAAATGAATTGTCCAGTCTGCATCACAGTCTTCAAATAGTTTATCCTGATGTGGGGATGTCGCCACATTTAGCTATGTAGTATATATATGAAATAATCTATGACTATGTGTTGGAACAGACCTTGAGGTTATACACCTTCATAGATGATATTGCTGAGCATACTTTTTGACTTGGAACTTCATCATTCTGGCCAATGGAACTGAAAATTTGAGGATCAAAATGCAGAGTTAAACTTAAAATATATACTGATTGGTGACAAATGGGATAAAATCTGCCTTAAGTTGTTCAGTTTCCATTTCTCCACACAACTTCCCTGGCTTTTTTTACTATTTTAGTGTTAAAGTTGGGTTTTTATAGAAGTTTCACAGTTGTGTGCTACAAGGCCAAATCTGTAGTAGAGTTCCCAGTACCTAAGATCCTCAATACTGTTGCACCTGATTACATCCACAGAGAATCGGAATATCTTTGACTTTTTGGAAAAGATTCATTGGATGAAGGGGCTGAGAATTATTTTCACAAGCTCAGCAATTTTGTCCAAGACAGCTGCATTTGTTTAATGGGGAGAAAAACCCCTTTGGAAATGGAAATTATTGAAGGTGCTTAATGTGAAAGTACATATTGCTGAGATGATAAATCTGCAGCCTTAGATACTTCAATGAGTTCCAATGCATTGACCCTTGTCTTCGGGCAGACGCTCTCTACAACCACCAATCCAGGAGTACATCTCTGGCAAACTTGGATTTTTAAGAATGCTTAGAAAATGTAGCCAAGGGCAGAAATAAAGCTGATTTGCTCTGCTGGTTCTTTTTTAGGTTCCTCATTGGAAAGAAATTATGAAATGTTGACATTCTTAAAAATAGCAAATTAGGGAACAGGCTTAATGGAAACTTCCACTTTTCAAAGACGTACTTGAAAATTATGGAAAAAATTATTTAGACTTAAAAAAGGCTTAGGACAATTTCTTAGGAATCTCTATATCCAGTAAACAGAATAGCTTGTGCTCTTTAAAGATAGAAAGCTACTGAGCTAGAACTCCTGACTAAACAAGGTTCTGTTATTACTACTCTAAGAGAAATCAGATGTAAATCAGTCCTTGGAGATAAGTCTCTGCTTTTGCAAAGCTAAACACTTAACCAGTTCTTCATGTCTAGAACTATTTGGTATGAAATAGCCTAAATCACAGAGTGTCAGGAGTTGGAAGGGACCTTGAAAGATCATCTAGTCCAATCCCCCTGCTCAAGCAGGATCACCTAGATTAAATCACACAGGAATGCATGCAGGTGACTTCTGAATGTCTCCAGAGAAGGAAACTCCACAACCTCTCTGGGCAGCCTGTTCCAGGGCTTCGTCACCCTCACAGTGAAAAAGTTCCTCCTTATATTAAGATGGAACTTTCTATGTTCCAGTTTGGAACCATTTCCCCTTGTCCTATCACTGGCCAACACTGAGAAAAGCCTGGTTCCATCCTCTTGACATTCACATGTTCTTATCTTCATATTCCTACTGGAACTTAGAATCAAGAAAGTAAGCTTTTACCCTAAGTGAAATACTGGTCCCTTTGTGAAGTTGTTTTTTTACTGATCTCCATAGACTTTTTTTTTTTTTTTGTCCTCACTCATGCAAAACATACACCTTTTTGCAAAACACAGTGGACTGCTCCAAATACTTACTTGAGCAGTAATCTATGAACTCAGTAATTCCCTGTATTACACAGAAAAAGTGTAAGTGGTAACTTGTGCTGTTGTTGTTTGTGAAACATCCTGATGCCTTGAACATCTCATGAAGATGAAACGCTTTATTTCACATTTGATTCGTTTGATAAGCTGCCTCTTCTTCATTCTGTTAAAAATTAGGGTTTCTTAATGTGGTAGTAGCTGGTTTTTGTGTTTCTTACTGAGAGAAAACATGCAGACTCCATATCACAGAATTCACTGTTCCTTTTAAGGATATGTTGAGAGAAGTTCATTCATCTGATAATGCAATTCACAATTCAAAAATCCATGGATTATTATACTTTTGCATCAGACAGCAAGACTGTTAGAGAATTACATAGCTAAATGTCTACACAGGATTTGGGCTTTTACTAAATCACTTTCCAAAGTTCATATCAAGATAAGCACTTACTGCTTAAAAAAAATGGGTTGACTTTTCAGGATAGCTAATTACAAGTTTTGAAAACATATGCAAAGACTAAGTACAAATAATGGTGAATGCTGCCTACATGCATAGTGGTAATCGTCTGACTAATGATGACCAGAATTATCCACATGTGAAAATTAACCTTATTGTTTAGAGTAAGTGTCACCTTTTTACAGCACTTGAAACTCAAACTCTAAGGTTTGAATAGAAAATGCCCTTAGATTTTCAAAATATTTTAGTGATGATTTTGTCATGCAGAATATTAATTAAAAAGTGTGTGTTTAGTTTGCTTCATGATTCACTTGGGTATATTATTGTTACATCAGAAATAGAGTGCCTCCAGGACGGACAGAATTAAGGAAGTATAAGTAAAGGAAATAGTGAGAATCCTTGGGCAACGATTCCTCTAGAAAGAGCTGTGGGATAAATGCATGAGCATTTGTGGTAAAGTTCTGTGGTATGTTTTATGGAGGTGATCATGAGTTGCATTTACTTTTTATTATGCTCATTACAGGTTTGAGGAAATGAAAATGGGAAGAATAATACAAGCATGTTGCACAACAGGAAACTGGAGGGTTGGTTGCAGGGGGGGAGGGTGGAATGACAGGTTGTTGAAAGGCAATCTAAATACTGAAGTCTCTACTCCAGAGCATATCTTCCCTGAACAAGTTTGGGAAGTCATGTGATTGATGATTGCTAATCTTTAAAATGTTGTGTGTGGGGGGGTTGGCATAAACTATTCAAAAAATTATTCCCTGGACTTCACTCTTGATTTAGGCATGCTGAATGTTAGGATGTTGGAGCGATACATCTTAGTTCAGAGGTAAGAGAAGCAGAGGTTGCAGGCATCATCCATGAAAAATAACATTTTTTCTTTCTACTTGTATCTAGCTCACCTGCCATTGGAATCCCTTGTGTAGTAGAGATAGCTTCATTAATTTTTTGTGATAACCTTCAAAGATCCAAGCAGATAATTTTAATAAATGCCACAATCAATATCCCTTTGAAAGGTCACTTTGCATACTCCTGAATAATATTTATATGCATGTGTACATAATTTCATGTATTTGAGTAAGGGCTCTTCAGGAGAATAATTCAAAGGACAGAAGATGATATCTTACTGTGAGAGACTTAAAAAGCTTGATTATGGTTTGTAATTGCTTGCACGGGGAGAAAATAACAAGTACTAAATGACTCTAATCCAGTAGTGAAAAACGTAAGAACTAATGCTGAGTGTAAAAGCCCTGCAGTTTTAAATGAGAAATTAGGTTCAAATGAGAGTGATTAACCACAGCAGCAAGCTACATATACAAGAATGGGCTTCTGTTGTTTTTCTCTACACAGCAGACAAGACTGAATGATCTTGTGACTATGTCTGATCCATGAAGTCATGGATCCATGATTGTATAATAATTCTAGCCATCACAAGAAAGTAGGGGTGTTTTACTTCTTGATTTGCAGGCTAATACAGTAATTTGTGAGGGTTAAGATGAACACAATATCTTTCATTAACAAAGATGGATTATCTGTTTATGTATATGTATTATGCATGCTTTATTGCCTTTACAAACGGTGAAAATGATGGCAAGTCAGTATTTAATAATACTAATGTACCAACTTGCTGTCATGCAAGCAGCATTTAGAAGTTTTCTAAATCTCTGTGGTTAACTTCCAAACTCTGTTATTTTATTTTTTTGTTTGGTTTTTTTTTTTGTTTGTTTGTTTGTTTTGTTTTGATTTTTGTTTGTTTTGTTTTGTTTTTTTTTTTCCCAAAACAGCATCTACTTATTAACATAATTCTTTAAATTTTGTTAAAGAAAGGCTGGACTTTTTGGTTCTGATGGGCGATGAACTCTGGTTGCTTAGGCTCCCCTCATAGACAGCCACAAGCTCAAGGGGTAGCTCCTTTTTGAGACAGAAGTATATTGAGATCAAGTGAGCCACCCTCTGAAAGCACCTGGCACTCCCCCTTGACTCGTGGATGATTAAACTTATTTGGCTGTTTATACCAAAGATGTCTGAAGTGAAGCGTGATGAATCCCACTCATATTTCTTTTCCTAATCCAGCTTCATTGATAACTTGAAAACCAGCAGCAACTGATGAGGTCTGGAAGTAACGAGTTGCCTGGGAGAAAAATCACTGAAGGCAGCTCCCGTAGTGATGTGTGTAGAAGATGTGGTTTGCTACACACAACAGAGGGGACTATTCCAAAGAGGAAGGAGTGGGTGAGAGGATGTGTTGTGTATGTAAGTAACCCTGTGTGTTGCCTGCTGTCCTGTTCCTTTGAAAAAGTTTTATGCTCTGCTTGTTTAATGAGAAAAGGCAGACTGTCTTTAGATGGCTTCTGCTCCAAACAGTTCTGTGCAATGCCCTTCTTAGTCTGTGTATTTATCAGTACATTTTCATGCTCAGTGTTTGTTTCCAGAGCCTTCTGTTAAACAATGCTACATGTTTGGTTTGGTTTGTTTTTGGTTTTGTTTTTGGTTTTTTTGTAAGCATCTGTACAAGAGGGAATTTATAGTTATGTTATAAACATTAGTTGCTGCTTGAAGGATTGTTTGAAATGGGACTGGTCAAAAAAAGTCCAGAGACAAGAAAAAGCAGTTTAATTTCTTTGCATAAATACCGAGAACAGTAGGAAGGTAAAGATTTCCTATTTCAGTCTATTTTTTAAAATATGCGTATCTACCCCCACTGGTAACAATTAGATTAGAGAAAACCAAACAAACCAAAACCCTCCAGTGTACATATCCAGTTATCCAGAGCAGTGTAAATAAGATTATCTTTCCTTTGGAATATCTGCAAGAAATCTTTTAACTAGGAAACAGAAAATATGCGACTCTTCTGCTTAATGGAAATCTAAAACTTCACACTTTTGTGGTTAACATTTAAAGAATTCACTACCTTTCAAATGCTGCTGTGGTAAGGTAGACTTGATGCAGACAGATCATGCAGAAGAAGAGACAAAACAGACATTAAATTTATCATTGGTGCAATATTCCTCAGAAACTCATATTTCCTCAGAAAAAGTTAGCTTGCAGTAGAACTTATTTGGAACACAATAACTAATTTCATTTTCTAATAAATACTTTAAAAAGTAAAAAAAAAATCTGTGTAATTTGAAAGCATGATCAGGACAAGCCTAGGGTTGCTAGGCCACTCAAAAGGCACAACAAACCAATTGGGAGGGAAAATAAATAAAAAATCAGTAACAAGAATAGCAGGACTCCCTCTCCAACTGTAGTTCTCTGTATTAACATAGTCCTAGGCAACCTGCTCCAGGTGGAGCTCTCAGCGGAGAAGGTGGATAAAATGACCTCAAAAGTTCTCTTCTAATTCAACCATTATGTGGTTGTTAAACATATTAATGTCACTGTGGTGGAGATCTGCCTTCAATGTATGAAATTTGTTTCCAACCCCACTACCCCAGTGCTCACAGGAGTACATACGGTGGTATCCATCCTGTTGTCAAATATTGGCACCAGTATAGATCCCTGAGTCATGCTGCAAGGAACTGTCTGCCACCAAAACTTCAGTAACCACCATCCTTGGAGTCCAGCTATTTTTTCAACACAGTCTAGTTTTCCTGTCAACATGGAGTCTAACCAACCACTCTTTGCAATTTTGTCATGCTTGTCAAAGTACATGACATTGACCGCTCTCCATGCCAGTCACTAGAGAAGGCAACCAGGGTGGTCAGGCATGATTTGCCCTTGGTAGATTCATGTTGGCTGTTCCTAGTTACCTTTTTGTCCTTCACATGCATTGCTATGAGCTTCTGAGTGGATATGCTCCAAACCTTTATCAGAGATCAAAATTAAACCAGCCAGCCTGTAGTTTCACAGATTGTTTTCATTCACAGAATCATAGAATCATAGAATGGCCAGAGTTGGAAGGGACTCCCAGAGGTCACCTAGTCCAACCCCCCTGCAAGAAGCAGGGACACCACCAACTAGATCACGTTGCTCAGGGCCTCATCCAACCTGGCCTTGAACGTCTCCAGGGATGGGGCATCCACCACCTCCCTGGACAACCTGTTCCAGTGCTCCACAACTCTCACAGTAAAGAACTTTTTTCTAATATCCAATCTAAATCCCCCTCCCTCTATTTTAAAACCATTGCCCCTTGTCCTGTCACAACAGGCCCTCCTGAACAGCCTCTCCCCATCTTTCTTGTAGGCCCCCTTGAGGTACTGGCAGACCGCTAGAAGGTCTCCCCGGAGCCTCCTCCTCTCCATTCTTTTTAATGGCCACGACATCAAGCATCAAGAATATAATTATCCTTCTTTTAATTTTATTTTATTGTGTTGGGGGAGGGGAGTTGGATGACTCCTCAAATCTTCCTGAATTCTTCCTTACCTGTGGACTAGTTACTCAGCTTTTACCCAACTCAAAGTAGTTAGAATCATGGTTTGGTTGGAAAAGACCTTTTTGATCATTGAGTCCAACTGTTAACCTAGCACTGCCAAGTCCACCACTAATCCACATCCTCAAACACCATATCTACATGAAATGTAAATACCTCTGGGGATGGTAACTCAACCACTTCCCTGTGCAGGCTGTTCCAATTATTGACAACCCTTTAAGTGAAGACTTTTTTCCTAATGTCCAGTCTCAACCTCCCCTGGCACAACTTCAGGCCATTTCTTCTTGTCCTATCACTTGTTGCTTGGGAGACCAAAACCCATTGACTATAACCTTCTTTCAGGTAGTTGTAAAGAGTCACAAGGTCTCCCCTCAGCCTCCTTTTCTCCAGGCTAAACAACCCCAGTTGCTTTAGCCATTCCTCATTGGACTCATTCTCAATATCCTTCACCGGCTTCATTACCCTTTGGACACACCCCACCATCTCAATGTCTGTCTTAGAATCATAGAATATCCTGAGTTGGAAGGGACTCATAAGGATCATCAAGTCCAACTCCTGGCTCCACACAGGGCCAGACAAGTCAAAGCATGACATGGCTTGTAGTGAGGCACCCAAAATTGAACACAGTACTCAAGGTGTGGCCTCACTAGTGCCAAGTAAAGTGGGATAACCTCTTCTCTAGTCCTGCAGGCCACACTATTTCTGGTACAAGCCAGAATGTTGTTGGCCTTCTTGCCCAACTGGGCACACTGCTGTTGGCTCATATTCAGCCAGTTGTTGACCAATACCACTAGTTTCTTTTCTGCTAGGCAGCTTTCCAGCCAAGATTCCCCAAGCCCGTAGAACTGCAAGCACTAAAAAAATAAAAGTACTTGAGAGGAGGCTAAAACTATAGAGGTTTTCCCTCATTTCCCTTTATGCAATTCTTTTTCCCCCACAGACAATAGGCCTTGGGACTATTTAGTCCCAAGGCCAAGTGTTATCACACTACATAGTGTGATCTTAAGCCTGGACTATTGTTCTGTGTTCCTTTATAGAGTGCTATGATAGAAAGCCATGGAAGAAAGGGAGAGACAGGTGTGCCAGGTATGATTTGGCTAACCTGAGGAACATGAGAGCACTCTTCTCCTGTGCTAAAGCCTCATTTGGTTTCCTGACATTAGCTGACACGTCCTTACTGACTTACATGAACTGCTTTTGAAATAATTGCAATTGTTAATATAGTAATAACATTAATTTAGTAATGAAGAAATGCGCTAAAGATGAAGTCTGTGCTCCCTCCTCCGTCTTCTCTTGTGCAAACATGGACTGTAAGTGAGCTGATTATAAGTTCCCAACGATCAGCATATGTTAGCAGGAAAGAGTTGACTTCCTGATGCTACCTCACCACCAGACCCGTTATTGTCATTCAGACGGTGCCCTGTTCTGCCAATTCAAGTGGAGGATCCTGTAAACAGGAATGCTGTGAATCAGATAGTGCTTGAGAAACAGTGCCACTTAGTAATCATCCCTGCAGATCTTTTGTTCTACTACAGGTACATTTAGAGACCAGGCAACATTTTCAATTATATGCAGGCATTTATTTTTCAAAGGCTTTCTTAGCATTAAAAAATACAACAACCCATACCAGAAAAAACAAGCAAAACACAATTTATTTTTTACGTTCTTTTGAGCACCTGCAGCATTTCACATCTAGTTGGCACAACACAACACTGCGTTAGTTCATGTATCTGTGAATATACTGTTCTATTAGTTCCATGAAAGAGGCTTTAAAAATTAAAAAGCCTCAGCTATATTTTAGGACAGGCCTCCTGATCCATGTTTCAAAAAAAACAACAGTCAGAATTTTAAGTAGCTGACCATAATATATTACAGTTTGATTAGGACAGAGCAAGCCTTAAAAGATTTACAGCTTTGATTAGGACAGCTACTCTCCAAGAACAAGTCATAGCATTGAAGCAAACAGAGTTCAAACTTTTGCCATTAGGGTTGTATTTGCAAATCAGGTCTGCTATACTGATCCAAAAAAAACAAACCAAAAAAACCCAAGGCAGATATCTTCAGCTCGTGGGTTGAGATAAAGGCAGGGAGATCGCTGTGACAAATTGACTTTAGCTGGCCCACCAAGCCACTCAACAGGGCAGGAAGGAGAGAATATGCCAAAAAACTTGTGGGTTTCAATGAGGACAGGTACACCACTCAGTAATTACCATCATGGGCTAAACAGACGCAACTTGGGGGAATTAATTTAATTTACTGCCAATCAAAATCATATTAGGGTAAAAAAATAACAAAAAAATTTCTAAAAACACTTTTTCCCACTTCCCCCCTCTTCCCAGGCTCAACTTCTTTCCCAATTTTCTCAACCTAATCTGCAGATGGATGGGGAAGGGGTGGTGGTGGTGGTGGTGGTGAACTCATCACATGCTGTCTTTGCCACTCCCTCCTCATACTCTTCCCGTGTGGGGTCCCTCCCACAGGAGACAGACCTTCACTGAAGGAAGCCATGAACTTGGGAACATTCACCTGCTCCAGCATGTGTCCTTAGTAGGCTGCAGGGTGGAGATCTGTTCCACTGTAGATCTTCTGGGCTGCAGAGGAAAAACCATGGTCTTTACCATAGGTTGTGGTGGAATCTCTGCTGTGAAGCCTGAGCACCTTCTCCCCTCCTTCACTGACCATGGTGTCTGCAGAGTTGTTTCTCTCCCATCTTCTCACTGAATGATCTGTCTCAGCTGCTGAAAATCAGCTTTTTCCCCTTCTTAACTATGCTAATCCAGAGGTGCTGAGCCCACTGTCACCGAAGGGCTCAGCTTTGGGAATCTGTCTCAGAGTCAGGTAGAAAAGGCTCTGTCAGATGTGAGAATGCAGCTTCTAGAATCTTCTCACAGAAATCACACCTGTAGCCTTCCTCCAATATGTAAACCTTGCCACACGGATTCAGTAAAACTCATTCATCAACTATTAGCACAGAACAGACATTACTTGAGGAAAATTAATTTAATTTATAACCAATTAAAATAGATTTGGGGCAAGAAAAAAGGTGAATTAAAACAACACCACCCTCTGCCCCATTGTCCTCATTTCCATCTTTCACCCCCTCACTCCTGACTCCTCTCTCCTGCAGGGCTCAGGACTGGGGCTGGGGGCTGCAGTGTTCCATGACAGAACCTCTGGGCCGCTCCTCCCCCATCTCCCTGCTCCAGCGTGGGCCCTTCCCCGGCCACTAGATGTTAGGAAAAAGTTCTTCACTGAAGAGTTGTTGGGATGTAGAACAAGCTGCCCAGGGAGGTGGCTAGGTCGCCGTCCCTGGATGTATTTAAAATACAGGTACATGAGATGCTTAGGGTTATGGTTTAGGAGAGGACAGATACAGTTGGACTCGATGATCTCAAGCATCCTTTACAATCCTGTGGTTCTGTGAACATGATGGGCCTCTGACTTTCACTGAAGCTGCCCCTCAGCTCATTACGTGAGGCTGGTCAGGGCAGATCTGCCCCTTTGGAAGTTTTGATTGACCTTTTCACAAGTGTAGAGCATATGGAGGAAATTTTACTTAGTGCCCTGCCTGAAGGACAATCTATTATTTCTTAGTAGTCTGCAATAAGTCCCTGAATTTTTTTCTGATTATTAGTTCTTTTTACTTACCAGTACGCTGTGCTCCAAGATCAGTGCTGTGTTATTGCAGTACTCCTATTGTCATGCACAACACTATGCTGCAAAAATATCCCAAGGATTCAATAAACTTGAAAAAAAGTAAGGTGTATTAACCTCTAGATGAGGTTTGTTTGGATAAGTCCCCTGGCTCCTACCTCATCTGATTAATATATCTAAGTATTAGTTACCACACAAAGCTAGTCATGACTAGTTTGAGTGATGAGTACTTCTGGCTAGCAGAACTTATCCCCTTAGCAGTGCATGAGCAGTTCTGACTCGTGCATTGTTGCAGGTGGTGGTGATGGTTTTGGTATGGATTAAGTTTCCAGTGGGACTTAAACACACCTAACTGTGTCTAATTCCTTCACATAAGCCTAATTTTTGCTTATGAATGCCACCTCTTATTCTCCTGAAGAGGCCCATAGGTTAGTGACAAGATGGTATACTCCTCCTACCTAAGCAGGTCATGCAAAGGTTAGCTCTGCAAAACAGGCATCTCTGATAACTTCAATACACAGTCAACATGGTTTTACCAAGAGGAAATCGTGTTTGACTAATCTAAGAGTGTTTTGTGATGATATAAAGGGTGGATTGATGATGGTAGGGCAGTGGATGTGGTTTTCTTTAACCTCAGCAAGGCATTTGACACTGTCTCCCACAGCATTCTGGTGGATGCTGTGGGAGACAGTGTCAAACACTGAAGAAGGGTGGCCTGGAGGGCAGAGTAGTGAGGTGGATTGAGAGCTGGTTGAAGGGAAGAAGCCAGTGAGTTGTCATTAATGGAACAGAGTTTGGCTGGAGGCCTGTAACTAGTGGAGTCCCTCAAGGGTCGGTTCTGGGACCAGTATTGTTCAATGTATTCATTGATGACCTGGATGAGGGAATAGAGTGCACAGTCAACAAGTTTGCTGATGACACCAAGCTGGGAGGTGTGGTGACACCCCAGAAGGTTGTGCTGCCATTCAACAAGATTTAGACAGGCTGGAGAGCTGGGCAGGGAAAATGAATGAGATTTAGCAAGGGCAAGTGTAGGGTATTGGATCTGGGGAGGAACAACCCCGGGTACCAGTATAGGTTGGGGACTGACCTGTTGCAGAGCAGTGCAGGTGAGAGGGATCTAGGGAATCTGGTGGACAGCAGGATGACCATGAGCCAGCAATGTGCCCTTGTAGCTAGGAAGGCCAATGGCATCCTAGGGTGTATTAGAATGGAGGTGACTAGTAGGTGAAGAGAGGTCCTTCTACCCCTCTACTCTGCCCTGGTGAGAATGCACCTGTAATATTGTGTCCAGTTCTGGGCCCCTCAGTTCAAGAACTCCTTGAAAGAGTCCAGTGCGGGGCCACCAAGCTGATGAAGGGAGTGGAACACCTTCCTTATGGGGACAGGCTGAGGGAGCTCGGTCTCTTCAGCTTGGAGGAAATTGAGGGGTGACCTCATTAATGTTTGTAAATATGTAATGAATGTCAGGAGGATGGAGTTAGGCTCTTCTCAGTGATGGCCAGTGATAAGACAAGGGACAATGGGTCCAAGATGAAGCATAGGAGGTTCCATGTGAAAGTAAGAAAAAACTTTTTCTTGGTGAGGGTGATGAAGCCCTGGCACAGGCTGCCCAGAGAAGTTGTGGAGTCTCCTTCCCTGGAGACATTCAGAACCCACCTGGACGAGTTCCTATGTGATTTAATCTAGGTGATCCTGCTTGGGCAGGGGGGTTGGACTAGATGATCCTTCTATGTCCCTTCCAAGTCCTGACATTCTGTGATTCTGTGAACGTAAAACCTGTAGAAGTTAGCAACAGATCACTGGTTTCTGGTAATAGCAGTAATTACTGAGCTTCACATGAACTGCTTGGTATTCCTTCTTTCAATGCTTTAAACATTTACCAATGCTTTAATCAGAAAAATTCCTTTATGAGCAAACCCATTGCCACCTCCTAAGCCTCTGGCAAAGATGGTTATTTTTCTGTTAGATTTCCAGCATCCACATTAATTTTTCATCCCGCACTTCCCCCTTTGAGAAGCAAGTGAACCATTGCTAAACCTGCCTTCTAATGTTCCTCCACAGCCAGGTATTTATTATCGGTTCAGGTCCCTGTATACTCCATGGGTTGCACAGCTTTTGAGTCATATTTGGATTGTTGCCTTTCCTGATTTTTTTCTTTTTTTTTTTTTAACCCTTTTGGAAGCAGCCCAAGTTATTACTACTGGCGAACTCAGTCTGTAACCAAATGTTGCTCCTCAATGAAAATGTATCTAGAACAGCACTTGCAGCAGCAGTATCAGAGCAAAGGACCCTATGAGGTGGTGGTTGCCAGGCTTCAAATAAGACATCAAATGTCAAGCTTTGCCACATAGGGGTGTTTAATGTCCCTGTGGTGCAGGAAGCCTAATTCCCATCTCTGTCCCAGCAATCACAATGGCTAATGACTACACAGTATGTCTAGCAAAGTTCCTGATGCCGCTGTGCTTTCACATGTGATTTTTCCTTTCCTGTCAAGTTCCTGTGTGGCATTATATGTAGTGTTACACAGCTGCTTCTCTCTACTCCAGAGATTGATGCATTTCAGCAGAAGACAAAGCAATTGCTGTTCTTCAAGAATGTTAAATTCCCCGGGAGTAAAAAGCTCCTTATCTGCTGCCTTATTTGACTTTAAAATATTTTTCAGACATCTGCAGATTTAAGAGCCATGGTTTGGATATTGGTAGGGATACAACCTTAAATTATTATACCCCTGCAGAGGACTAGTTCTTTTCACCTCCACCTACCCAGAAAAATAATTTAGTGATCTCTCCTACAAGAGATAGATTTTCAGGCTTACTAAATCAGACTAAATGTTTGCAATTAAATTTCAGTGTACTGGAGGTCATTTATATTTGAAATTGAAAAAAGACAGCCTTCAGATTCTACCAGATGTGCTCCTCTTGCCTGTTCTTAATATGAGTTATATTTAATTTGAGTTTGTGTTTATTCCTACTGTAGATTTTCAGCTGACTTCCACAGTTTATACCAGAAGAAGATCTGACCTAAGTGTTTTGGAAAATTAGTTAACAAGAAAGAAAACTGTGATGTAAATGAGATATTTAAAAAACACTCAAAACACAAACAAACACCAAATATATATTTTTTCAAGAAGGAAGATAGCATCTTGGCAATTTCACATAACAGAATGAGGACAATGAAAAAATGACCTTGATGCAGATAACTCACTCCATATAGTCAGAGTGGAACACAACACTTCTCCTTCCTGTCACAGAGAAAAGCCCAGTCATGAGCTGTTCCTGGTTTTCATTATTAACCAAACCAACTTAGAAATTTTTCCTCCAAAATATAAAGATGCTAATTTCCCAGACTCTTGAGATCAAGAAAAATCTTGCAAGAAAAAAACTTCACACAAAGGTACTTTGTGGATATGAGATTCTCTTTCCTGCTTCAGAGACTACATACTTCCCTTCATCTCAGCAGCCTTACTTTTTTTTTAAAGTAAGGACTTCTACAAGAAGGGAATGGAAGTATCTCTGCAATATGGAATAGTTATCTGGCATGAGAAAAAGGTTGTGTCTCATGAAAAGGACAAAACATGGTTATCACTGGCTTGGAGAATGAGATTGAGTGCTTCCCTAAATGGTGGACTTCAAATAAAGAATCCAAATTAAATAGGACATTTAAATAGGTTATTTTAAATAAGTCAATTTAAAGTCACTAAATGTTATATGAGGTTCTCTAATTCTGAGATAAATAGGCAGTAAGGAGTGATGAAAGGAGGCATGAGTCTCATGTATAGTTATCTAACAAATTTTTTTTTCATTTTGCAGTGTTTGACTCAACAAGCCTCAGTTTCACAGCTGGAAATTGGCTACAAAAACTCAGTGAGATGAATGGTGACTGTTTTTGACACTGATCTGGGTGAGGAGTGAGAGTATTTTAGCTTGCAATATCTAAGAGATCTACCAGTGACAACTAAAGCCAATTGCTTTTAACCCTCAGCTCACTTCTATTTCCCACCGATCATATTGTAGTGGTAAGATGAGGGGTAATGGTTTTAAACTAGAAAAGGGGAGATTTAGGTTGAGTGTTAGGATAAAGTTCTTCACTATGAGGGTGGTAAATCACTGCAACAGGTTGCCCAGAGAGGTGGTGAAGGACCCATCCCTGGAGATATTCAAAGTCAGCCTTGATGGGGCTCTGAGCAACCTGAACTAGTGAAGATGTCCTTTCTGACTGCAGGGGGAGTGTTAGAATAGATTGCCTTTAAAGGTCCCTTCCAACCTAACACTTTCTATGATTCTATGCTACTAAGTAAGTTGCTATGGAACTTGCTATTTAATGTGTGTTTCTGTAGTGTATTTACATGTTTTTACAGAGGTATGCCCTGAATTTATTTTCTTTGCTCTGAAAAGTTAAAATGTTCATTCTAATGTCACTTGAACTAACACTAATTGCAGTTTGCTCATTACTAACTGTAAAAGCAAACACTGGACGCAAGGGTCACACCAAGAGGAGTGGTTCTGTGGACACAAAACAACAGAGCACAGAAGGTCTACATTTGATGCTTCCCCCCACCCACCACATTTTTTTATGTATGTAGTTGAGAAAAAGAGTCCTTCTGACCTTTATAGGTGACAATCTGTCATGCTAAATTCTACTGAAAGAAATTATTAACCGTTAGCTAAACTACTGTGTTATGAATGCATTGAGGACAGCAGAAACAAGAAATCCCAATCCTGCTATTAGTGTGTGGAGCCATTCAGCAGAGGTGCCTCATGCCCTACTCCCCGCCACCCCCCCAAAAAAAAAAAAGCAAAGCCAAAAATTCTTTCCACAGCTGAATACAGGGATCTCAAACCCTGTTTAAGAGGCAACAGCAGACACTGCCTGCCCTCCCTTTCCTTGCTTCCTAAAAAACGTCTCAGCTCTTAGCAGAAATTATTCTGGGGAATTGTCATAGATTTTCAGGTTGAATTTTGCATTATCCATCTTTCAGCTCTTTTTAACAATGACAAAATAAAGTTTAGGATGTTTGCATGCAAGTCTATGAAATAAATTAGGCTGGAGCTTTTACCAAGAGTTTCCTTTTTGCTCTAGAGAAGCATAAGTGATGAGAGTATTTCATTCAGTTCGACTAGTAGATGCAAGTCTAGAAGGTAGCACATTGATATCATTCCTAAAATCACATGGCATGTCACTTCACGAGTGCCACAACTGACACAGCAGAGAAAGCTTTTCAAAATGAGTAAGGATAGCAGAATCTGGCCCTAAGAGCATAAACACTACAGGAAAAAATAGTTATTAGGAGAATAAACTGTAGTGATAATGTCTGTGAAGGCCTTAGGGGAAACAAAATAAAAACAAACCAAAAAGCCTATTAAAAACCAAAGGGTGACTCAAATAAAAGGTGTCCTGGTATTTAAAATTCCCTGCCTTGTTCACTAGCTAGCATGTTCACAGGGCTGTCGGTGCCGACAAATGGGTATACTTGCTCCATCACAGAGAACAGCATGGGAGAAGAGGGAGCAGCTTCACTCGTCTGGTGGGACTGAGAGCTGTGCTTAGCAAAGCCAGCTCGTTTGGTCCTTTTAATAAAATGACAGTAATTTGACAGTAATAAACATTAGACTGTCACTGTAATGTAGCAGTTTGCAAATAATGTTGACATTATCTTATGTTTCATGTCAGAATGTGGGTCCGCTTTATCATCTGATTAATGGGGAAATTGGATGAAATTCTTTAAATCTCACAAAAAAGAAGCTTGGATTGCAGTGGGAATGAGTTGTCTTTTGTTTTCCTCTCTTCCTTTTAAGCCCTGGTAGGTCTTTTTCATCTCCTTTTCATGATTACTTTTTTTCCTCATTTTGAACATTTGTGCAAAACTATGACAAGATGAACATAAATGCTGATGTTGTCTAAACTACTGGAAGTGCCATCCCAGAGTTTTTTGTTTGTTTTTTTTTTTTTTCTAGAAATAACACAGTTCTGAAATAGTAAGGGTTTGGTTTTGTGTTTTTTTTTGTTGTTGTTTTGTTTTTTGTTTGTTTGTTTTTGGTTTTTTTTGTTTTTGTTTGGCTTTTTGTTTTTGTTTTTTATTTTGATTTTGTTTTTGTTTGTGGGAAGGGAGATTTGATTTTTTTTTTTTTGTGTGTGTGTAGTTTTTTTAAAGGCCCTTCATTGTTAACTACTGTCACAGATTGTGGCTCTTCCTACATACTAGTAATCTAATATAGATGATGATTAGCCTTCCAGAATTTATTTTAGGGCTGAGGGAATTATGAACACAGAAATGTGCCAATGTCATGCCAGGGATTTCCTGTTGCATCCCATTGTGTGAGCCAAGCAGTCTGTTTCATGAGAGTCCTCTCAAACACATACTTCCAAATCTTATACTTTTCTTTTTGGATTTCCTAGAAATGGATCTGATTCTAAGAAACAGGCACTGGGAAGATTTGGACTTTGCATATATTTTGTAGCTGTTTATGATCCAAATGCATTTCATGCCATTGAAGCATTTGACACATATTCAAATACCATACAAAATTATCAGCTGGCTTCTTTTCAGAGGCAAAGTATCATCTAGTATCCCCCTTCAGAGGCGTTTGAGGAAGCTGCTGGAAATACATCTGATTCATAATGATTTCTGTGTATGCTGGATGTAGAGGATGACAGATCTTCCCATCTGTCCATTCTCCCAGATGGCTCAGACGAAGGGAGTGAGCACCAATGTAACCATTTCATAGTCATAGTTCATAGACTGTCCTGGTTTCAGATGAGATAGACTTAATGTTGTTCATAGCAGGTAGTATGTGGCCATGTTTTGGATTTGAGCTGAAAACAGTGCTGATAGTGTAGAGAAGTTTTTGTTATATAGAGATGCTTTTATTACTGCTGAGGAGTGTTTATGGAGAGTCTAGGCCTTTTTTGCTTCTTAAACACCCTGCCAGAATGCAGGCTGGGATGCACAAGAAGCTGTGGGAAAACACAGCCAGGACAGCTGACCCCAACTGAACAAACGGATATTCATACCATAGGACATCATGCTCAACTTATAAGAGGGTGGAGGAAGAAGAAAGAGGGAGAGATGGCATTTGGAGTGATAGAATTTGTCTTCCTAAATAACTGTTGTGCATGATGGAGCCCTGCTGTCCTGCAGATGGCTGAATACCTGCCTGCCTGTGGGAAATGGTGAATGAATTCCATGTTTTGCTATCCTTGTGCATGCAAATTTTTGCTTTACTTATTAAGCTGTCTTTATCTCAACCCACGAGCTTTCTGACTTTTGCTTTTCCAATTCCCTCCCTCATCCTACTGCTGGGGGAAATCAGTGAGTGACTGTGTGATGCTTAGCTGCTGGCTGGTGTTGAACCATGAGTGGGACCTCAGGAGATGCCTATTCCAACCTCCTTCTCAAAACCAGGTCTACTATGGAATCCTATATTGCTCAGAGCTTTTTCCCATTCAAGTCTTGAAAACCACCAAGGACAAAGAAAGCAGCGTGCCTCCACAGCCTGCCCCACTGCCTGGATGTCTTCATGGGGAAAAATAGTTTCTTATATTCAGTCTGAGACCCTCTGAGCTTGTTCTCTCATTCTTCCAACATTCACCGCTGTGAAAATCCTGGCTCCATCTTTTTGATGACATTCCTAAGGGTACTGGGGAGTTCTGTATAGTCACCCCTTTCTTCTACAGGCTGAACAATGCTCATCCTTCACCCTCTTCTCAGGGCATTTCAGCCCTGATCATCCTAATGGTCTCCACTTAACTTGTTTTAATTTGTTGATGTGTTTTCTGTATTGAGCTATTTAACTCACATTTAATTCAGATGAAATATAAAATGGACCTGGCACCAACTGCTGAGATCAGTTCTGTGAATGCTCTTTCCATCTCTGAATCCCATGGGCAAGAGGACAGGATTATCTTGCTTTCTAGATGAGAGATACAAAAGTATTAATCAACTTCCTGACGAGGGGGAGCAAAGCGCAGGTGCCAATCTTCTCTATTTGTTGACCAATAATAAACCCGAGAGAACAGCATGAAGCTGCGACAGCAGAGGTTTAGGTTGGATGTTAGGAAGAGGTTCTTTACTGAGAAGGTGGTTAGGCACTGGAACAGGCTCCCCAGGGAAGTGGTCACAGCACCCAGCTTGACTGAGTTCAAGAAGGATCTGGATGATGCACTCAGTTCCATCCTCTGACTTGTCTGGCCCTGTGTGGAGCCAGGAGTTGGACTTGGTGATGTTTACGGGTCCAATTCAGGAGATTCTGTGATTCTAGATTCTAATTTAGACAGAGGTTGTATCATTATTCAGTGACAGAGTCATGATTATTACCTGAATCCTTAGCCGTTTGGCAGCTTTGCTGTAGTGGACCACAAAATCTATCTGATTTTGCTGGTATGGGTGGCAATAATGAGTGAATTGGGAATAAGTGTCAGTAAGTAGTCCCAAGAGGCAATTGACACCCTCTGCAGGAAAACTACCAGCCAATATTAAAAATCAATTAGTACTTCCACAGCACAACATTTGCCATACTATATACCATGACCTTTACAGGCCAGAGAAGAGTCAGCTTAATCTACTATATAATGCCAGATGGTAATGTCTTTCCTCGCTTAGGTGGCTTGTGATTAAACTCAATTTTCTCAGCCACCAATTGACCTTTAACCATCTCCCGCAATTTAGTGAATGGAAGCTGGTAAAAGCTAACAGAGTATATATATCATGTTGTGACAATTTCTCCTTATAACAAGATACAAGTGGGCAGGTAAGCACATCTAAGGTACAATCATTTCAAGCAAATTTTGTGCTTCTCCAGATAAAGGAGAACTTGTTGAGATTCAACAAAGTTACGTTTGTGTCCATCGTGTTCTACATGTGCATTTTCCATTCAGTGAGAAAGTGGCAATAGCTAATCCCCTTTTCACTGTCAGGATGCACTCGAGGTGTTCAGTAGATAAATATTTTCTATTTCAGAATAGATGGATGAGACATTTTTCATACCCCAGCTGTTGTCACAGTAAAACCAGTAAAAATTGAGAGAATTTACCCTCTTTCTCCACCTTTGGAAATAAGTCTATTCTCAAAGGACATCCAGTAGTTGAGACAAAGTAGGAGAAATGGCCTTTACATTACTTGTTTACATGCTTATAACACAGTAGCTTCCCATGAGGTTTGGCAGATTATGGTTCTGAGTTCAGTAGTAAAATGAAGTGTCACAGCACAGGCTTTTCCTTCTCCTATGATCCAGTGTCATGTGCCACCCCAAATAGTAGTAACAACTAGATTACTTAAACTCATTTACCACATTGGTAAATCTATGCCAGGGGGCAGTCTAGATGATATTTCTTTCTAAAACATATGTTTTACATTTGTTCAACCTCTTCAGTTCAAGCTGAAGACAAATTTATCACTTACAGTTGCTGTTTTGCTGGGAAAATTCTGACTTTTCAAGTTCCCAGCATGGATGAGGCACACCTGCTTTTTCTGGTAACAATTTTTAACAAAGTCTTTCTGGTAAATATTACAAATAATTACTGTGTCCAAGACACAGTCTCAGGATAGCAGATATTGAAATCTGGTTTAAATGAAAGCTGATTTGAGCTGTCCCTATGGAATATCCTGTAGTTAACTCTGTAGTCCAGTAATGCAAACACAGCAGTCAAAGTGTATTTTTTAAATAAAACAGCACATCTTTGTGAGTAATTGGGTATTTTGCTTCTTCAGCTTTTCACCATATTTCCCTTCTATTGAAATAGTCTGGAAGGAAGGGAAGTGCTGTTTTATGATGCCTTATTCATCTTTTCTACCTTTTGCCATATTTTCTTCCCTTGCTCGTCTTCGCTTAGAGTGTCATGAGCGATGCCTGAAATTTCTTCCCTATTGCAACTGTCTTTTAGAGCTTTCCTTTGGCAAAACTTTCCTAAGTTAGTTTTATTTTCTCTCCAAACCCCAAAGATGCCAACATATGGCAATGAAACACAGCCACGGAATTACTGTCTCTTTCCATGGTAATTAGTTTAGACTTTTGGACTACATCTATCCTAGCTAATTGAATGGCACCAGGGAATGTTCCCAGGGACAGGAACTTGATCGCCTGTCCAGTTAAATGGTTCCTGTTATGATTTCAGCCCCAGCCAGCTGGCATACTTCCACATACATCCTGGACACAGTTTGGGAATCTGCACAGAGCAGGGACGATTCCCAGCTATCAGTTTGTGCCCACCCTGGTTCAGAGGCTGGGAGAATTTAACAGTACAGATATTAGGCAAATCCATGCCAAAGAATGATCTCAGACACATATAGCAGAACTATCTGACCATATTGTAACTCAAAAGCTGTGTTTCCCTTTCCCTTTTCATCTAAAAGGGTTCCAAATTACTGTTAGTTCTTAAAAAAATTACATGCTTTTTAACATGTATAACACATAGCTGGGAATCACTAGAACTATCATTTTCCATGAAAGCCAAATTGGTGCTGTTCATAAATATATATTACCTTCCAGCCATTGATTATGCAAATACATGCACATATTGCACATATATGTTGGACCTACTCCACGAATGAATCAGAACTGTGCAATGAAAGCACTCCACTGCTTAGACAAATTGCTTATTGCAGCAATTAGAAAGTATACAATGAATAAGAAATAGAAGAGGGGAAGGGAAGGGGGGATTGCTTGCCTGTCATGGATGAATACCAAACTGAAGAACTGGATACTACCCGTCCACCCAGTGCAGAGCTCACAAGAGATGCTCCACAAAAACCTCAGAGCCTGTAGCTTGTCCTAAGGTGGAAACTTTTGCAAAGTTATTCTAACACTTCAGAGAAGCGCCCGTTGTCTGCACCTGCAAGTTGTAGGCAAATTCTCTCATTCTCTTTCTTGAAAAATTGTGGAGAAAGAGAGAGAAATTATGTCTTTGTGAAGCGATCAAAGAGCTTTATCCTGATTTATTTTATGGGTACTCAGGTACACTGTATTCTGTAATATTTTCTGTCTAATGACAAGGCAAGTGTTTTGATGAAGAGATCTTTCCTTCTCTCAGAAGACCTAGAGAGGCATTCCTCTTTTTGTGGATGCAGCTCCACGTATTGCTTGTTTAGGTGACCACATCTTCACCCTTGAATAGAGATTGCTTGTGGTGAAAATGACTCTGTAGTGTACATCAACCATTTTTTCATAGAGATATTGTGGTCTTTATGCCAAATGCAGACGTAGGCCTAAAATTATATTTTTATATTTATTACATTCTTATTACACCCACATCTATCCTGGTTTCAGTGCTTTTTTATTATCCTGGTAGGAAATTTGCAGTGTTAGCTAGAATTTCAGTTCAAATTTGAAAAGTTTCTGTAAATAATTCTATTTTCATGGAATGTATGTTTCTGGATTAAAAGTTCCATTACATCAAATGAAGATCAATTTTTATAACATAAAGAATGGAATAGAATTTATATTATTTGTTTTGACCAGTTATTACTATTGACACATTGTTAAAACAACTCTGTGCTACAGAGAGGTACAATTAAATGTCCCCAGAATGTACTATCAAGGATAGCAAGTATTATTGACTAACTTAATGATACAAGTTACAGTATTCACTTTAGAATGCTAGTTATGAAAATATATGCAGAGGGCAGGTGAAGGTTATGGAACTGTCTGGAGAACACAGCTAACAAACACTCAGCTATGAGTTCTCTGCATGACTTATTACTTCTAATAATGTAAATATGTGCATATTAGAGGCCCTATTGATCATCAGTAGCTACATTTTGAGTTAGAATTAAAAAAGGTAGTAAGACAAACACAGAAAATAATAGTCCATTAATCTAGGAAACAGAAGTGAACTGTTAAGCTTAGGGCCCATTTGAAAGTCACTAGTAGGATAGAATTTTATTCTACTCATGTAGTAGCTACAGAGTGGAGGAGAAAGAAAAACACCTTTCTTATATGTCTGAGATTGGTACCACAACAGGTACTACTGCAAACCCACAGATTTTCTTTTTAATCCTATTATTTTTCTTATTGTTCTTAGTATCTAACACAACATGTTTGTGTTCAGCGATATACAGTAACTTCCACTTAAAGCAGTTTACTGAATGGAAGTAAAATAGGTCTCTGCCTCTGACACATAGATGGTCTAAAACCACAGGCAGTTTGATTAATTCTTCTCCATTTGTCCTTTATCACCTTTCTTTTGCATTCAAAACATTTCTCTGTGATGGCTACTTACCTCCTCTCATTCCAACTGATTTTCCTACTACAGCAGCAAACTCTAATGCTTTATTATAATAAAAATAAGCATTTGCTCTTAATTACCAAGAAAGAATTTAAAATGAACTTGTATTTTGGTAAAAAAACCAACCTCATCCTTTAACAACAAACAAATAAACAACAAAAAATACCCTTCCCCCCAAAAGCTTAGCATTGGTAATTAGTTTTTTAAGTTCCATATTTATGAAACAGCACAGAAAAATCAAACCCACTGGAAACTGAAATATTTTTTATACATGATAAATTTAGTCTTAACTATACCAATTGTACTGAATTTACATTGCTTTTTGCAGTTTGGGGTGACTGGGACAATGAGGGATGTGTACTGTGTCACCCAGGTGATGAATGTGGTGGAGGTCACTCAAGTTTCCTCCTGCCAGGAGAAACGAGAATGCCCTCCTTTCCACAGATGGATGTGGTCATCCAGCCACCTGCAGTTGTGGTCTATTACATCTTCCCAGTCACACCAACTTGCACTGTCCATGAAGCATTAGGATTCCTTTCTTTGTTGCTAAAAAGAAAGAGGAGGAATCATGGCATATAAAATGGAAATTAGTACACTGAGCTCTGTCACTGTGGTGACCATCTGTGTCTGGCAGGCTAACAGATTCATTTAGCTAGTGGAAACACATGATGCACTGAATTATAGGAGGGGAGAAGACGGAAACTTGTACCCACCTGAGCCCTGTAAAATTACTTTCCTCCATAATATGGCAGCTTTGTCATCTTTTACAGTGACTTACGGGTGATAGCAAACACCCTCTACGTGGAGGCTAGTCTAACTCTCCTATTGATTTTTCTCAGTCCTCTGTGCTTGTTTAATAAGACAAATGTTGCTCAAAACTGAGTCTGATAATCTTAAAGATGTTATTTACTTTTTGAAAGGTGAGCTGTATTATGATTAATATGGTGAATAGCTAAAACCTAATAGAGCCAATGCTTCTTTATATCTCATAGTGGTCCTGGTGCAGAGAAGAAAGTAACAGTCAAAACTGAATTAAAAACTCTCAGCTTTCATGTTTGCACAAGGATTTTTGATTTATTTATTTATAACTATATGTAGGCCCCTGTTCAATCACAGGAGCTGATTTCATCCTGCTGCACGGGAAAGGGACAAGAAACTCAGCTGCCTGCTTCCCCACTTCCCCTGCCTCTTTCCAGGGTCAGTGTCTGCACCGGTCCTGTCAGGACCCTTGTCTTTTGATTATCAACTGAGTAACATGGAACATATTTCTCTCTCCATGGATCAGAAGCAGTTTTTACAGGGTAGTGTAGTGAATGCAGGAGAGTTCTTCTATCTTGTTTGCACCAGGAAGCTATGACAGTCAGGAACCTCATGGCATCAGTGTCTTACATGAGGAAGCGTACAAGTGAAACATACTGCCCCATTCCTCTCTCCTTTCCTTCTTCCTTCCCTTTTTACTCAAAACCACATCCCATTAGTGCA
Organism: Heliornis fulica; assembly: GCA_013399135.1. NCBI lineage: Eukaryota > Metazoa > Chordata > Aves > Gruiformes > Heliornithidae > Heliornis > Heliornis fulica. The sequence continues at coordinate 114,312 of VXBZ01009725.1, forward strand.
TCAAGCCTTTTAGCAGCTCCCTCAGGAGTCCCCTTAGGATGGGACTAGCCACCTGCCAAATACTTCTTGCCTCCCTCCACTGGAAGTGGGGGATCATTTACCACAAACCTGCAGAAGATATAGCTCCTCCTGGGCAGGTGGATCCCAATCCGTGAATTCTGACCTTCCTTGCTGGCTTTCAGAAGGGGCTTCAGGACCCTTCATCAGCCATGATCTTGGAGGAGATTTGTGTGGAGCCTCTCCTGTAGAAGATACAGAGTCAGGAGTTCTTGCTATTGATTAGAAACAGCTTGTTATAAAAGTGGTTTAGGTAGCAGAGCTTTACTGGAACCGCAGTTGCTTCTAGTGCTGCTGACTCTTGAAGTCAGAGCACCGTTCATTACACACTTCCTGAGCTCATCTTCCTTTCTCTTGAGATAACAATGTACATTTGTCATGTTGTGCAAGAGTCTACAAACACCAATGTTTGCTTTGATTTTTCTCTTGGAATCACAGCTGGGCAGTGATATGTTGTCTTGTCATGCTGAACTACCACTTTGTTTTGATATTTCTTACAGTGTGACACAGTATTTCCCAGTACCTTACCTTGAAATTGGAGCTGGGCCTAAATGCATGGAAAAAAAAAACATTGTTAAAACTTTCTTGTTAAAATGAAAAAACAAATAGAAATCAAACATATGCCTTTATGTGTTAGTGATCATAAGGGAATTTATCTACAGCATGGTTTGGTTTTAACTCATGAACTGTTGGTAGCTTTTTACACTGTCAAAATGTACAAAATTACTTACAAAAATTATTTTAATAAGCCATCTACTTGGTATAGTAAAATTTCTACCAAGTTCCAAATAGGATTAGAAATAAATTCAGTCAATCTAAAAGATAATAGATTTTTTTTTTTTCTGATTGATGCTGGGAGGAAATTGTGAAATTGTGTGTTTTCTACTGTGCTCTTTTCTGCCAGGTAAGAAACACCATCTCTGATGAGTATAATACCACCCGACACTCAGCTCTTGAGTTCTCATTTCTAGTCTTGCTATCAACATTTTAATTTTAATTTAATTTTTAAATTTTAAATTTTAAAAACTTAACAAAAGATCAGATTTAATATTCTACACAGTCAAGAGTCTTGTTTTGGGATTAAGTTAATTTTCTTTGCAGTAGTTTATATCATGTTGTGGTTTAGATTTGTGCTGAAAACTGTTGATAACACACTGATGTTCTAATTATTGCTGAGCAGTGCTTACATAGCATCATGGGCTTTTCTGCCCCTCACACCACTCCACCAGTGAGTAGGCTAGGGGTGCAAAAGAAGCTAGGAGGGGACACAGCCAGGACAGCTGACCCCAGCTGCTTCAAGGGATATTCCATATTGTAAGATGTTTTGCTGAGCGATGTTACTCCTCTGAAATTTGTCCCCAAAATAGAAAGATGGATGGCTTTGCTGCATGGGGCACATCCACCCCTCCTTCTTCTGCTGAGGTGGATGGGAACTATCAGATAGCAGATGACTCTTTCACTGGTGATCAGTGTGAGATTTTCTTTCTGAGAAATGATCCAGGAGTCTTTGTTTCCCAGGACCAGAAATAAGAACATCAGTTCTAGCAACCAAATGATCCAGGAACTAGCAACATGTAGCAGTTATGTCTACAAATAGGGTTAGGGAGACTCTCTTTCTAGGGGGCACAGAGCCTTGCTGGAGCATCAATCACAACAACCCTGTAGCAAAAAAACACACGGTGATTCGTATCTTGAGTATATTTTCACACAGAGTATAAATAAAACCAGTGGCCTCCAATTATCCCAGTTCACTGCCTCTATTTTTCTTAAATTGGTGTTAAGTGAAGGGGATCATGTTTAGAAAGATTAATCTAGCTTTTTTTTTTTCTCTTTCTTTCTTGAATTTCATAGACTATTTGTGTCCATTAAATATAAAGAAAAATGAAGTGAGGATTTACAACTGGGAATAATTAAGAGCAACTGCATTCAAATATGAGCTGGAAAACCTCTGTTGGCCACCTGATTAGAAAGCAGTCTGACTTCTCAAATTGTGAGAATTTTTTCCCCAAGTGTCCCAAGTCTCACTCAGCATGGTTTTGCAATTTTATCTTTTAAAAAGTTTCTTGTAGGGTTTTAATCTCAGATCGCTTAGCTTCAGACAGGATATACAGCACAAAACCATGGTCACCCAAAAGGCTGTCCCATATGTCGGAGAACATAAGCTGGCCTCACATGTGTGTTTCTCAGTTGAGTTTTTCTTCAAGCTTACTGATGCTTTCCCTGCCACAACTTCCACATGTGGGGAAAACCACCATGTCAAGATTCATAAAGCTTTTAAGCCTTTTTCATTTGACCTTTGTTCTCTTTGTTATCAGATCCATTCAGCCAGTGCCTGTTCTGATATTCCCTCCCTTTGTCTGTCTGAACGGCTCATCTGTTGTATTCCTTCTGGCATTTAACTTCTGAGTTGTCTGGGCAGGGACTCTGTTGTGATTTAGTTTTATAGCATCTGGTCCTAAGGGACTCTGATCCCCAGTGATGGTCTTTCAGCATTCCTGCTTTCCTAGTGATTCTGTCTCATATAATAGGCAGCTCAAGAAGTACCTGAAAATATATTAAGCACATAGCAGAATAACACATCCCAAGAGAATCTGATTTAAGGCCAAATCTTTGGCTTTACCGTATACTTTCATGTTGAACAGTTCAACTTAAGGACAAAGTGTCACCCTAAATTTACCATCTTTGGTTGTCTCATGTCACAGTCTTCATGTTATTTTTATGCAGTTTACTTAGACATGCAACAAATAAAGGTCATTTCTTTCTACTTAGAAGAAGTTTTATTGCTTTGTTTGTAAGAGTGACCTTATTGCTAGTAAAAAAGACAGATAGACAGGCAGCTCAGGAGTCTGGAATAGTTTATTCCAGAGTTTATCAAGCATGGTGTCCATGCTGTTAACAGGGCACAGGTAAATGCAAAAAGAACAAGGGATCTGGTCCTGGTGGCTTTGGTGAGAACGCATGCACTTCTACTTAAAACCTGTTTGGCCATTAGAACTGAGAAGATACATTATAAAAAAAAAATAGTAAGAAGAGATCATAGAATCATTGAGTGGTTTGGGTTGGAAGGGACCTTAGAGATCAATCCCCCTGTAGTTTTAACCCCCTCTGCTATGAGCAAGGATGCATCCTGCTAGACCAGGTTCCTCAAAGCCCCATGTAGCCTGGCCTTGAAGACTTCTAGGGAGAGGCACTTCTAGGGATGTTCCATCTTAAGCTTTATTTTAATTTGATGGCCTGTCTTAAACAGCAGTTTTGAGACCATATTCCTTTCTCCATCTAAATCAGAGTAAAATGTAAAAAGTTTTAAGGTTTCTTCTGCAATTATGTAATGCAATTCTGCTATGACTGGAACATTGTGTAATATGTGAAGCACATTGAGAGCAAAGTAATCTGTAAGCCAAAGGGTTGATTAGAGAAATCTGTACCAAGATTTTCCCTGTCCCACAGGTCACCATTTGTGTGCTTGGTGACTGTCACAGTGATTGCACCAGCAGCCCACCACTTGCTGCTTGGTGTCTGCCTGCATCATTGGCCGGGAAATGTCCTCCTCTTTGGGGATTAGCTGGAATAGTGGAATTTCTAGAAAAGGATGAGTCTTCACAAAATCGAGTAAGGACTTTTTTCCAATGTTATTACTTTTATGAGTGGAAAATAAGAGTAATAATATTTGCACAATAAAACTATAGTAAACTATGCAAGATGTGGATCCTTTAAAAAAGGATCATATGTACCCTTAAAACACCCCACCACAGACTAGATCTACTATGGAAATAAAAATAAAAACAAACAACATTTTTCAAAATAATTATTCTGGATTCAAGAGACATATCCTGCTGAACTGAAGCCTGAAACAGTCAGTTTAGTATGAAAAGTGACACAACCCATAGAGAGAAGTGTCACAGTCAAATTTCTCTGCTCTGTACGGAGGCATATTCAAATTTGTTCACCAAGATACAATACAGGAAGGTCCTGCAAAGCAGAAATTCTTTGCAATTTCCATGGCATTGAACCCAGTAGATTGATTATTTAAACAAGCCATCTAGATTTCCAAGTAGATACGTAATCAGAATGGAAATGCACTGGAAATTTTTTTATTCATGCTACACTGGATTTATCTCACCATAAAGACACTTTGCAATGTCCTTTTCTCAGGATCAGTGCTGAAATGTCATTCTAGCTAATGCTTTGCATAAAAAAAGGGCATATTCTATGAAACGTGAAGTTGGCTCTCCTACCAGTTAAAAGAATCACCCCTGATGGAAGATAAAATGATAAAGAATACAAACCTACATATTCTTGTTTCAGAAATGCCAGTAGTGGCTTTTGCTTTGTGGGTGTGAAGAGAGATGGCAGAAGCTGTTTTAAATTATCTAATTAAGCAAATGAAAATGGACATGCTGGCAACTACTGTGAGGCAAGGATGTTGTATATGGACAATGCCTACTACCCTCAGTCCCTGCCCATAGTGCATTTAGAGAACTGCTGCCTGATAATGGCTAAGAGGATGGTAAGCTTTAATTGCTGCTACTGATTGGACAATGATTGCAGCTGCAATTTGTTTGTTCCATGACAACAACAATAATGATGATGATAATAATAAAAATAATAATGCTTTTTTGACTTATATTGCCTTTGCTTGCCCGTTTGTACTCCTTGTAGCTATTGTTTAAATGAAGAAGTACTATCAATCAATATAAAAAAGTACTGCAAGTACCTCAACACTCCTACAATTTAAACCAAACATATTTCACACTAAGGCAGCTAAGAATAGTATATCCACTGAAATGCTAACTGCTGTTTTGCAGTACAGTAGAGAAGTTGATGTAGGCATATATAGATATGTACATGGGATCATATCTTAGTGCTGTAAGATGTTAGTGCATTTTCGCTAAAAGCAGCTGACCTCTTAGCAATGTGTGATTTATCTCGTGAACCCTTCTTGACTGTTACAAGGCTGAATAAATAAAAACAAATAACGCCTCTCCCCCCACCCCCATTGATTTGGCCATTCCACTTCCACATTGCAAAGAAAAGGATCTGATACGACTGTAACTGGAAATAGAGAAATAGCCACATCTGAGACGATGCAGTGACATTGTCCGACGACATCCTGAATGAAATCATACCACTTCACCCGTGTACCAAAGCTGGCACACAGCCTGTGCTCAGGTATTAGATTGGCAGGGAAGACTTTCATATAAGAACTGATATTTTAAAATTACCTTTTTAGTGCTTTTCAGAGGGAAAAAAAAAAAACCAAAACCTTACCTGTGTAAGGGGTTTGAGCTCTAACTCTGTAGGCGATGAACAAGAGTTATGGAAACCCTGAAGACCCTGAAAGCACAGTGGTCTGCTAGATAACAGGCAGGGAGTTTTGGCTCTTGAGGATCTGTGAAGCCTCCTTGTGCTCTGATCTTGCCTCCTCTGACAGATGAGTTGTCAAGAAACTGGCAATCATCAGAAACTTTGGTAAACTGGCAGATGAACAAGTGGACTGAAAGGTCTGAAATAGGCACACTGGTAGGGTACTCAGGAGAAGCTTGTAAAATTAACCATCTCCACAAAATGGCATAATTCTGGCTAATCAGCAAATCCTGATAATAAAGAAAAGTTCAGCCTTACTCTGGTTACACTCTTCTGGGAGTATAACTCTACAGAAGCAAGAAAAATTAGTTCTCCTTTTGTCCAGACATTGCAGAAGAAATAATATTAAATACCATTATCCCTCAGTGTGGTGTCCTTGACATTAATGGAATAAAACACCCATTGGCTTTAATAGAAGTAAGTTCAGACGCATCTGTAGTTTTCTGATTTCTATTCGCTGCTTGTATCACCCACAGGAATTGCTAAAATGTTGCTAAGAGGTTAGATTAGCAGAAGGGAAATGGAGACACAGGAGATGAGATCCCATATGGGTGAGCTTGACTCACCAGAATACATAATCAAGTGTTTATCTGCTTTTGCGGGCTGCAGAGCTATTCCTAAGTCTTTAAGATGTTCACCTTGGTTCTGATTAATCAAGGTAATCAACCAAGATAAATCAATTGATCTAGGAGATTTTCATTAATGGTGATATTAATAGAAAAGAGGCATTGAAGGCACAAATCTTCTTGATATAATCCTAATTTCACCACAGACATGTTTCAAACAGCATCTTGCCCCTGAGAAGGTGCAAGAAATCCCTCTATATCTTATTACATACAAACTCTCAAAAGAAGGCTTTTGTCCTTCCCCCAGAGACAATTATGGCTCTTTATTGACCATGAAGTTTTATGGCCTTTGTACTTTTATTCTACCCTTCCCTTTGCATGAAAATTGCAACCAAGACTCAAGAGCATGTTGCCAGATCAAATGCAAGCAGTAGAATTTCTTTCTTTTAATGATAATAAGACAATATTCGCATATAGAATAACATAGTATAGGATATTAGAGCGATCAATTCTTCATACTTGATTTTGGTGAAAAGGGGCATCTGCACAACTTGGTATTTGTTACAGTTTTATGGACACTGACAACAGGCATCTCTACCTCTGCTGGTAGCTATGCACAACTTTGATGTGTCTCCACATTCTCTATGTACAAGATTAATTAGTTATCCTACAGAAGGTTCTGATTTTCTTCAGTGTGGTAATACATCCATCTGTCAATGCAGACCTTCTGAAATCCTCTGCATCTGTGAACTGGTTATTCTCAAATAACCTTTTTAACTGTGGATCATCCATCACTTTGTATTTTACTTCAGGTACAGATTAAGACCTGGTATCTTCCCTTACACCACCCTACCCCCTCCCCAGGGTGTGGTTCAGGATAACCGTCAGATACTTTTGGTCACATACATGTTATTGAAGTTTCCAAGAGTTCTCAGCATCCCTAGAAATCCAAATACTTAGACATAGTTAAAAGAATATGTTTGTATGTACATATGTGGAAACCTCTATAATTTCTTGCCACTGCTATGTATCTAATTACAACAACGTTGTTGGTATTTATCAAACTTGTTTACTTAAACTTGTTCACATCTCTTTGTGCTTCAACTTAGCACAAGCAAAAACCATCTCCTTGTCCCTAATTTTTATCTAGAGAAAAACTCTCTGATAGACTTTACTGGTTTGTCTTACCTCCTCCTGCCCAGGGCAGAGGCTGAGGAAGACGGGGATTGCTGACAGAGCCTCTGCACAGCAGTACCCTGGCTCCCATCTGCTCAAGGTTGTTGCTAAGGAACGTCTGCTGCAAATAACAGCAGCGCCTTCCCCCACCTGCTCCCACGCCGGCTCCAAGGGCTTCGCTCCCTCTCCTTGACTCCACAGACAAGGAAGCACCAGCTGCTGCTGCTGCAAGATTGCATGGAAGTTTTTCTCTCACTTTTCCCACCCCTCCAATCCCTCCTTAAATCTTTCAGAATTTAAGCACCTGCTGCCACCCTAGAGGCAGCCTTTTAGCATGCTCCCTCCCTGCCATGTTAATGTCAATTGTTGCAGAGCTTTTTGCTTAGACTCACTTCTTTGCCTGCTTTTCCTTGATGCAATGTATGACATCGTGATTTAGGCCTTTAGACCTAAAGGGTTTGTGTGTGGATTTACAGTGAGAGGGTGGGAATTCATGTAGCAAGTTTCCTTTCCTCCCCTTTCCCTACAAAAATGGATGAACTAGTCCCTTGCAGGAGCTGTGACATGGATCTCATAATTCATGTATGCTTGGAAGGAAATAAAAAAGTATGTGTCAGACTATCCTCATACTTTAATGATTACTCTGTTTGAATTAATTATACCCCTTTTGGTATTTTGTGAAAGGTTTGCAGCTGATGGCCAGAGATTTGATTTTATAAGAACAGAAAAGCCGACCACTCATGTGATTATGAAATGATATACAGTGGAGCAAAGATTCTTTATCTCTACTGAAAGCTAAGAAAAAGTTCATAGGCAGAGCACCCTACTATGAATAATCTTCTTATTTCTAATGCCACCCAGCCATGCAGACTTAAAGATAAGTACAGATGAACTAAGAGAGGCTGAACTTATTAAATGTAATGGAAATGGACTTTAAAATTTGGTGAATCAAAATTTTACATTAACTTTTTTCTTTAATACACTTAACTTGCCACCATAGCAGTTCCATTTTCCTCATCAGATTAGTTAAGTGGGCGATGAAGTGATGCAAGTTCTGATCTATCAAGGAATCACAGACTCTGAGATAAAACACGTGAAATATGGAAATATCTGTTGCAAAGACAGGCCTCGTGCCAGGGGAAAATGGAAGCTTTTATTCTTCTGGAATTCCTCCATTCAATACTGTGTTATCCACCATACTCTGACATCTCTTTCGGTGTCAGCTTCTCCAGGTCGTTTTATTCCCTACTTCAGGCAGCACAAAAAGGATCTGGAGCATCCATTGGCTGGGAGAGGAAGAGGCTTGGAGGAAAATCATAGTCATAGGACAGGCTACAACAGAAGAATCACAAAGGTTATTTTTTCTCATTCATTCCCATTTAATTTCCTTTCTTTTTAATTCCTCTGTAATAAACCTCCCCAATTAACAAGGCACTGCAAATTTAAAAATACTGCTGAAATCAGCAAAATTATCTGAAAGTTTTTGCCTTTCATAAAAATTGCTTCTCTATTTAAAATCAATTTGGTCTCATCTGTGCCGTCCATAGTCATGATTCCATGAATGATAAAGTGTGTGAATAACTTGCCTCTGGTTACTATCCTCATGAATTAGATGTCCTTATGCATTAGCAGGTTTGGGGGCTATAAATATTATGATTCTTCTCTTAATTGAATCCATGGGAATTCTGTTTGTAATTTCAATGGGAATTGGAATTTTTTAATTAAATGTTTAATATTTTTAGGGTATCTTCAAGTCTGTGGGAGGATTCTTTTCTTCTTGTCTATAGGTTGAACCTAGCTTTAGATTAGACAGGTGAAATAAGTAATCTCTTGAGGTATAGCCCTCAAGCACCCTGATACTGTACAAAATACCTCTGTTTAGCCACAGAAAAAGAAAAGCAACCCAAAATGAAACATCTCTGCTGAAGACTATGTTACAGGAACAACCCACTTGGCCCCAGAGGACTGATATTTAGATCCAAGGCTCAGATACATACTGCATAGACATCTCCAGGCTGCTTTCTATGGGCCATTTTCTGTAATTGGACTAAGACAACAGCATTTGCTATGCTGAGCTCAAGCAATTCACTGCATTGTCATCTCCCCCATGCCATGAGCATTCAGTGTGGTCAAGGATACTTTGTATATCTCTGTTTTACACCCTGTTGCACTGGGAAGACTTACACTTTCCTCCTCACCTTAGGGAGATGGTTCCCCTTCTTACCTGTTTCTCTTGCTGCCGCTTCTGTTATTTGATGTTATCAGAGATGGGGATGCACTGATTATTGATATGGCAAGCTGATTTATCTATTTAGCATGGGTGTTCACTGATTAAACTTCCAGGTGCCCAGAGACATTAATGTCTGTGAACAAACCCCTTACATAGGGAAAAGTGAAAACTGCAGGTAAAGTATCAGTCTAAGTAGATATTGAGGGTTTGACTGTCCCATCTCATGCCCCACAACAAACCAGGTCTGTGGCTTTTGTCTCCGGTTGCTCTGATCTCTCTTACACAGATGCAAGGATACAAAACAAAGTAATTGCATATTAAGACTGCTAACTAACTCCTTATTCCCCATGCCTAACTAAATCCCCCTAATATTCATTCTAAGGAACTGGTTATAGGTTATGCTGCTGGTTGTTGGGGTTTTTTTTTCCCCATTTTACCATCTGTCTTCTGTGAAAATATCTGAAATCCCTGGCTTCACCAGCTAAAATGTACTCAGCAAACCTTTTTTTTCCTCTTCTAATTATCCTTTTAATTTGCTTCTGCTTAGCTCCCACACCTCCTCCCCCTTACCAGATTGTTTATATTTTTCCAAAGAGCTTCTGAGAATCACTTATCCTGCTCTTTGCACCCTTTCCCTGCTCCTCATTCCAGAAATTGCTGTCTCTTCTCCCCTCCCTTGCTGTGTTTTGCAGAAGTGAATGTGGATCGCAACCTCCCCAACTGTTTCTGACAAATTGCCCCATGGAGCAATGATCTATTATATTATAAGTATTTTTCCTGTTACTCAACCCTTTCTGTTTTGCATTAGCAAGTGGGATAGATTCCAGTGATTACAAAGAGTTTTGGTACAAACCAATAGTACTTTATTTCTGGAGATAGATACTTCATCCAATGACGTCACCAAGATACACAACCAACTGCTAACTGAGATTTGACTCAAAACATGGCTGTTAAGTAATACTTGAGTGCCTGGAAAAGTGCCACCTGGAAAGAAACTATGGGACTGATCCTAGGAACGGTCTATCAGTGAAAGATTTAGGAATAAAACTATCAGTCTGCTTCCCATTCTGGGGGCTTGATCTGGGCTTGGATGCAGACAGCTAGTACAAGATTTAAACGAGACTGATGTGTCTAGCTTCAGAATCACATTTCCATGACTTTTTCAGGCACTGTTCAAGGCTGCTGACAATTGAAGTCCTGCCTCTTCAAATTTTCTTGGGATCAGAAGAGCCCACTCTGAACCCCTACCTCTTGTTAAATGTAATCAGGAAGCAGGAACGAGGCAGCGCGAGGCTGATGTCTCCTGAGGAGCTCCATACAGTGTTTCAGATCTTACCTAACATACAGTGACAGAACTGGGCTCCTCAAGAAGCTCTTCCTGGTGGTTTTATGTAATACCAAACTTCATAAACACATTAATAGATATCTAGAAAAAAATTTGCTGTAGTGTCTGCATATAAATTGCTATGAATTTCATGTAACATACATCATATACATGGAACACAATAACCATGAGACATTCGTCATTATATAAAAATAATAGCATAAAAGGAATTATATAATATCTTATATATCTTTTTATGTAATATAGAATCTCAGAACACCTCAAGTGACTGGAAGATACAGTAGTAAAGCAGATTCTGGTCTGGGGTTCTGGTGCCCAGTCTCTATCTCCAGGTATGGTCTGTCCTTTCTGTGCTGGAAGGGCAGGGAAGGGAGTATAGTAGAGGCAAACTCCAGTCCCATGTTGAAGGTGAATATAATACAGACTTCAAGAGCAATTTTACCAGACAGCAGCATGCCAACAGAGAAAAACCTTGTCATCAAAGGGGTAGCAAAATCACTGGCAGGCAATGGAAAGGGGGAAGGATGTAGAATAGTTTAGAATTTTTCTTTTATGGTAAATTTTTTTTGCAAATCTCCTCTTCTGCAGGTTCCTTCTCCCAGGTTGTTTTTCTTGGTAACTAAGCCCCCATAATATTTTGAACCTCCACCACCCCTGAATCTACTACATCAAGGAATTTCTTTTCCCCTTTGCTGAATACTGCTTTATTGTATAACCATGAAATTGACATATACAGGCTAACTACCACGTTGGTATATGAATAACAGGGTTGGAGAACAGCAGGAAGTGATGATAAAATGTATTGCCCTAAAAATGAGTTGTCTGAAGGTACATAGGTAATTTCAAGACTGCAGAGAAAAAAAGAAGTAATAAGGACAACACTAGGATAAGACATATTGATGTTATAAAGTGATGGCTCTAATACTTTGGATATGTGTCAAGAATAAACTTGGAAATAATATCTGCAATGCTATTAAGAAAAAAGTAAAAAGCAAAACAAAACAAAGACAGAGAGCCCAAAATGCACTGGGTGGCTCCAGTAAATAGATCAGAAGGAGGTCCAAAGAATCCCTGAAGCTGGAATAAAACTGAATGGAATAGAAGGACATCATGTTCTGAGCTTTTGTTGCTCAAGACACGCATCTGAAATTTGTCTGTTTTTACAGTGTCTAGTCTCAGTTTCCTGAAGCCTTTTCCTGGAGTCACATCTGTCTGCACTCCTCTAGGCACCAGGAACCTGATATTCATGGACTTTCAAAGACAGCAATGAGTGGCTTGGCAATGACATCAGCCAAGTCTCAGTGCCCACATATGTCTACCTTCTGATCCCATGTACTTAGACGTGATCAGGTGGCTGGAGTACTCCCTAATCACGCCTTTCTCTGAAGTCAAAACTGCTTTCCCACAAGATCTGTGAGTAGGATCTAGGATCTAAGAGGCGAGAGAACAGACCTTTTGAGTGAATATTGCAGAGCAGAAGTGGAATGTTGCTTTTCTAGCCCAGCCATCTCACATAAAAATATGTAATTTTATCAGACTGATTCAAACTATTACAGATCAGAGATACATGGCACTGAATATCTAAACTGACATTGGTGGTTCATGGGAAAAGTAGTCTGGTGGTTTCCTCTCTTCATCAGACTAGTGTCCTCATTTGTACTTCCCTTCCCATGAGGCACTATGGTTTCCTTGATTGTTGAATTATCCCAGTGGTTCATACATCACTTTCTTTGAACAAAAAGTTTTGTTGCTTGAAAAATTCAGTTTGCTTTACTCTTTCTAAAAACATTTTTTAAAAAAACAGTAATGACAATTTTTTGCACAGATGTATTTCATCAAAAAACACGCAAATAAATGAATGTAGTGTTTTCACAAACTCTCACTGGTGATATTTCCACTCTCTGTTATGCTCAAGCTCAAGGCTTTTCTCTGGGTTAGATCCACCCCTGTGAAAGTGGAGCGCTGCAACGGAGACCTTGCTCTTGGTTAACTAACTGGATATCAAAACCATATAAATTCTTGCAGATGACAGGGTGACAAACTGGCCTTAGGAAAAGGATGGAAGACAGAAGAAAGACCCCAGACCTGGATCTGTCACATGAGAAATAAAAGGCAACTGAGGGGGAGAGATAGGAAAGATGTCAGCTTTACAGTAATGCAGATTTTATTATAGTACAGCTACTGACCCTGAATCCACATGGCAGCCAGGGATGCTTCTGTATTGGCTGTGTAGTCAGGTTTTTGGCAGAGCAAGGACCCTGACTGCACAGTTGATCAAATGGGCCATCAATCAGGTGATTCACATTGTGTACTTAAATCTCCTGCTCAAAGTCAGGTTATAATTCATACAGCTGATGACCTCCCAGAGCAGATACATTAAACCTAAGGCAAGAACTGCAAAAAGAGTTAAAGCAGCTGAAAAATAAAATCTCCAGTTACTAATAATAAACATGAAAACCCCTCTCCTGACCTCCTCCAAATGGGCATCTCATAAAATCATATAAATGAAATTTTTTAGCTCACTGGGGTAACCCTTTTATGACAATGGAAGAAAGAACATTAAAAGATTACTGGTGTAGGAAATTGCTGACCATGCAAACAGTGGGCAGTGAACATGGCTTTAAAAGAGATAGGGCTAGTGAAGTGTGAAAGACAGGCATTGTTTCCTTGTGTGACTCTCTGTACCAACTAAATACCATGGGGCTGGCTGGATTCAAGATGGAGCTTGATTCAGCTGTGTGCAAATAAATTTCTTGTGCACCTAAGGTGGCTTGAGGTGTGTGAACAACTGCACAAGTCTAAAACGAAACAGTACTTTTACAGACTGAGCAGCTGCAAGACCAGACACTAGAAGCCAGATGGGAAACTCTAAGAAATCTCACATGGCAGTGTCATACTGATCAGAGATAGTTGACATCTATAGCACAGGTTGCCCAGGTTAGCTCAGGATATGTCTACCTGTTTGAATCCTTGCACCACCAACATTAAGCTGCCTGAATTTCCCCTTTCTCTAAAAGTTTGTGACTACCAAAGAGGGGAAGCCTTTAATGCAACACTAGTCTTATGCATAGAGAATCTGCTGCTACACTGGTTTAAACAAATTTAGCTTAATGGAGGAGGGAAGAAAGTTATAGCAGTGCTATAATTTAGATTCTGGAGTGTAATTCATGTCTGTGGCACAGAATATGCATGCAAGTTCCTGTGTTCACCTCCTCTGTACAAAAAGGACATAACTCCATTTTTATGAAAGCAATCTGAGACAGGATGCATTAAACAAGAGGAGGAGCTCTGATACTCATATAGAAGGTACTGCCATGGAGATGGGCCTGATGTGCAGTAATAGCATGGTTACTGTCAGGTCTGCTGTGTAAGTCTTAAATGGAATCCAGTTATTATGAATAACTATATTATTCAGAGAGCTCCCTAATGTTACATTCAGTTGGAATAAGGGGATAATGACTTGCTGGAAATGACTTTTTACTTTCTTCAAAGACATTGAGTCTAAATGTTTTCTCCAGAGATCTCTGTTTTCCAAGCTGCAAATCTTGTTTTGCTGGAGCTGATGTGCTAGAGCACCTTAAAAAATATGAACAGACTCGAAGCCTTTGTAAAGGTGGAAGGAATCTATTTATTAGCAGCTTTTTAGAGAGACACATGAATGTACCTCAATCTAGTAGATGAAAGTGGAAGAATTTGTTCTTTATCTCACTGAAAGTGAACTTAAGGGGAATTTAGTCACCAGGATGCTGGTTAAATTGTTATATGTATTTTGAATAAATAGTACAGCCAAGGATTGGGTCTGTCCTTGGAGATCATGTCTTACCTTGGGTTCCTAAAGGATGTCTTGAACATAAAGTTTTGTTTTTCTGTTCAGTCAGAGAGTTACTTTTTCATTTTGAACAGATGGCATCATCACTCTTAAACAGTAGATTTTCAGTTATAAAATGAGGCTATGTGGGGAGTAAGCAAAATTTCCGTGGGTAAGTTCTGAAATGTATTTTTCCTTTCTGAAAATGTATTTTCAACATGGCAATGGAAACTTGGCCAGTACAGCCTGATACTGCCTCTCAGCAGGGTCTGTGGTTTCCTGCCAATAAGAGTTCTTAGAACTTATGTCCCATGAGGACACCAGGCCAAAAGGACTTACCTTGTCTCCTACCTTTTCTGCCCTGAGCCCCTGCTTCTGTGGAATGCCCCAAATCTTCCCGTGTGACCTCAGTGACATCCTTTTCAGCCATGCTGGAATACCCGATACCTGTATTCCTATGGTAACACCGGGGAATTGCCTAAATAAATACATAGCAAAGAGAGAAAAGGATAGTTGTTCCTCAGGGAACTTTACCCAAGGAAAAACAAGAAAAAGATACCAGTGGCTCATCTAGCATCATATTACAGAATCACAGAATGTTAGAATTTGGAAGGGACCTTGAAAGATCACCCAGTCCACCCCCCCCGTCCAAGCAGGATCACCTAGATTAGATCACACAGGAACATGTCCAGATCGGTCTTGAATGTCTTCAGAGAAGGAGACTCCTACAACCTCTCTGGGCAGTCTGTTACATGGCTCCATCGCCCTCACAGTGAAATAGTTTTCCTTATGTTAAGATGGAACTTCCTGTGTTCCAGCTTGGAACCATTTCCCCTTGTCCTATCGCTGACCAACACTGAGGAGAGCCTGGCTCCATCCTCCTGACACTCACCCTTTACATATTTATAAACATTAATGAGGTCACCTCTTTGTCTCCTCCTCTTCAAGCTAAAGAGACCCAACTCCCTCATCCTGTCCTCATAAGGAAGATATTCCACTCCCTTATTATTATATTCTGCTCATATTATTATTATATTTTGCCCATATACAAGGTAGGTGTAATAATATATCAGGACTATATATTAAAATTATGGCAGCTATTGCTAACATAGTTTACTTTTAAGTATTGGTGGTCATATCAAATCTGATCACTATGTCAACACTGGCTTGCCAACTCTCATGAAATATTGAAAGCTGTTGAAAAAGAGAACCTATCAAAATTGCCCATCAGTAAAATCATTTGAGACAAGTAAATGCATGTCAGACTTTAAGGTAATCCAAGAGAAAGAAAAAGATTTTTTTTTTCACTTAGTCTGGTTTATATTCCTAGGATAAATGCATATTTTAATATGTAATTTGGATTTATGGGCTTTTTAATAGTTTGTATGATAGATTTGGCACAAACCAGCCATTCAGTGTATAATCGTAAAGACAGGTGGGAATCCAAAATTGCTTTAAGAACATAATTTTCTGAGATGGAGGAGTATTTTTGATGTACTATCTTTATTTATTGTGCTTTTATTGTTTGAAGTTGTATTAAGAAAAAAGTTGGGAGAGCTAGTGAAAAACAAAATGCAAATATCTCCCTTAGTAAATGGGTTTTGTTGTTGACGTTTGATTCTCAGGGTCAGGATCTTCTCTCCTGCTTCTGTAAGTAGATGAAAGAAATTCAGTGGAGAAGCATGGATGTAAAGCAGTTCAGTTTTTTTTCTCTACTATGTTATGTGCTGATCTTCCCTCCCTACACCTTTTCTTATAAAAGACCCAAGAATTTAAAGAAAAATCCAAATGCTGTACAACAATAATTCTATTTTGCTATTGCAAACCTCTTTCCATTCAAGATCACTCTCCATTTTAATGACAGGACAGGTCTCATAGAGAGATCAAGGGTTTTTTCAGACATACCTAGAGGATCTAAGAGAAAAATTTCTATGGAAATGACCATACTGGTCATTTGTCCCCTGTGCTATTAAGTATTACAAGTAGTTTTTGAGGAAGGTTTTGTTTTCCAGATATAAGTGCCAAGAAGCCCTTCTTTTCTTTCCATTCAGAAAAGTTTTATGGCTGTCAAAATTAGCAGCATTCCTTTAATGTGGCACATTACAGCTACCTTAAAAATGCATTTCAAAATTCAAGCCAGGTGAAATAGGGAAAGCTGCATCTCTACTAGTACACTTGCCATGGGGAGACATTGCATGTTGCACATTGTAAATTACATATATGTGGCTAAATTCCTTTTTCCAAAATGCATGTCTGCATCCAAAATGCCTCTTGAGAACAGTTCTTGTTCTACACTGTTCCCTGGACCAGCCTGACCATTATCTGTAAAAGTGCAGGCCATTATGCAGATAAATAAAAGCATGTGTCACAGACAGTGCTGGGGCCCTGGTCCCTTGCTATTCTGATCCTGCTTTCATTAATCCAGATATAGCCAAAGAAACAGATTGGGAAGTAGGAGCATAAATGGGGGTCAGATGATTCAAATTTAATGTGCCCTGATAAAATTCCAAGAAACTTACTGAGCCCTGGCTAGGCACATCATGTATAGATAGTGAAAAAATAAGAACTATTTTCAGCTTGTGCAGAGAAGTTTTACCTTAACTGCCTGAGAAAGACCCTGATTGAAGATGAAGATATATAGGGGGAAGAAGGAAATGTCAGTGTTTGTGTGTAGCTAAGACCACTCCATCACAAGGAATGCTGCCCAAGGAAAAACAGGGCACTGGCAGGCTTAGAGCAACTGTAGATCTGCTGGTTCAGCTATGTTGTAGTAATCTAGACATCTCAGATCAAAGCAGCACCTGCTGTAAATCCTTGGAGCTAGCACACTTCTGTTCCTCACATAGCAAACCAGAAAGATGGAGAACATAGTCAGAGGGTTAAAATAACTTATTCAATGTCCAAATCCAAGTCACTAGCTTGAGTAAGAAAAATAATTCTGATCATCTCCTTCCAGATGACCATGTTGCTTGTTAGTCTTATGCACAGTGATAACATGCTGTTAGAGGGAGATCAAATCTCAGCATGAAATAAAAGCTTCTGAAAGACCCATTTTTCTTTCTTTGTTCAGGCAGGGGCCAAGCTGCTAAAACTTGGAATGAAAAAGCTTTAAAATCCCCAAATTACATTCTCAGAAATTCCCATACGTCCTCCTGTGCCACAGAGACAGTATAGTTCTCCCAGAGAAGCTGAAATCGGGCTTATAGTTACCCAATCAATGTATTTGTCTGCATTGTGCAGTTCTAGGTCAGTTTTACTCATTTCTAGTACCTATATTTTGTTTCCTTCAATCTAAATTGAAGGAACTTTACTTAGCTCCTCTTTAGTCTTTCAGATAGTGTAAGAAATATGTGTCTTTCTTTTAACCAGATTCTGTCTGGCTGTGTAACTATGGGATTCTTGTGTATGTGCTGTCTTAGTTTTCAAAAAGCATTCTCTCTTTTGTGCTGATGCTGAAGCCATCTTGGAAGGTGAGTGCACAGATAGTCTCAGGTGGGATATTCTTGAGTCCTCTTGTATAGACAACTAAAAAAAGCTTTTCAAACTCAATCTACTTTCCTGTCAGTTGCAGCATCCCTCCACTACCTCCAATTCCCAACCTCAGTGTCCTAATTTCCTCCCTGACTGATTACATGAGTCTTTTTTCCTTCTGCTGGTGTTGTTACTGTCATTGTTACCCTTGTTATTTGGAGAAGTGTTCTGCAGCTCAGTTAAGCATCCTGAAACCAAAAGAAAAAATGTGTTAGAAAGTCACAATTGGAAGGGATTCAGTGCAGATATCTGCTGACAATCCTGTTAGGTCAAGAGCCCACAGCATTGACAGCCTGATAGTTTTAAAACATAGGAATCTACAATACTGGAAAGTTGACAACTTCTGCTGCCAGGAGATCAGAGAGCATCGCTGAATCCAGAGAAGATCTGAAAGAAATTCTAACCACTGACATATTTTATGCTTTTGTACAAAGGGAAAAAGAATAAACCTTTGAAGAAGATAATGACTACAGCTAGTGATCAGTTAGTAGAAGCTGTTAACAAACAAATGTTTTAAGGACAACAGAAGGAACCAGTAAAGTAGCAACCTCAAGTAAAAATACAAAGTTTCTATCTGTCCTGAAAAAAAAGTCAACTCAGAATAGGCCATGTTGATGAAGAAATAAATTCATTGGAAACTTCTTTCCAAAACAATCAGAGTGGGATTATTTGATTATATATTGATTATGTTTTTACATTTCAGAATTTGAACAATGACTTACATATCAGTTTTCCAGCCTTCAGAGAAAAACAATTTCTGTTCTGTTTTTCTATCTGCCTCTAACCCATAATGGCAGAAATAATCTATAAATACAATGAAGTAGAAGAAACTTTTCCTTGTGACAATTCAGTTGGCTAGAGGGTGTTTGCAGGAATCTCTGAAGCAAGCAGCACCTAGAACTTGTAGGGTTCTACTGAGTCAGCCAATAGAGCAAGAGAAGTGTACACCTACCCAGTAGAGCCTTTCCCTCTTTCTAAAAGGTGAAGTTACCTCTTTGTTCCAGTATCAGTCATAGCCATTTGTTATCTTCTGAATCTCCACCATTAGCATGAAATTTGTCAGGTTTATCCTCTGCCAGAAGGTCACATTCAAAGCAACTTCAACTATTTTTATGTACAAAATGCATATTATGCAAAAACACTGCATTCTTTTCAACCATCCTTTCTTCCTGGTAACATCATTTATTCTTATCTGAACTTTTTTATTTAATCTACATGTGTGGACAATTGAATAACTCTAAGATTGAACTGGACATTTTTTGTTTACATTTGATTGTCCTTCTTCCATTAAGCTAAGGACAATCTGATTCTATTTATGCTGCCTCCGGGATTTTCCTTTTCAGTTCTTGCTGATATATACTACTGACCCCTGCATGACAATTGGGGTAGTTTAGATTTCAGAACAGACTGCTCCCTGTAGAGTCCTAAAAAACTTCAGGGTCCAACTATTTGTAATCTCTATCACTTGTTCGTGAGGTGGCATATGCAGGACTTCAGCTAATCTGTGGGACAGATTACTCTGGAGTGGTTGGCATGACCATGTCCCTTCATGCACAGGGACATCAGAGTCTCTTTATGGCTGCCACTGGAAGTAATGTAAAACCCCATACCAGCTGTTCCATCTAGAGGGATAGGGCAGAAAAAAATCCAGTTAAGTAGCATGTATGGACAGTGGAATGTATGTGAGACCTGACAGACAGTCATTGGAGTAGTAATGCTTCATTATAATCTGCCTTTGTAGATTTCAAGGTATTTTGCAGTCATTCCAAGTGTTTGCCCTAACAGCCAGTCAAGTCCAAGTGACTTGCTAACAGAACTTCATAAAAAATATCAGAGAAATACTCTTGTCACATGGGACCAAGCAAGTTACTAAAAGGAAGAGAAGGATTTATCTTCTTCGGGCTGCACCAGCTGAAGATCTGACCAGACGCTGCATGAGACATGGACTGAGGTTGCAGGAGCTGTCTTACTGTTTTGTGTTACTGTTTTGGATGAAGAAATCATGCCCACTTGCAAGCCAAGATGTCTGTAAGCGTAGATTATTTGTATATTTGGGGATCTGGTATGTATGTGTATGTGTACACAAATGTAGAGAATTCATGTTGGGATAGCTGAGATGCTAGTAGAAATCCAAAAGGTAATGTGTATGGGGGTATTGGCCACACTCTCACTGGGATCTAAAGCAATCTCAGACCAAAAGGTCAGTGCTGTTTCTAAAGATGCTCAGTTTCCCATTTTTGCTGAAAAGGAAAATGATGCAGTAAAGAACAGTTCTTTCCTGCAGTAAGAAAAATGACTCTGCCAAAGAAAATAGGGCCATGCTTGCATTCAGATTGCCTAATGTCATGAGATAATGTTCAAATTCAGATCAATGATCCTTGGTCTGAATCAGGCAGAAAAAAGCATTTACCTTTGATGTCTCACCTTGTATAAGTGAGCAGCCAACTCATTTATGTATTAGACAGTGGAGGAGAGAGAACCCATGTTCTCTGAGCTGATTTTAAGCATCTCTGCTGTGAACTTCTACCCTCGAGTGTTGAGGATTGCTTGGTTGTTTGCTGACTTTGAAAGACCAGTACTGTGTTCCCATCCACTGATCCAAAGCTCTGACTTAATGCAATGGAGATGGTAAGAACACTTTTTTTTTTTTTTTTTTTTTTTTTTTTGTGTGAAGTGTTTAATGTACAATGCTTACCCCTGTATTTATCCAGAGCATAAAAAGTCACTGTGGTTACTCACTTGACTTTATAGTTTTGGGTAAGCATGGTAAAACAAAACCAATGCAGATTGGGCTATTGTTAAGGAATGGTAGAGCAGTCCCAAGATCTTTCCTTACTTGGAATGACTACAGAACATCCTACAAGGCAGTCTGATTCTTGATTTAATTTTAAGAATATCTTGGAAGAACAGGCATTTTCTTTTTGTTCTGCTTGTACAGTAGTAACCAAAAAATCCATGTAGGAAATCAATGTGAATTAAGATTGTTAACTCCCAGTTATTATAAAAGGAAAGAGAAGAATACAGTGAGCTGGTAGCTTAATTGTATATCTTTCAATGTGTTTGAAAAATATGGGCTTACTTGCTATACTTATTGCCTTTATTATCCAGTACAATTTGTAACCAGAAATATATGAGAGTCAATTAAGGTTTTGAAGAAAAGTTTTCTTTTCCAAACGAAAGTGTCATACATCATGCAATATCAACTTCAGTGTTAGACTAGGAGAAATTTACTGCACCATGTCCCCACAGTGAAAATTTGCAGATAGATTAATGTTCCTTTAGCTGGCATTAAATCAATTTCATACATATGCTCATATTTTCACCAGTGACATTCTGCAATAGCTGGTGTTTTGTAGGAGCAGTAAAGAAAAAACTCCATGGATTTTGCTGAAGCTTCATATAAGCGTGTGTATGTATGTGTATACATATATATACACACAGACATAGGTAAACAACACACATCATGCTTCCCTTGCTATAAAAAAGTCTTGAGGTTTCAAAGTTAGCTAGCTTGCTTCATGTTTTTCATGGCATATACACTACTTAGTACATCTTCACACAGTTGAGAAACATCTAGAATTACATATGGTTAATCTGGATATAATCAAATTTTTTTTTCTCCCTGTTTATTAAACTTATTCTTGTTATGCAATTTAGACTTTGGCAATTGAGGTATGGGGATAAAATTGTCTCAAATTTTCCTACCTAATGCTCATCACACTGTAGCTGAATTCAATCTCCTGGTTTTCAGTAGATCAGTTAGGTAACAGCACTCTCCATAACAAGATATGCAAACTGCCCAAGGAGGTTCCATGGGAATTTGCCCCTGACCAGGACAAAGCAATGTCCTGGGCAGGACTCAAAAAACATCATTTTCCTGAGCACTCCTGGTCACTGAGGAGGCCAGAAGTCAACTTACTGAAGCTGCCCTCACAGACTGGACACTGTGACCATAAGAACAATGCCAGTGCCTTATCTCCCTCCCCCATTATTTATCTGAGAGTCACCTAGGGCATGAAGAGTGTTTTGTGCAGCAGTAATGTGATGGCACCACAGTTACCTTGTGGTTGGTTAAACCATACCAGTTACTTTGGTCAATGACTACAGCTGTCCCTCTTGCACTGAACTGGTGTCTTAACTGGATGTGACTCCAGGCAGCATGGATCTCCAGGGTAAAAAACATTTCTGTGTAGGCACCTCACCTAGAAGATATGATCTGAAAAAGAAGACCTTATTTTATGTCACAGTAGTAAAGGAGAAATAAGTCT
Source organism: Heliornis fulica (assembly GCA_013399135.1). NCBI lineage: Eukaryota > Metazoa > Chordata > Aves > Gruiformes > Heliornithidae > Heliornis > Heliornis fulica. The sequence goes on from VXBZ01009725.1 coordinate 136,657, forward strand.
ATTAGGTGGAGACATCACTGCAAGTGAAAGGAGAATTAAGCCCACTATTTGCAGGTAGCTGTACTGTGAATTTGCAATTGATTAATTTTCTAAGTTTTAAGGGTCTACCAGCACTCAAGTACAGACATATTCAGTGCTGAGACATACGTGGATGTAGGGATAATGTAGCAAAGACAGCCTATGTATATGGATATCTCTAAATATGCCTAGGGAAAAAAATAATATCCCTTTTCCAGCATTAATGAAGTATAAAAGGACCTGTAAAGGACTGTGAGGTCTCTGAGAAGGACAGACAATAGAAAGTGCTGACGTTTTGAAGGCCAGTGTTCAAGTGAGCCTATCTAGTCATTTTCTTGTATGACCTCCATCCCATAGGATCTAAGAACCTCACAGGTATCACCAGCTCTCAGTCAGATAGAAAACACGAGATGTATTTGCAGTAGAGAAAACAAAGTAGTGAGGATAACCATCAAAATTCTTAATTGGCATTAATATCCAGGAGTACTGGCCATCAGTTAGAACCTTGAGGTGTTTTGACTTTACTTACATATCTAAATTTCATGGCAGAAGAACTCTAACCTGGGAAAGCACCAGTTTCTACACAAGGAAAATCAGTGGATGACGTTTCTTTAGGACACTGCTCAACCCTGATGTGTTATTTGTGTCATCTTTCTGCAAGTAACTAAGGGCATACATAAAGTCTATTACTAACCTGGGTAACAAACTTGAGCTCGCTGAATGCCTGTTTTATATATAGTTTTCTATTTTTCTCTGTCTTTTTAGCTGTGGCTGCTAATGTCAGTTCAATCTCAGCCCCTGTGTTTCTCAGTTTCCCTGCAACCAGAAAAAATATAATTGTCCTATTTTTTTCCAAGGATGGATTTGATTTAATCCTCTGAAAGGATTCACATGATTTTTGTCGCCTATTTCTTAACCCTTAGTGCTGTCATGACATGAACCTTTTGTAAGCACATTATACAGTTAACATTTAATTATTGGAAAGGGAGAGGTTTTGGGTTTTTTTTTCTGACATTTGAAGCACCAAAATTAGGAATTAATACCTGGGTCAAGAAGGAATGGACCCATTAAGCATTAATTATTGCAAATTGCTTGAATGACTCATTTTCAGCTTTGGTCAGTAATGTTTAGTGGAGAGACCTCTTACATATGCATTCATTATGGACAATCAAAATGAGAACCAACAGAGCCATTATGGGTAAGTATGGTTATTTTTTAATACATAATTTTTTAATTTTTTTTTGTTTGCTTCTCTCAACCCCTGTGCCCAATTATTATTTAATTTTCAATTGAAGGAACAATATGCATTAGTAGAATCATAAATGAAAAGTGGCTGCAAAAATCATCGAAGTTTTGAGCACCTTTGAAGGCAGCTGATATTTAAGTGTCTGCCAGCAGTGTTCATGGACCAGCCAGTGCACTGGCTCATATACGTCCACCAGCTTTATTATTCTTAGGAAGGATTTTTCACAGTTTCCACATAAGGGACCGTTTCTCTAAGCCCAAAGATGTGCTGTACAAGAATTTTATTTCATAAATTTTTGTTTTGGAATATGTGCAATGTGTTGCATCTATTGATTCTTTAGCTGTGTTGTGCTCTGAGGTTTTATGATGTAAGAGTATAGGAAAATAAATTCTGAGCACTATATAAGTTTTAGGCTTTGTTCTTCAAGTGTTCAATTTTTCATACTCTGTGCTACTTCTTGGGGAGTTTTTTTTTGTTTATATATGCACACGCACGCATACCCATACACATGCTTCCTCTATCATCTCGATTGCCTACCCTGCTTTCTTTATAAATCACTTTTTAAAATTTTTGACTATTCTCTGTGTCATATTTAATTTAATTCAATATTTATAACCATGGTAAAATGAACAATCACACAGTGTTTCCTGTGCATGGTTTGAAGCAGTTTTCATAAATAAGGGTTTAATAAAAAACAGGTTTCATTTTTTTACACTCTAATTAAAAATTAAGAAGGGTAAAAAAAAGGAGTATAAAAATGGACCAAATTCGTCACTCAATTGCATGTACTAACCTGATTGGATTCGTTAGATTTACTCTAGTTTAAAATGTGTATAAGGGGGGAAAGTCAGAGCTTGGAATAACCATTTTTGAAATGGTGAGCTAGAAGCAATTACAGGGTAGTAATCAAAGAATGCCGCTAGTGCACTCTTTCGAAGGAGCTCATATGCCTTTGCTCACTCTCCGAGAGTGTTACCTGAAAATTCATTAAACACTAAAGCTACAGTTTAGTAAGGCAGCCAACAGCTAAGCAGAGAACAGCAAAATCTTTGCCACCATATAATTACTGCAGCTCAGCTGACTAACTGTAGTGGGTTGTGGTGTCTTCCTGGTGGTGACCACATAACCTTTGCTGCAGCATCAGGGTATGGAGAACAGGTCTTATGAGGAGAGGCTGAGGGACCTGGAGTTGTTCAGCCCGGAGAAGAGGAAGCTGATAGGAGATGTTGTTACTCTCTACAGCAACCTGAAAGGAGGTTGTAGTGAGGCAGGTGTTGGCCACTTCTACCTAATAACTAGTGACAGGACAAGATGGAATGGGTTTAAGTTGTACTAGGGGAAGTTACGATTAGATATTAGGAAAAATTCTTCACCAAAAGAGTGCTAAAGCATTGGAACAGGCTGCCCAATGACATGGTCAGTCACCACCTCTGGAACTGCTCAAAAAATGGGTAGATGTAGTGCTTCAGGAGACGGTTTAGAAGTTGCGGGGGTAGACTTGATGTTTGGGCTTGATGATCTTGAAGGTCTTTTCCAACCTTGATGATTATATGATTCTATGACTCCTCTTTATACACTTTCCTATCCCTGTCCTATACTGCTGTCCGATCTGTAGTGAGGGCTGGGAAATTTGATCCATCATGGACTTCTCATCCACAGGGAGCATATTCTTATCCCCTGAGACAAGTGTGACTGAAATGTCACAGTGCAGACTGGGGACTTTCCATTGCCAAACTTAAATTGTATTTGTAACTCATAAGCAAGATGGGAAATGTGCAAGGACCTGGAGCAATTTAATAGCGTGGGAAAATTCTTATCCTTACTTGGGAAAAGCTCTGAAAAGGGCCACTAAGCCATTCTCACCTTTTCCTTTTCATTGCCTTTTGCCTTAGATGAGATCAGAGGCTGGATGGGGCACAGATACAACCACATGCTTCTCACAAGTAAAATTTGTGACATTTCAATATTTGTTCTCTTTGAAAAAACCACAAATTTAATTCCTATCCTCCAGAACAAATACATTGCAGGGTTTTCAGAGAAGAAGCATGTGTCTATGGCATGCCATTGCAAAGCTCCAACTGACCTTTCTGGAACAAACATTTCACTCTTGAGTTTCCAAAAAAGATTGAATCAGGGTGAATTGTACTGGAAACACAGTGCTTTTCATGGACTTTGGCTTGCTCTGTTGGGTGCACCAGGGAACATGCCATGCTGCTGTCACACACACATACTGAGAGAAAACCATACATTTTGAATTTTTTTTTTTTTTCAAACTTTCAGTATACTTGGTGCAACAGGACACTTAGTTCCTAATGAAACCATGGAAGAACATGAGGGTTTTGGTGTGTGTGGCAGTAGGAGAGATACAGCAGAGTTCTTTATCATAGCAGTGGAGCATGGGGGATAAAGACAGTCTGTGTGGCCACATGCTGTTGTTGGAGTGGAGGTGCCTGGAGGTGCAATTTAGTAAGCATAAGTTGCCAGAGATCTGGGCTGCAAAATTCCGGATTCATTTTTCCAGTACACTGTTACATGTTGACTTTTCCTTCCTGATAAAATTGTGTCTTTGAGAACTGACAAAACCAAGGGGCATGCAAGGGCTAGAGAAGGCACATCCCTCTCTATAGATGCAAAATCTGCTTTGCATTATTGTTATTGTGGGGCAGTTAAGGGTAAATATGAATAATGACACCTGAGAGGAGTTCAAGATTGTTTATAAATCCTTTCCTTAGAATCACAGAATAATAGAATGGTTTGGGTTAGAAGGGATCTCAAAGCTCATCTAGTTCCATCCACTCTGCCATGGGCAGGAACACCCTCCACTAGACCAGGTTGCCCAATGCCCCACCAATCCTTGAAAACTTCTTTTCAGAGAGAAAAAAAAAACCTAAAAAAACACCAACTCATCCCCCCACCCTCAAAAAAAAAAAAAACCAAACCCCAAACACACACACCCCAACAAAAAATACACCAACTAAAAAAACCCACCCCAAAACAAAAAAAATACCAAACCCCAAACTTATTTTCACCTCACAACTTGTCTGGTGTTGAGTGATTTTGGGTGCATCTGAGAAAACCCAGGTGCACTGCTTTTCTGGAAGGAGCAGATGAGTTTTAAATGATGTCTGAATCCAATCCCTGTATCATAGACTGTACCATAGGAAAGATCTTACAAGTCAATGTGTCTTATTTGAATCTGAAAGGGTTAATTTGATATCTGGAATTGTCATTTGTCCAGTTCCAAGAAAAATCTTTCCCCAGTGGGAATAAAACCCCATAATTATCAGGGTAGAGGAAAAGTATAACATTGAGGGGACAGGGCGATCTCACATTTTAAAAAACAGAGTATTCCTTATGGAACAACACTTCACATATAGAAGTGAAACACTTTTGATCTGCTAAATGTTTAAAAGTGAAAGTCTTTGTCCTAAGGGAGAGAAGGAACTCTCTTATAGATTAAAACATTCTCATTTGGATTATTAAATAGTTTCTCAGTGGGAAAGAATAAAATTAGAAATGGTACTTTCTATGTGAAAATTGTGGGGGGTTTATGATACCTCTTTCCTTTTGGAACAACGAAAAAGACTTGCCATGCTTTTTTACTAGATCTTGTGAAAACATTTGTGCTCAGTCCTCAAAGAGACTTGAAAATGTTACCTAGGTGTCAAAATGTTGCATCTAAGTAATTAGGCATTATTCGGACTGATGGAATGGAGCATCACATAGCTCAAAGTGGGTGACAAGTTAGAGGTTATGTCTTGGCTTTAATACCTTTAAGACTGTGAGGCTAAACCACTTCTATGAATGGGATTGAAGTCACTTACTCTCTTAATGTTTTGCAAATGATGCTCGTAATTTCGCAAGGCAGTTTTACCTGGGTAAGAACTGGAGACAGAGAGAGATGGGATGTACCTTAAAGATTTCTGCCTCATTTAATTATTGTTAAAATGGAGGATTATAATAAGGAAGTAAGAATATAACCCTCCAGAGAGCATATTTGTTCATGCTTTATAGACATACATATGTGGAATTTATTATTTTCTGTTGCAAGCAACAACAATCCTGTGTCTGGCTTCCTAAAGTGTTATGAATTTGCAAGTACATCTGTATCAATATATAGCAGTACACAGCTGACATTTGTTTGCATCTAGCTGTATTTCTGCAGAGCTAATTTCATCACCTATCCAATATGAAATGGTCAGATTGTCTGTTGCACTAGGAGACCATTCATATTTCCACTTGTGCATAGTTAGATCATGTTTTCCAAGCAGCTCTTTAAGTGTAACTCTTCTGTCTGTGTGTGCATATATCTGTCTCCTTCTTTCTATAGTTCTTTCAACTTGGGTTGGGAACTGCCCAAGAAAATTCGTATGCTTGGTCTGAGAGCTCCTCTGTCACTAAATTATTTTCTTTCAGGCATGTGAAGACACTGGGAGATTAAGAGATACATTTTCTTGTTTGTAATGCACTTGGTTTAGTATACCTTATAGTGACTCTGAAAAGGTTTTTAATAAAATACAGTGGGATTAGGAAAGGGGACTAACTCTGGTATGCATATATGTCCTTATGAGGAGAGACTGAAGTCCCTTGGTTTGTGAGCCTGGAAAAGGGAGGCTGAGGGGAGACCTCATTGTGGTCTGTGGCTTCCTGACAAGGGGGAGTGAAGGGGCAGGCACTGATCTCCTCTCTTTGTTGACCAGTGGCAGAACCTGAGGGAACTGCATGAAGCTGTGACAGTGGAGGTTTAGGTTGGATGTTAGGAAGAGATTCTTTACTGAGAGGGTGGTCTGGCACTGGAACAGGCTCCCCAGGGAAGTGGTCACAGCACGCAGCTTGACTGAGCTCAAGAAGCGTCTGGACAATGCACTCAGTCCCATGCTCTGACTTGTCTGGTCCTGTGTGAAGACAGGACTTGGACTCAATGATCTTTATGGGTCCCTTCCAACTCAGGAGATTCTGTGATTCTGTGTTACTGTCATAATAAATGTACTGTAATACTCATTTTCTGATAATAGACTCTTAATAAATATGAGTTTGCCTACACTGCAGTTTTTCTAAAAAAAGAGAGTTTTTAGTAAACAAGGCCACAGAATTATGCCTTTCTCTGATTCCTAAACAGTATGAAAAAGTATGATTAAAAAAAAAAGTACATGTTAACAGAGTCATTATTATGACACTTTTATCAGAATATAAACTACTGCTCTAGTTTCTGAATATTCGCTGATGTATATCTCTTTCCCTTTTTTGTTTTCTTCAAATTAGGTCAGCATTTCAAAGCAAAGTTAGTCATTCTTCTTCATTGTTGTCTGGAATGTGACAGTACAACCCTCTAACAAAAAATAAATTTTCTTCTAGGAAAAACCCCAAATTCCTAAGATCTTACATGGGGGAAAATTACATAATTAAACCTCAACTACCAGAGACATGCAACTTTGCTGCCCATAAATTATGTGACAGTGAAGGGGATTTCAAACCTGTGCAAGATTTTCCTGCTGGTCAATGTAATATTAATGTAAAAAGAAACCTCCCAAACATTAGTATGTCCATTGTCTGTGTATTTAGTCACTCTTCTGCAGAGGTGAGGTGACAGCAGACCAGAGGTGCAGCCAATTTCATCCAGTGAGTCTAAATATGGCAGACCTATGAAAGTAGATTTCTCCACATGTAAAATATCTCTGTTCTTATTAAAGAATTTAATACGCACCAAATCCTAATCCTCCTGAAGCCTGTGGAATTTTTTCCATTAATCCCATTGGCAATTAATGGAGACCTAGCGTTGCTTACAGAATAGCTTGTGAGTAGCTTTCTTTTCCTCCTTTATCTTTGAAGTGGATCAGATTTGACCTTATTATGACAGTAGTGATGATGAGCCACGGGAAAGTAGGTCTCTATAAGATACAGACTCTTCTTCATTGTAAAAATAAGCATAGATGTAGTTTGCCCCATCGAAGGCATGGTGAACAATTTAACATTTATTGATCTGTTTGGTCCAATAAATGTCCCTGAGCCCACCAGGTACAGCCTTGAGCACCCCTGTGTTTATCCTCTAACGTAAAAATACTGGGACACAAAGAGGTGTTTTATTTTTTTCCTCCATGGAGAGCTCTGTCTTATTACAGCTAAATTGGAAATCTTCGGCCCTGACAACAACAGATGAAACCTGTTGATCCTGGCATGATGTATCTTCCCCATAATCATGTGTGCGTGTGTATTTCCTATTAGCTGTAATAAGGGTTATGTATTGAGAGCAGATGTTATTTAACCAATAACTGTCTCATACTATTATGTCTGGATTTATTTAAATGCTGTTGCCTCCCCATACCATGGGAGCATCAGAGTGCTTATTTCCAAAGCAAACCATTGAGAATATTCTCAGTGCTGCTGATCATCACAGTGCAAGGGCACATTTGCAACCTAACCTAGTTGGGGGTGTCCCTGCCTCTTGCAGGGGGGTTGGAATAGATGACCTCTGGGAGTCCCTTCCAACTCTAATCATTCTATGATTCTATGATTCTATGATTTCAGATCCATAAGGCTGACATTTTCTCTGAAGCTGGCTTCACTGGTGTCAAGCAAAGCTTTGAACTGCAAAAGATGAACTGCAAAACTGCAGTTGAAAATTGTCTTGCATGTGAGAAGGTGCACCTCAGTGTTAGACATGCACTTGAGATGGCTTGTGCATGGGTGGGTTTTTGACTAGAGTTAATATAAAGGCTGAGGTCGGAGAAAGGAAAAAAAATAATCAGCGTCAAGTTTACTCTTGGGTTGTAAGTGCAATCTGTTGTGAACTGGGTTCTCTCTCTTTGCATTAACGGTTTCCTGAAGTATAAGAAAGCTCACTTTCCAGCTCAGGTCAGTGAGGGCAACAGGTTAGAAAATCCTCTGCGAGAACTCAGGGAAAAGTAATGGGAAATGCTGCAGGCCATAAAAAAAGTCAAAGAAAGAAAGAAAGAGACGGAGAAGGGAGAGTGTGGGAGAAGAAAACCAACAAGAAAATACATTTACTGTGCAAAAGCAGCCCAGCACAGGGAGCTGGATTGAGTCAGGGAAATGTAGGGATTTTCTTATCACACACATTTTTCATCTCAGGATTCATCTCTCCCTACACACAAAGTCAAATGGATAGGCTCTGTCTACATATCACAGGACTTCACATTTCTTCTTGAGCAAAGACTGCACGTCTAGACCCTCAGGACTGCCCTAGGATGTCTTTTTTTGTGGGCTCATGTCTTCTCTTCTTGAGCCCGTGGACCTACTTCTTGATCTTTGTCAGGCAGAAGGGGCTGGATCCTTTTAAAAGCTACTTATGAATAATTGAATCTCCTCCTCATATGCAAAATGAAGTTTCATAATGCAGAACAGCCTTCTAGTCATATTTATCTCATGGTATATAATGTCCTCAAACTCACTTTGCATAAAGACCTGTCTGCTGGTTTTCCACTCTGGTGAGGAAGTTTCTGGGTAACAGCTAATGCAGAACCAAGAGCTGTCTGTCTCTCACCACTGAGTCCTGTGATTACTTCTTACTCTAGGGGAGAAATGGATAATGAGAGGGTAAGATCACAAACTCTAAACTGCCCCGTTATGTGTATTCATGTAAAAATAAATTTAAAAGGGATTGTTTGCTAGGCAAAAGCCCCCTAGGTCCTGTACTCTAGTGGCCACATTTTCTAATAGAAGACACTCAGAAATCCAAACCTGTTTCCACAAACCTAACACAGTTGTAGGTAGATTCCTATTCTGCTTGGGAACACTTCTGTGCCATGTGAGTGGTATGGCAGTCCTTGAAGGTCTCCTTGGGACAGCACAATTAGGATTTACTACTGTCTACACCATACATAGGAGCCAAATATGATCCTTCTGTTTCATAACCAGACTGTTGGGTTTTTTTGGTGTTTTCCTAAGGTCAACAGGAATCAGCTTTGGGAGCATCCCAGCGTCACTTAAAGCATCTGAGTCTGAGGGAAGCCCAGCCACTGTGTCACAGGCTTCAGAAAGGACCCCTTGCTTTCCAAACTCCACAGAGAGGAGCCTAGGTGTGGCACTGTGATTATAACACCAGCAAAATGCTATCCCAGGATTTTCTCAACAAAGAAAGTGAAATCACAACTGCTCTACCAAGAAAACATCCCTGTCTTGGGTGGAGGTGAAGGAGCACAGCCTGTCGATAACTTCTTCAGGGCCTTCAATTTCTTTTCTTCCCTTCTGAGAGTAACTTCCTAAACATTCTTTATACCTCAAAGATAGTTGTTCCCTCTCAGAGGTGACATGATTTGGGTGGAGAATTGAGTACTATAGTCATATATGTTTAACGTACTCCTTTTAGCTCATTAGCTTATTTAGAGGTGTCAGTTTTAATATTAATTTCACAGTTAACGATGTAAAAGGCTCTGTGGCCTTCATTATTCTGTGTGGAAACTGTCTGTCTATTTATTCTGCACTCTTTAGCCAAAACAGGGAAGTCTTGCCCCTGTAAAACTCCATTCTTTGGCTGGTCTTCCTACCAACCTTGCAGATCTCCATCCACAATGTTTGCACAAGGGATAATCAGACCCCAGTGTTTTTAACTTCTTATGTGCAATTGTCATACTCGGTGTGTATATGAAAATACCTTAACACATGTGCTCAGCCTCTGGATTTATAGCAGTTCAAGCTCATTCAGTGACAGTTATCAGTAAAAATTCTTATTTAGTATTTAGCTTCTTCATATGGGTTTAGCTGTGTGGCTGAGTTAGAACTATACATTTTTAAGTAGCTATTTTTAATCATGTGGGTGACTTATGTTTTGCATAAACTGTATTTTTCCTGAATATATATAATATGCTGCATAGGGTAAGCACATGTCAGTGACTAAATCTACTGAACACACTAGAGCAACAGAAGAAATGACCTTACTGGCTGGGTCTTTAAGTGAGCAAAGCAGTGTTGCTCTGAAGTTTCTGTCTGGTGTTTAAACCTTACAGGGGCAATTTTTGCAGTGCAGATGTCTAACCAGCCCTCTAAAGGCCAAGGTGAGCAATTCCACAGGGGAAGCAAGTCAGGCATCCAAAAGATAGAGTTGTAAAATTCACAATACTTCTTTCTGCTTTTCCAACCCAGACTTAAGGGATGGGTCCCGAGGTCTGTTCCATGACCTCCTATGCTGTCATTGAGATCAGAAATCCCCACCGCAATTACCTGCAAGATCCTTTTTTTCCTCAGCTGTTATGAATGTTGATTCCCTGGGGAGAATATGGTAGCCAAGAAGCTGAGTAAGGTTAACATGGTGGCATTGAGCAAACAGAAAGGACAAAAATGTTTTTATTTTGGAGTGGATAATTTATTATTTCTTTCTTAAAATTGCCTTTCTTTTCCTTCCCAATTTTTAATATGCTTAGAGGCTAACAATATACTGCATGGAGAAAGGACAATTACAACAACAACAACAAGTCAAATAAAGAGGGAAAAAGTAAAAGTCTGTTTAGCTACAATCCTGTCAGTACATTGTGCAAAGTGGACAACTCTGCATATGGCTCAGGAAGATTCCAGCAGCAGCCCCTGATCTAAAGCTGAGTGGCTTTATCTCCACTTCTACAACCGCAGTCTTTGATTCAGTTACATTATTCCTCCTCAGCCTGACTATGTTTTTCTGTATTTCTCCTGTCTGTTTTCTGAAGAGGCAATTGTTGTGAATGGTGGAGAAGGTTGAGTGCCTAACTGAAATAAAGGAAAATTAGTTTTTAAGGAGAGTAAATTGGGTGGAATAGGACCCGTAAGTATAACAAGCTGACGATAATTCAGTGTAGTCTTCCTGTTCTGCTCCTGTTTATAAAATATTCTTATTGACTTCTGCTTCTCAGTACTCTATGTTCTGTAGAGTACTAAATTACAGTAACTGAATATTCTGTCTACATATGCTGACTGGTCATTTGAGAGATGAGTGTACTTAAGACAGAATGCTTTCCTTTAGTCCTTGCATCTTTGAAATGTCTATTATAAAATGTACATCTGTGAGCAGGCACTTCTCCCCGCCAAATGAGATTTAATGCTGAAAATGATACAGAGCTAAATAAAATAATAAACCTTAAAAATGAGCCTTCTTTTTGACTCACAGTCCTCTTCCTAGCCACTAGAACTGTGAGTAGGAATTAATGCCACTGCCTCTGTACCCATACCTCCTTTCAATAAAAGATGTTCCCAAAAGCTTAGCTTCCTCTTTGCATGACCTAAAAATGGTGATAGACTTTCTTGTTTTCTATGAATTTTCATCTGTCTTGCTTGGAAATAAAGGTGCTCTGGATATCAGCCTCTTCTGCCAAGGCAAGGTAAACTATACCAAGGCAAGGAATGCTCTGAAACAGAATCATGCATTTATCAATGTTTAACTCTAATTGGTTTCTCTAGAATAGCTTTGATGGGTACATCTAAAAGTATTTTGGATGAATTTTGGATGTAGCATGTGGAATAGCATAAGCCAGTGAGTGCTCTCATTAGACAAATGAGACCATCCTGTTCACAAATATGATGTCCTGCTCCATGGATTTATACTGTGGGTTTGTAGCCATACTACAGATCTTAGTCAATTTATTTACCACTACAGAATAATTAAATGTTCCAACTTTCTTCCCTTTTCAGAAGAAGGGGATAAAATGAAATGCCACTTCTCTCTCTTCCTTAACTGTTGTGCTGCATAATCCTATTCCCTTTACTGCTCTTTTCTTAGCTAGAAAATAAAACTTTGATTTTTTTTTTTTTCTGTACGATGACAGAATTTCATTGCTTTTCCACCCTGTTCCTGGGAGACAGGAATTTGCCAGAAGGGTATAGCTTTGAGGATCCTCCTTCTCCTGATGAAAAGATTGAAATCAAATCTCCCAAGTGTCAGGCAGCTATTTGACCGTTAGGAGATTTCACAACAATGTGGTATTTCCTCAAGCTGTAAATTTTTTTTAAGTGTCACTCTTATCTGATACATTGGTTATGGTCTGAGAATGCTTTTCAGAAGAGGCTCCCAGAGGAGAAAAGTAACGGCACAAATGCTTCATTTCCGCATCCCAGTGAAGCTTATTAGTTAATCAGATGTTGAACTGATCAACAAAATATGAAAAAAAAAAAAAAACAACAAAAAAATAGCTGCATCTCCATTTGCCTAGAGATAGAACTTGCAGGCTTGTGAAATATTTGCGACTGAAAATAGCCACATTCATAAACTTTAAGTGTCTCCAAATATGGATGGGAGATGTCATTGCTTTAGGAATGGATTTAAAATTATAATAATGTATAAATATATATTCTATCTCCTGATGCCCTCGTGTTATAGGACAGCCTTAATTTGCTGTATTAGTGCTTGAGATTTGTCCTTGCTTCTCCTGCAAGACCATTTCTTGCCTTTCATTTGCTGAACTGAATATGTGCTCCATCTTGCTTAGTTTCTCTGCAGCAGAGGCTAAACCTGCATTCAAAAGGGAATTCAACATCTACAAATTCAACATGCATTGAGCAATTTGGAGGCAGAAACAGCAGCTGTTCAGAAAACATTCTGCTTGCTGTCATTGATCTCTCTTTTCCATTTGGAATACCAGTCTTTTAAACCAAATACAACACTCTCCCACTGAACTGGGCCCCAGGGCCCCACAGCTCTCACAAAAGCCATGAGATTTTCTTTGGCCTTAGAATATCATAAGCCATATACAATCTTTTTTATATGGAAGAAGGTATTTTTTTTTCAACTAGGAACTAGTTAGTTTGCAATCTGTTTTCAACCATTTTATAAAAAATTGTAGCTAAGTAAGTTTGTCTATCTATCTATCTATCTATCTATCTATCTATCTATCTATCTATCTATCTATCTATAAGATGCCCTGCTTAGACAAATACTGATCTGCAGTACCTCAACTTAGAAAAATGGTTAAAAGTAAAAAAAGTAATTCTGTTCCCTCTCTATTCATAGAAATGTCAGGTTTTATACCCCTCATATTCTTTTAAAAATTATGGCCATGTAATTAATTTGCTTTATTTTTCCTATGTGAAAATATATTAAATTTGCTTTGTATATTTAAGGAAGTAGACTTAGGATTTTCTCAGCTTTCTCAGTTTAAGGCATTCCTCAGCACCTCAGTGTAGTCTTCAAAAGAGCTAAAGATTCTCCTTTCCACGTTTCCACGAGAAGAATCATTGTAAATTATGAAATGAACCTGCCAGGCTCAGGTCTTTCTCAGGGTGGAATTCACACCATGTAATGAAGATGTCTTTTTTATCACTCTATCATGGGGAAAAAAAGGGAAATGAAGACGATATAAGTAACCTGGGTGACAATAATAATTTAGCACATCAGATTTCTTAGGGTTTTTTTCAAGATGCAGGATTTCAAGACTATATGTCATAGGGACTAGACCTGAAAGAGTTCTTTGGAGTAATTTTCTCAGGTCTGCTATTGCAGAAAGCTCACCACCTAAACTTTAATTTCATGAACTTACAGGAATCTCAAAGATATGTAGGTACCTGCTAATGTTTAGATATTCCCCTCAAGAAGAAAATATATTGAAAAAAAATCTAAAAAATATAGGTATTGACCACATAGTTGACCTTGATTTAAGCTGGACTGGATGATCTCCATAGGACCTTTTCCTGAATTTTCCTATGTTCCTATCATCACAGAATAAATGGGCAGAGTGAAGCCTGAAGACTATCAATGAGATGCACAAGTAACACAAGTAAGGGATTTCATTGAGCTTTCACATTTCATGATCCTTCTGGAGAAAACTGAAAATTTGATAAGACCATTTGTTTTTTGTGAACTCCATAATGATTGTTATTAAATATACTACATTCATTTCACTGAGGTGCTTTTGTGGCTTGGGTTTGTGGCCTAAAATGATTCAAAGCAGTTCTATAGAGACACCAGCAGTTGGAACAGAGATGCACAGAGCAGTAAAAATCGGCAAAGCAAGAGAAAAGTATAGTAAAGCAAAATAACTTTTGACTTTCTTTATTACCGGCACAGCTATTTCTTTGTCTTATGTTAATTGCTAAAATTGAAATCTTGAGAATGTCAGATCCATGTCACAAACAGTAAGTGAAAAGACCTTTGTTGACTTTAATATTAATATTTAATATTAACATTAAGCGTGACTAGCAAGAAGATCAAGGGATGTGATTCTCCTTCTCTACTCCAGTCTTGTGAGACACCCACCCAGAGCACTGTATTCTGCACTGGGGCCTGAAGAAGGACATGAAGTGAGTCCCGAGAAGGGCCATGAAGATGATGAGATAGCTGCAGGACCTCTCCTAGGAAGACAGGTGGAGAGGGACAGTTCATTGGGGAGTGCAGTGATAGGAAAAGGAATAATGGGTTTGAAACAAAGGAGGGTAGATTTAGATCAGGCATTAGGAAAACTTTATTCTGTATGAGGGTGATGAGGCACTGGAACAGGTTTTACCCCTCCATGAAAGTCTTGAAGGCCAGGTTGGATGGGCCTTTGGGTAATCTTGTTTAGTGGAGAGTATCCCTGCCCATGTCAGGGGTTTGAACTGGATGATATTTGAGGACTTACTGACCCAATCCCTTCTATGATGCTGATTCTATGCTGATGCTATGATGATGATTCTATGAAGGAGAGAGAACCAAGGAAGAACTGCTGCATATTTCATAACCATGACAGAAATCAGCAGGAGTACAGATATCTGCACAGCAGAAGTTCTGCAAAGTCAGGGTATTTGGACTTGGATTTCTAAGAAATAAAGCTTTATCTGTGTTTCCTTGACTTCAGGCTGTGCAGTTATTTCCTAATCAACATGCAGTAACTTAAGTAGCTATCATGGAAATATGTAAGTGGAAAAGATCCTCTTCTGAATTTCAGCTTTAACATTTCTTCTGTGAAAGCAAGTTAACGCCAAGTATTATATTTCAATGTAATTATTGATGTAGTGATACAAATGTAATCATTGATGTGATTAGAGCATACCAGACAGACTCTTCTTAGGGAGATGATAGTCTGATAGACCAATAACCTGTTCCTGACACCTGGTGAAAGAAAGAAAAGGGTGCAATTTTTTCCAGATACACCTTCTTCGATTGCAAGAATCAGGAATTTGTATTTTTCTCTATCTGGGCTTAAAATCTGTATATCTGTAATAACTTTTAATGGACTTTGTTTCCAATAATCTATCAAATCAAATTTTGGCATTTCTGAAATTGTGCTTCAATGAGTCCATCAATGTTCTTGGACACTATATGAAAGTATATATGCTTTTGATGTTTGGAAAGTGCCTGCCTCACAATCTCACTTCTGTCCCTTCTCCCCTCTAGTCTCAGTTTGTGACAATAATGCACGATCATTGCCTGTTTCCTTTCTTACAGGTTCTCTGCCATTGTATCTTCCTCATCTTTTCTTTTCCAGACAAACGCACCATCTTCTGTTTAATATCTGTACATATAGAAGATGGCCCATCTCTTTGGTAATTTCTTTTTCCTTTCTTTTTTAATTCTCCTAGTGCTATACATCCCTTCTGTGATTTAGGGGTGAGAATTCCTCGCAGTATATAAGGGCTATTAAGGTTTTCTAGTTTAACATGATGATGCTTTCTGTTTTGTTCTCTTTTCCTGTAGCTCCTGTTTAAGGTTTTCTTGCTGTCTGTTCTTAATACTGAGGCATTTTTATGAAGGGCAGAGGGAAGTCTGTGTTATAAGGAATCTCTGTTTGACCTGATTCTATCAAAACACAGTATTTTTCTAATATATGTGCAGCAATAAAAGGGTCTCATAATATTCTTGTGTAAAGACATAGGTAGGGGTAGACAGTGCTAAGAGAATACAGATCAAAAGGTGTGTTATGAAGTCTTGCTAGATAGATTCATTCCTGGATTTCTGTAGAGGTTTCTGGTTCTTCATTGGGTGGGGGTCAACACTGAGTCTCATTTCTGTGGTCAGGACACTGATTTTGCAAGTCATGCAGTATGCCTGTTACAGAACCTTATACAAGACTGTTCTTTATATGGTCACAGCAGCACTGTTATCTCAGTTGTACATGGGAAGCCAAAACCAGTTTAAAAATAAATAAAATAAATTAAAAAAAAAAAAAAGAGAAAGAAAACAAAAAGAGAACATAGAACTCTTCTCTCATAGTGGTTGTGTTTCAGAAAGTTGTTTGTCTGCAGGTTATGGTTAATCTTGGAGTGGAGCTCACAGCACCTGTTCGAGATGCCAGGACAGAGCGTGTTGTTCAGAGAGGGTTGAAGCTGTCCTTTATCAGTAACTCCAGCACAATCAGTATAAACAAGCTTCTTCCATCTGTGCAGCATCCTGTCATTGCCTGAACAATGCTGAAAGGAAAATCCTACGCCCCACTTACTTCCTGCTCTTGACATATGAAGCTCCAAGAGATTGAAGGCAACACATGGGTGGAAAGAAATGAGGTAATGGGCAAACACAGAACAACTCTCCCATTTTCATGCCTCCAGAGATGAGATTAGATAGACTGGAGGGTGACTACTGGAAGCCATGATGCTATGAATTTTAAGTATTACATTCTGCTCTGGCTGTGCTTCAAGGGGAAAAGAATGGCAGGAGAGGTTTTCTCATTTCCCAGAACCCCACACTCATGAGCAAAAGTAACACACCCATATTACAAGTAGTGGATCTAAGATGCAATGCCAAGGTGAGGAAAGCCAGCCTTGTGCTTCTTTTGAACATGCAAGCTGAGCATTGGAGTGAGAAAGGGAAAGACAGAAAGCTAATATTTGTGGACCTTAACGAGCTGGTCGTAAATTGGTAACAAGAACCACGATGGAAGAAAGCTGCATTACAGAAAGGTTGAGGAATATCTCTGTCTTATTCCTGCTACTGCTATCGAAAGTCATCCCACTAATTCCTGCTAAAGACAAGCTATTATGAAGATATAGTTACCACTTTTCTGCTTGTGATATGAAACACTTGTTTTTTGAGGTTCTGGCAAGATTGAGGTAAAGCCTGATTTCCCCAAGCTGTTGCACTGTGATGAAACACCGGTATGTTTTTCATAAAAGAAGAAAAACAAGTGCTCCATAGCCCAACATTTGGATCCATACTCATGTAGGTAGGCCGTGTGCCAGACTATCTGGAAAAGAGATTGACATCTCAAACCCACACATAGCAGGCTATCACTCATTGAATTCCTCATTCTTTCTTCTACAGTAAAAGTAAAACAAACAAACAAATCCATTTCTGGAGATCTAGGTGAGACTTTTCTTTAGGCAAGTGGCAGTAAAAGCTGCACATTTCCATGAAAATTCAGCCTTCCAAACTCACACCTTCAAATAACCTTCAGCTTCTGTGGCCTCCCTGGCACACAGAGGTTGTTCAGCCCCTCACATGACTGAAGGCAATGTACCTAATGGATGCAGTGAGGCTTGGCACAGAAGACCAGTTTACTACCATTCACTGGGTGAATGGCAGTAAACTCACTGCCCTTTGGTACTGCTGTGCTTGCTGACAAGATGAGCAGTTCACTGCACTGTTAGTCAGGAGCATCGGTGTGAGTAAACTACTCTGGCTGGCTTTTCATCCCCAGAACAAGAGCTAATGACATACATTGTACCCAAAAGCAAGCAGTGTTTTAGAGTTATGTAGAGATCCTGTTGAGTGCCTAGTTAATGGAGAGAGACATACGCTAAAGCCCCTGTGTAATAATTCCTCCCCATATTAGAAAAACAACTAGGCTAAGAGGGGTATTTAAATTGAGATCTCTTCTAGAAGTTTTGTGTTTTAAAAATAATACCTCTTTCTCTTCTTTCCTGAGAAACAACTGGTGTATGCACATAACCAGCTGCAGCCTCAAAGGTTGTGGCTCCAGAGCTAGCCCTCCTTCAGTTGTGTCCCCAATAGGAAGTAATTGCCTGATAAAGCCTAAGGATGATGGAAGCTAAAATCACTTAGGGACCAGGAATGAGAGAGTTTTAACACACATCTCCTTAGAAATTTCTACTCCTACCTTAGCTGGGAGGGTGGCTTTGTGAAATCAGTTTTTCCATGATCAGTTTTTCCATGTCATCACTCCCCAGGCATTGTACAGGAAACACAGACATTTAATTCAGAGTGGAAGTTTGACTGAGGGCCTACTAAGACTTAGGTGTTCCCAAGCTGCCTTTCTTACCTTCCTTTGAAAGTCTTTTAAAGCCTGTAATTAATTTAGGGTCACAGAAACTGATGATCTATGGTTGTCTATGTCTGTAACACCTCCTGAAACCAAGTATTCTCATTTTACAGATAAAGAAGTGACAACCAGAGCTTCTAAAGACTGAGGAGCTTAGTGGTCCTTTTCCATGTGGAATGCCATCTTAATGCCTCCAGACATCAGTCATTTCTGTTAAACATGAGAAAACTTTTTTCATGGCAGAAAGTTAAATTCTGGTCTCTTCAACCAATTTATGACTGTTATGCAGCTGTTTATCCACTTGTTTGCATCAGTGTATGTGTATATCTTGTTGACAGTAAGAATAAATGTAACTAATGTCACAAGTGACTGAAGTCCAGCCCATAGGTATTTTTTCTCTTTTGAATGGATGGACAAGAACATCAACAACAAGAAAATTCCCACCTTATTTTAAACAAAAATAAAAAGTAACACATGATAAAAGTGTCAGTCCTAAATTAGGAGTTCAATTTTGGGTTTTACATGGCGTCAGGTAATCCCTGTTGAAGAAATCATTACTACTGCCAACATAATGTAGAGTAGAGGGATAATATGGTTAACAGTATCATTGACAATAATAGTAACAACAATATTAATAGCATCTTCAGTTTCAGTAAGGGACAAATAAAGCTCCACTTGACATGGAATTTAGGGCAAAGGAAATTCTGCCCTACAGTTTGTTGATGTTAGTATATTGCTGTAGGAGGTGCTAAATCTGGCTTTAAAGTGTATGAAAATATAGAAAAGAACACACATCAGAACCTGCCCTCATTAAAAACCATGTTACTTCTCTGTATTCAGCAAAAGCAGAATATTGGTTTCTAAAAGTGGATTTTAGCCTCACAGATGACTCTGATCATATACTTATACATTGCTATAAATTGCCAATGGGCTTGTGGATTCTGTGAAACAGGAAGGAACTGGTTGGAAAAGTGCTGTTTTCAAAAGAGCTTTTGAAAGAGGAGAGAAGGGAATGCAATCAGGATTCCTGCAGAAATCCAAGGTCACAGGCTGGAAGCAGAACTTTGGAGAAAGAAATCAGAACTGAAAGAAAAGTGAGAAGGGTGAGAAGTGGTGAGGGGCACAGGAGCGGTTAAAGAGATGATGGAAATGGAAAAGATGTCATGAAATGTTAGTCACATGCAAGGACTTCAGATACCTTTGCTCTATGTCTAAGTCACTTTCCCTGTGATCCACTTCATGATGCTTAGCTGGGACCATCTCTCTATTTATACAGACTTCAGCACTATAGGGACCTGCTCTCTGTTCTCTTATATCTCCAGGCATTATCATCACACAACTAATTAACAGCAGTAATAAATGATAGTGTGTTGCCTCTTAACCCTCTACATTTATTTTTCAGTGGGTTGCATTAAAAAGAACAAAAATTAAAAAAAAAAAAAAGATTAATAATCCTCAGTCAGAGTGAAACTCCAGAGAGATGACACCATCTGGATGATTAGTACTTGTTTCATTTGCACGTTGAACTCAGTACTCTTCCGGCACTAATTATTGCATACCCTTTCCTTATACCATGACTTCTGGGGCTGTGTGTGTGTGATATAAATAGCAGACTAATGACATGCTGCATGTTGCTCAGGAGACCTCATGTTAGTTTACAGCATTTCTCTGATTATTAGTTTTTTAATAGAGAGAAGATAAAATACTGATCTCACAAGCGAGACGTGAGAGCCTTAATTTGTTCACATTTTTCTAAGAGCCAGTGCATGATGAAATATTTATATGTTCCTCTCTGACTGCAGCATTTTGAAGGTGCTGGGTTGTTTATTGTTGTAGTAAAGAACTGATGGGGAAAGAAGTGCTGGAGCATTCAGTAGCAGGATATTCATGTCAAGTGTGGAAGTAAAATGAGAATAACCAAAGCAAGCATAACTACGCGTGATGACCTATCCCATGCAGGTAAACAATGTAATAATTTTTCAACTGGTGGAACATTTGTAGAGGATGTCACAGAGTCAAATACCGTCCCCAGTGTCTGAAAGGCAAACATAAGGCCATTAAAATGACATGTAATGCCACCTAAATTAATGAAGTTTTTAATCTTATGGGAGTATAACACAAACTATCTAGAATGACCAGGAGAAAAAGCAAATCCACAGATTATCACAGAGCTTTTGGGGGAGGGATGCCATGTGAAATATGGACACTGATGATGAGATGCTCATTCTAATCTAAACGTGACCTGGTGGCACTATCCTAAGGTTTCACTCCAGCGTGTTCCTTTCTAGCTGTAAATTTACAATGCACATAAATTAGTAAGTGCACAGTGAGGCTCAGTGTGGCATTTCCATTGCTGTGATGACATTCTGGTAGGTTCACTCATCCCAATAGGGGTGAGTTAATAAGTGTTGGTTGCTATTCACTCCTTGTTTGTGTTGGGACTACCAAAGACTTTTTCCCTCTATGAAGTGTGTGTTTAGTAAAGCTTTTAATAACAGTGTCACGGCATGTAAACAAGTGTGTATTCTAGCTTAAAGACAAGAGGGATGATCAGAAGATTGCAGACCATTTATATGATCTTTGAGGCAATTCACTTGCTTGACTCTGTTCTGCTCAATTCAGCCCTCACTCTCTGCTCAGATCCCCAGCTCATTGCCACTCTGCTGTATGTCACCAACTTTCCACAAGTACACATTTAAACCATGGAGAAGCTCTTGGGCAATGATCTTGAAAATTTCTGTTCGTGGATTATAGCCAGAAACTTCCAGTCTACCCTTGCTTTGCTATTGCCCACAGTTAGTGGGACAAACTTGGGAGGAGAAACTGTTGGTCTGTAGGATGATTGCCAGCAGAGATCTGCAAAATTATATGAAACACACCTTAACATTGTGTTCAGGAGACATAGACAGCACTGAATAGATGCTAGGAAATAAGAGAAAGAGGCAGTTCACACATTTTGAACTGCTCAATATTAAGGAATAAATATTTTAATTTTCAATCTTTCCTGATTGATCCGTCTTCAAATTTTCCAAAATCTGTCCTGAAAATTTAGGCCTACTAAAAGCAGGTTTATTTATTTTTTAGCTATCTTTTCTTGTTCAGACCCTCGGATAGCTTCAGCTCAGTTTGAAGTAAAGTACTAAATGTATGCCATCAGATACATTCTAGGATTGGGCAAAGATGGACTAAGAATTTAGAGAGCCCATGTGGACTGAAAATACTCCGATAAAGGGCCCAGCTCTCCAGCCTGTCCAGGTCTCACTGAATGGCAGCGCAGCATTCCTGCGTGTCCACCACTCTTCCCAGTTTTTGTATCATCAGGTACTTGCTGAGAGTGGACACTATTCCCTCATCAAGGTCGTGGATGAAGATGTTAAACAGGACTGGACCCAACACTGACCCCTGGGGAACACCACTAGTCGAGGGTCTCCAGCCTGACTCTCCTCCACTGATCACCCCCCTCTGGGCCTGACCCATCAGCCAGTTCTTGACCCACCTCACCATCCACTCTTTTTCAGCTTTGTTATCAGGACATCATGGGAGACTACCAAAAGCCTTACTTAAGTCAAGGTACTTGATATCCATTGTTCTCCCTCCATCCATCCAGCTGGTGATGACACTAGAAGGCTGCAAGTTTTGTTGAGCAAGATTTCTCTTTGGTGAATCCATGCTGACTGCTTTTCATATTGTTCTTCTCTTCCAGTTGCTTGGAGATGGCATCCAGAACAAGCTGTTCCATCACCTTTCCAGGGACAGAGGTGAGACTGACTGGCCTGTAATTACACGGGTCCTCCTTTTTGCCCTTAAATCTCTACTTGAGCCTTTATATCCACAAAGTCCAAGGACCAAGAGTGAGTCAAAGAGGCAAGTTTCATTACAACCTTCTCTTACCTTCTTGTGCACCCATGCAGTGGTAGCTGCAATCTTGGCCTTCTGTGATTCATAAACTATCTAATTCTCTTTTTAAAATGCTCTCTTAAATCAAAAAATGTTGTTTCATTGCCTCCTGCTGCATGAAGGTCAAAGCATAGTGGTGCATACTTCACTGATTCTTTATAACAGTGCCCTCTTCAAGATGGGTTTCATTCACCATGTGTCAATGGTTTCAACTCTGGTCTTCGTATAATTACAGGAAGGTGACATGAACAACCACTCTTCACTTGTGTGAATGTCTGAAGCTATCTCTGGATGTCTACAAGTAATTAATATTTGAGCTTGCTGTTCATGTAAAAGGCTTTCTCTGTTGTTTTTGGTGTGATTTTATTTCCCCTCTGAAGAAACGTTAGGTCTTGTGGCTTAGATTTTAGAGCTGGGCATGGAAAGAAACAAAGTATTGGAAATGTTGAATATATTAGAGACAATGAATTTCAGAATAAATGATTCCATTTCTTTTTTACAAATTAGTTTATCCTTTAACAAAGACAAATAAAGAATGAAAAAAAAAGGAAGAATAGCTAATATTAGAAGGGAACTGACATAAGTATTTTAAAACAAGGGAAATTGTATGGGCTAATACCTATACAGTGCACTCAGGAGAAAAATGCAAGTAATTATAATATTATGTCTCTGTTTAGAATATAGGATTTTATAGATTTCAGAGTGCATGTAAAAAGGCCA